>JANAVB010029634.1:0-218401 GCA_029216955.1 Iris pallida
TACAATATATATATATAGGTTTACACACACAACGTATATATATATATATATATATATATATATATATATATATATATATATATATATATATATATATATATATATATATATATTATATATATATTTTAATGAAAGCTAACTTTTATTGAAAATATAGGCAAAATGCCGAAGCTATACAAGTAAGCGCGCTAGGGCGACCAAGAAACGAAAAACAAAAGGCGCGGAACGCACACGCTAACAAAAAGGGGGGGAAGAAGCGGCCTAGGCCAGGGTCTCCCAGAACAAGTTGGAGACGTGAGAGCAACGCCTCCTCACTTTGAATCATTGTCTGATGACTTATCTGTACAGCTGAGGAGGGGGGAGTTGGCGCCCTTCATAACGGAATTTGTTCCTGTTCTTCCAAAGTACCCAAATGCCAGCGGCTGCTACGATCTGATGCCCATGGGAACGGGACCATGATGCCAAGAGATCGTAGAAGCCCCCGGTCGGTTGACCCATACTAAGCCTATGGTGAAGCTTGGACCAAGTGCCTGCGGCCAGCTCCCCCGAAAGAAGGACGTGCTCAGCGGATTCCAAGTTGTGCTCCTCGCAGCAGTGGCATCTGGAGGCGAGGCAGAATCCCAATGTTCTGATGATGTCGTCCGTCGGAATCTTGCGGCAAAGAGCGTGCCAGATGAGGATGGACCATTTGATGGAGATGTAAGCCTACCAAAAATTAGCATAGACCATGTTCTGCGCCCCGCTGCCTCTGGCTATACGTCTGGCGAAAGCCAAAGTGAATGTCCCACTAGGGTTAGGGGACCATCTCCAAGAGTCGGGCGTGTCGAAAATCCGTATATTCGCATCGAGAAGACTGGTGGCCGCCGGATGACCAAGCCAACCTCTGCCCTTCCTCCAATTCCAGCCGGAACTGCCTTCCATAGATCTCTAATGGTGTACCCCTGAGGAGTGAGAATATTGGGCTGAATGATCTCTGCTCCTAACCACCGTTCCGGACAGGCCTGGGAGCTGCCGTCCCTAATTGGAGACAGATCAGAGGTTCAGCGGTGGTACGTCCCCGAGTAATACGGCGCCAAGATGGCGAGGATCTGTTGTTAGTGTTAGCCTCCGACAGATGGCAGAATCTAATGTATCTGGCTCTCATGAACTTCGTCCCTAAGGAATTCTCGGTGCGTAACTTCCACCATAGCTTAGAGGAGCATGCATCCACGATATGGGCGAGTCTGCAGAAGCCAAGACCACCTTCTCCCGTGGGTTTAGCCATCGTGTCCCAACCGGCCCAGTGATGTTGTCTTTGCCGTCGTTCTGACCCCAGAAGAACTTGGTAAAGAGAGATTCTAGAGAGTGAAGCACCTTCATAGGGGGGAGCAGACGGCTAGAATATACATCGGGATGGACGATAAAACGTATTTAATGAGGATCGTTTTGCCGCCTGGGGATAAGGTAGCGTTGTGCCATCCAGTGATGAGTTTGCGGATTTTGTCAGCCAGTTGGTCGTATATGCCGGAGTTGGCCCTGTCGTACACCAGCGGGCAACCTAGGTAAATGAAGGGGGGTAGGCCGTTCTGAAAGAGGTCTTGCTGGCAAGCATGGTGGAGTGTGTTCTGTCTGCTTTGTGATGCGTATAGATGACGCTCTTATTGTTGTTGACACGCTGACCTGAGCAGTTGGTGTATCTGGCGATCGTGCTCAAGACAACCTCTATCGAACTGCTGTCTCCTGAGGAGAAGATGAAGATATCGTCCGCGTAAGCCAGGTGAGTGATAAGAGGGCATCCGGTGGTGGTGTGGAAGTGGTTGAAACCGGCCATATCGGGCATACTGTTAAGGCTTCTGCTGAGAGCTTCGGCCATGATAATAAAAATAGTGGAAGAGAGCGGGTCCCCCTCTCTAATCCCGCGAGTAGAACGAAAGAAACCCGCCTCCTGGCCGTTGATCACGGTGGAGAACCACGCGTTGTTGATAGATCTGAAGACTATGTCTATCCAAGTTTCGGAGAAGCCAAAGGCCCTGAACACCCAGATCATGAATTGCCAGTCCAGGCGGTCGTATGCTTTTTCCATGTCAAGTTTGATGGCAACGTTCCCCCCTCGACGAGAACTTCATGCACGTGATCATCTCTTGTGCAAGAAGGATGTTGTCAGTAATATTGTGGCCTTTAACAAACCCACTTTGCTCTTCGAAAATGATCTTGGGAAGAAAATCGGACATTCGGTTGGTGATAATCTTGGATATGATCTTGTTGGTGAACGTGCAGAGGCTGATCGGACGAAAGTCTTTAAAGGTTTCCGAATTGTCTTTTTTGGGGATAAGGATGATGTTGGTGCAGGAGATTGAATTAGGATATCTGGCCCCTTGGAGAAAAGCGATAGTGACTTCGACTAAGTCGTTTTTAATGATGTCCTAGCAAGCTCTGAAGAAAACACCGTTGAACCCGTCAAGCCCCGGGGAACTGTGCTCGTTAATGGACCAGACCGCAGCTTTGACCTCCTCCTCATAAATGGTGGCAAGCAAAGTCTCGTTGTCATGATCGGTAATGAGGGATGGGATGACCGACAATAGCGTTTCATCTCTAGCGACCCGCTCCTTGGAGAATAAGCTGGAGAAGAAGTTCACGGCTGCGACCGGGATCCCGGCCTGGTCGTCGATAAGGTTGCCATTGTCATCGAGAATCTGGTGTAATTTTATTGACGCAAGCATGTAAGAACTTAGAATTGCGGTCTCCATCAGTGTCCCAGGTTAATCTGGCTTTTTGCTTCCAGAATTCATTCTCCACTCTCAGCCTAGATTTAAGAAGAGCCCTGGCTAGGTTTAGGGATGAGCGGGTCTTCGGGGAGTTTAAAATAGCAAAAGTGGACTCCGTGTGAGTGACGTCGTCCTCCGCCTCGCGAATGGCCTGGAAGATGTCGCCGTAAGCCTCTTTGCTCCAAGAAGATAGGGCCTTACGAGTGGCTTTGAGCTTAGACGCCATCCGGGTCATGGGGTCAATGTCCGAGACTGAATGCCATACCGAAGCGACGATGTTTTGAAATTGAGGGTGATGCCGCCAAAAGTTGAGGAAGTGAAAAGCTTTCTTGTTGCCGGTGTGATTGCTTCTGATTTGGACAAGAAGAGGGGAGTGATCCGATTCGGTGGAGTTGAGATGGGAGAGATTGGTGATAAGGCCCATATCGGACCATCCGTCGTTGATCAACGCCCGATCAAGTCGGGAATACTGCCGCCTGTGGCATTCTTGCATGTTGCACCAGGTGAAAGTGCTGCCGAGGAAGGGGATTGGGGTGAGGTTCCCGTGAAAGGTAAAGTTGTTGAAATCATCCATAGCTGGCTTGGGGGGGCGGCCACCTGACTTCTCCTCGATACAAGCTACCGTATTGAAATCGCCGATGCAAAGCCACGGCAGTCCTTGTGGTTGAATCCTCAAGAGGTCTGTCCAGAGCTGTCTGCGTACAGGGATATCGCAACTGCCATGAACGGCGGAGATGATGGAATGGGACTTGAGAGCCGGTTGTTCAACCCAGCAAGTGAGAGCCTGGGGAGAGTCTTGGATGGTGCCAAATTGGAAGTCTTGAGCGAGAAAAATCCAGGTATCGTTGCCTCCCGCGATGGCGTGGGGGAAGCCTAACTTGAGTTGAGTGGCTTTAAGTCTTTTTGAGGGATTTTAGGTTCGATGATGATTAAGAGGTCAATAAGGTGAGTCTTCTTGAGGCTGAGAATTCTGTTCATCGTCAATTTGTTCCCGAGCCCTCTGACGTTCCAGGAGATGATGTTAAGCATCAGAAGGAGAAAAGGGGTGGTGTTGGTTGTGCTTCGAGGTAGACCTGGTAGTCCTAGCCGTCATCTGCTTTTGTTTGTTTTTATTCTTCATGGATGCATTTTTTTTGGTTAGGGCGCTAATGGTTTCGTTGCTTCCTGACTCATTGATAGGTCGGTCTTGATCACTGCTTCCTCCTACGACTGCGATGGTGAGTGAGTCGCTCTCCTAATCTTCCAGGGCACAAAAAGGGTTGGCACGATCCAGAAATCCAGCTTCCTTGGCCTGCCAGAATTTGCCGATTAAGATGTGGGTGTGAGAGGTCTGAGCGACCTTAGTGGGAGAGAGAGCTTCTGGGTTTGCCCGATTACCCTTGACCTTCTCTAAGCTGCTAGCCGACGCGGCCTTTGCGGCCTGTCCCGGTTGTTGTGAACAGTTATCGGAAGGTAGGGTAGAGGGGGAGGCCTCGTGGGAGGGAGGTGTGGTGATCTCAGGTTGAGTTTGGGTGATTATAGTGTTATCGGCATTTGGGTGTCCGCTGATCTTGGGGGACTCTTGTTGGCCGGTGGTGATGGAGGGGAGGATGCAAAGTGCTCTGTGTGCTTCATCGAAAGGGGAGGTCTGAGAGGAGTTCAAACGAATTGTGGAGTGCGAGGGTGGAGGAATGAAGGGGATGATAGCACGACTGGTTGAGGCTGACGTCTGGGGGTGGGGGATAGTCTGACCATCGGTCTGGTGGAGGGGGTCGGGATTCGGTTTATGGATGCTAGCGGCGGGGTATTTTTGAGCAGTGGGTGCACGTGAGGTGCGCAGGATTTTCTTTTTAAGTTCGGAGTGAGCGCGGAAGCAGTGCTGCATATGATGGCCACTCATCTGACAGTGTTTACAAAAGATAATATTGTTGTCGTAAATCAGTTCCTGACTGTGGGATGTGTCTCCGAGCTCTATCTCTATGAGTTTGGGTGGTTCAAGGCCTAGCTCCACACATATCTTCGCGTAGTTGCACTTGGAGAGGTTGCGGGTTTCATCCGCAATGGCAACCAGGGTCCCGAAGGAGCTGGCGATTCGTTTGAGGGCGGCTGTAGGAAAGCAGACCAGGGGGAGGTTGGGGAGGGTAATCCAGGTAGAGATGATAGTTGAGTCAAATTTTGGGTTAAATTCGGGAGATCATTTGACCACTTTAGCGATCTGAGTGCCCATTCTGACAGTGTCCTTATCCCGGGCAATCGCGAAGTCCGAGTCAGAAGAGAGGTGGAGGAGCATATGTTTGGGGTCGAATGGAGCTACCCGAAAGTGTAATGTCTGTGTTCGTATTACGTATTTTGGGATACGTATACGTATTTTATTCTGTATTTCATAATTCCTTGTTTAGCTCTCGGCTTGGTTTAACTCTCGGTTTGGGTTGGCTTGGTTCAGCCGGCCCAATGCTTGGTTCATCATGGGCCAAGGGTGGAGCACCTTAGCCTATGCTTCTCTTTCATTTCCACCACAACCCCCCTCTTTATTATCCCAACCAACCTTCTCTCTCCTCCATAATTCTCATTTACTTCTCCTTCCCCCACCATTACTCTTCTTCACCAACCAAGAACACCATAGGCAAGTACAACTTGCTTCCACCAGAGAACTCCTTTTGATGGTTTCATTAGTTCTCCTCATGATTCTAAACCACATTAGAACTTATCATTTTCCATTTTGAGGCTTTAATTCTTGTAGATCTAGAAATTAGTTATTTTCAGATTTTGGTGGTTTTGATCTATCAAACTTCCTTGTTTTCAAGTTTTGATGGTTCCATGTTGTAGAGAATTTTATTCTACCCAATTTTGACCTTTGGAAAGCTAGATTCGGACTTGTTTTGACCAAGATATGGACAATTGAAGCTTAGATCCAACTTTAGAGTTCTTGCTGTTCTTGCCAATTGGAGAAGACAGTGAACAGTGAGCTAGCTTTTTAGCTTACGCCACTGAGCTGCGCGTGCTCTTTAGCGAGCGTACGCTAACTTGAGTACGCTGCTCTTTAGCGAGCGTACGCTAGCCTTGATACGCTGCCTGTTGGCAGCGTGTCTTTTGCGTACGCTAGCGTGAGCGTGCCCTAGACCCTTTCGTATGCTAGCTCAAGCGTACGCAGTCTTGAGCGTACGCTAGCTTGAGCGTACGCTGACCTGTAGCTTAAGCGTGCCCTGGTGTACGCTGACCCTTGCGTACGCTTCCCATTGGAAGTGTATGGACCCTTTGGTACGCTAGCTCGAGCGTACGCAGACCTGATGCGTACGCTAGCTTGAGCGTACGCGTGCCTTGGTACGCTGGCTTAAGCGAGCAAGGCGTACGCTGGCCTCAAGCGTACGCATGACTCGAGCGTACGCTGGCCTGAGCGTAGCTTGCACTAAGCATATGGCCTTTGGCTGACTTGGCCTTATGTCAGCGTGTCAGATTTGGTTTTATTTTCCTTAGGCTTGGCTCTTTTATAGCCCTGTATATTGATATTTTATTAGATATTTTACGCCCATTTTATATCGTTACGCCTTTTGTCATGAATTTGATAATCACGAATTTATGTAATATGTTTGGAATTGATAACTGAGCCTGACACGATAGTGACCCGTAGTGGTGCACTCCTGACATGAGTAACCTGACATGACCTGATAGTGGCCCGTCGTGGCGCACTCCTGACAAGTACACTTGGCATGATAACCTGACATGATTATCTCGAATAGCTGTTGCGACGGCTACCTGATATGACATGACCTTTATAATAACCTGGACACCGTGGGCGATTGTGCTTGTATAAATAAACCAGTCCTGTCTTGCATCATGTCTAGGATGGGACTCCTGAGTACCACGGTCAGGAGTACCTACTAAAATGGACTAAGGCTAATAACTAGATTAATATATTAGTCATGACGAGATTTCCCAGCTACAGGCAATCCCGTTACCTGGGCACGCCTTGGGATCTGTAGCCTGCCGTCGAGTAGGGCACATTTCCAGCACACTGTCATGTGTTGCACCCTTCAAGCTACCTAAGGGTACATTCGTTTTCTGGACGATGTACCTACCAGAATTCAACTCTAATCTTTTAACCCGGGTAACCTGGATGGTCTGCAGGGCTTGTGGCTGTGGAATAATCTCACTGCATCTTGTTAGTAATTAGGCTGTGATAACCCTAGTTAGTTAAAGTATCAAGCCGTAATTCTTGCTTGGCCGTGAAGTAATTGGACGGAGTCTAACCAGTCTAGTCTTGCCCTGATCCTGTTCCAGATTATTGAATGACCAGAATGCTTGTATTTATTTTTTCGATAAATGGTGAGAATTCCAAGTTCTGTTCAGACGAAGGGTTACAACCCCGGTCCTTGTTTGGTTTACGGGTTGTAACCTGGTTATCTGAATAGTTCTATGGTTATCTCGTCGTATATCATCCTGGTGTATTTTCTTTATTTCCAGTTCTTACTTTTATTTATATCTTATGCTGATTGCTGGTTTTAGTTCTTAAGTGAAGCCTCCTTTGTGGCACTTGCTCTTTCTGGGGTCTGACCCAGCTGGTTTTGTATGGCCAGATTTCAGAGCAGCTCCAGAGGATCTACCGACCTTCCAGCCATATGGTGAACACTAGACGAAACCCTGGCAACGAGTGGGTTATTTTTGGCTCTCCCACTCTATTGTAAAAATATACTTTTGAGGCGTTTAGCCGACGAGCACCTGTTTAGCTCGATTGTACTTACTTACTGTCTGCCTACGGGCTGTAACATGATTAACAGATCCTAGGGTTGATCATGTATGACTAAACTCTTGCTAGTCCTAACATTTTATAACGACTAGCTTCATGATCAGCTGAATATGTAATATTTGGGACGCCTTATTATTGTATATTTAATGATCATACATCTTGTAACATTTACATACTTGCTTGTGATTGAGACACTAGGCTTGTTCATGACCTTAAGAGACTGTTGGCTTGTAGATAAACCCTCATATATCTAGACAGCCGTGACCGTATAGCAAGATGGAATCCATTTCATATACGTAGCTGGCTATGTCTGCCCCCGCTCTCCAGTATTCTGGTTCTGGGGCGTGACAGAAAGTCTGCGGAGAGGCCCCATCCAGAGACAGCTGCCGAGACAATGGGGATCTTCAGGCATCAGAAGCTAAATTTGAGAATAAACGACTTGAAAAAGGAGGCAGATAGGGAATGGATCTCAGACAAGGCGAAAGGAACCAGGATGGGTGCACCATCGGAGTGAGACAGGAATTCAATATCCGGAAGAAGAATCTCGACCGCCGACGAAGGAGGACGCAGCCTCCAATCCGGTCTAAGAGCCTCGGCGTATGAGGCGCCGGCCGTGGAACCGGGAAGGGGAGAAGAAGAGGGGGCAGTGAAGGTGGCTGCAGGGGGGTGCCAAAACGGGGGAGCAGCTCTGGGTTGAAACCGAGCAGGGGATGGTGCCAGACTGCGCTAGCAAGAAGGGGGCCCCGGGTAGCGCGAACCCCGAAAGCGCCGAAGGTCTGGGGGGAGGAACCCCGGTGTGCGCCAAGGGGCTGGGAGAGGAAGCGCCAGGGATCGCTAGTGGGCGGGGGGGGTGCCAGATTGCGCTAACATGAGGGAGGCCCCGGGTTGTGCGAACCCCGATGGCGCCGAAGGTCTGGTTGGAGGAACCCCGGGTTGCGCCAAGAGGCTGGGAGAGGAAGCGCCAGGGATCGCTAGTAGGCGGGGGGGGAGACCCCGGATGGCGCTAAGAGGCAAGGGGGAGAAAGCCCTGATGGCGCCAAGGGGAGTGAGGAGGTCTCCTCGGGTAGCGCCAGACTGACGCGAGGGGTGGCACTCAAACTGCGCACGAGGGGGACCCCGGCCTGATGAGCGCAGGGAAGGATGCCCGCTCTCAGAGAGAAGGCATCTCTCTCGCCTGGAACGTGCACAGTAGAACTACTAATGGGAGGCACGTGGCCATCCATTAGACTGCGCACAGAAGGAAGTTGAACACGGGGCGCGTGGCCCACCTCAAGACTGCGCACAGGAGGGGGACTAAAAGGAGTCACGTGGCCTTCCTCTAAATTGTGCCAAACAACGGTCCCATCAGAGTGCTGGACCGTGCGTGCTGGAGGTACGTGGTCTGCCACAGGTCCCGAGGGGGGACAGAAGACAGCCGGGACCATATGCTTCCCTGCGGCCAAGGGAGCCACCTGCTCCCCAGCTCCCGAGGGCGGGAAAAAGTTTGAAAACTTAGTCGACCCCTGGTCCCGAGGGGGAAGCTGGTTCACCGGGCAGAGATCGCTGGACCCGCAGCCTGCGTGTGCGACGGAGCAGCTGCCGCGGCGGAGGAGAGGAAGGGCAGCAGGGGAGGCGGCCGTGGCCGCACGGCTTTGCTCCATCAGCCGAAGCTGCTTGACGGTCCACCAAGGGCGCTGAACCGGAGGGGGAGGCGGAGCGGGGAGGTCAGGCGACGGAGCGAAGCCGGGCCGAGGGGGGGGAGGTCGAGGGCTGGGCCGAGCGCGCCTAGGCGGACGCCGACGAACGCGTGGCGATGCTGAGATCTGACAGCCCTGGGCTTCCGCAACGGCTACCAGCCAGCTCGGCGGAAGCGGCGGCGGGGGAAGAGGCATGAGGGGGAGGGGAGGAGCAGGAGACGGCTAGAAACGCCGGGGAGGACACCATGCTGACGGAGAGGGGAGAAGGGGGAGCTCGAAAAGATCATGGCTTCAGATGTATATATATATATATATATATATATATATATATATATATATATATATATATTAAAGTAAAAGACTTTTTTTTTAGAAACTCTCCATTTTATTCATAATATGGCGCAAAATGCCGTAGCCATTACAAGTAAGCGCGAAATGCCAAAATCCTAAACAGAAAAAAGGAACATAAGAGCACCAGCCCGAGCGTATCGGGGTGGAGGGAACAAAATAGTTGGAAGGATGAGGTGGTGGGGACGCCACTCCTCGACGAAGAGGATCAGGAGAAGGACCTCACCAGAAAGAGTGATCTACGACAATTTTTGGGAGTTGGTTGCTGTCATCTGACGAGCGGCTGCTATCTTCTTGGCTACCAGATAAGCCTCTGGAGTGGAGTGGTCGCTGTTCTGGACGCCCTGAGCCGTGTCGAAAGTAAGCTCGACCCCCAACATCCTGGCAGCCAGCTCGGAGGCTGCTGTGGCTTTGCAAACATAGAGTTCCTGTATGGCGACCTCCAGAGAGTAGGCCGCCGCGATCCGCTCAAAGTAATTCCTTAAGACAATCGGAGCTTCGCGGATCGCTTGTATCCCGATCGCGAGATGGCCATCCACCGGAGGGGACAACAAGCTGACGTTCTCTCTCGAGAAGGGGATGCCACACCCTGATAAACCCGTAACAGCCTTCTCCCCGATGGAGTCCTGCGAGGCCGGCTCCGCCAAATCAACGGCAGCCTCAGTGGTGGCTCCGACGTCCACCCTCCCGCAAGGCTCCCCTCCGCCAGTAGGAGGGTCCGAAGCCACCACTGGTTCTGTTGGGGCACTGTCGTCGGAAGCAGGCCCCACGGACGGGCCGATAGTCACCACGGCGGCCACCTCCAACTCCGTGAAAACTGCCGAAGGGCCGAGCGAGCAAGGCCGAGGAGGGAGGACCAGGGGCGGCAGGGACGCGGCAGCGGTCGTTTCAGCGAAGGAGCGGATGGCCCGCTGCACGCCCGAACCGAGACCCCGCTCTGAATCGACGTGCACCATGACAGGAACCGAAGGGGACTCCGTCGCAGGGGACACCGTCGGAGGGGTCGTCCCCGCCGGAAGAGGTACAGATCCTCCAGGGAGTGGAGCAGATCCGCCATTGGGCCGCAGTCGGGGCCGGGTCGGTAGGGTGCTCGAAAGTCCGCGGCCGAAAAAGAGCGCCGAGAGGGACGAAACCTCGGCCGGGGGGGGCGAGCGAGCAAGGCGGACAGATGTACCCCCGCCCCCGCCGATGTCAAACCCGCGGCCACGGCACCGAGCCCAACCGGCTGAGCGACATCCACGAGCTTGGAAAGGGAGGAGGGGAGGACGGCTGAAGGGGGAAAAGGAGGGGGAGAGCCCGAGGGGAGGGGAGCACCTACGCCTCCATGACCGCCGTAGGTGGCGCTCAGATGGGAGGGGGGCGGACGATCCATACCCGATAGCAAGCTAGGGCCATATATATATATATATATATATATATATATATATATATATATATATATATATATATATATTTTTTATATATATATATATATATATATATTTTTTATATATATATATATTTTTTATTATATATATATATATATATATATATATTTTTTATATATATATATATATATAAAATATATATATGTATATATATATATATATATATATATATATAAAAAATATATATATATACATATATATATATATATATATATATATATATATATATATATATATTGTTTTTTTTCGGAACGGGAGGTTTTATTCATTAAAAAGAGTAGCAGAAATTACAAGTCATAGCATCACTGCAACAAAGTAGGTACTACAGGTGAATGCCTACACCTAGCCAAAACTTTGGAAATTTGCCTTTTGATTTCATAAAACAGCTGCGCACGATTGTAATAATAAGATTCATAACGCCATTTGTTACTATTCTTCCAAGCCACCCAGCAAACTGCTCCCACTACTATTTGCTTGAGATGAAGATTTCGTCGAGACCACCATAACTTGAAGAAACCCAGTAGTGAACAACTACGACCATGAATGTTGAAAGCAGGATTTAATATCAACCATATATCTTCAATAAGCTGGCCATCTTTGAATATATGCATAATGGTTTCTTGATTCGGGTCTTGACAGCAATGACATTTTGACGCAAGCTGATAACCAAGCTTCTGTATGTGATCATCAGTTGGCAGCTTATCCAGCAGAATACGCCACATTAGTATGGACCATTTCAATGGCAGACATGTACCCCATATATGCTTGTAGTGAGGATGTTGGGGATGCGGGAGACGGACTTGAATCTAGGCTGAGGACAAACTGAAAGTTCCCGTCGGCGATGGAGACCGACGCCAACTAAGATTGCCACCGATATGAATATGTTCAATGAGATGATTCGATAAGTCTCTGCCCAGAACAAGACGCTTCCAGATCCGAAAAGATTGAGCATTAGACATAACCATGTTAATAGAATGTCTAGAGCAGTATTTGGCACGAAGAAAACGCGCCCATAACAAGTCCTGTGTTTTAAGTTTCCACCAAAGTTTTGAAGTAAAGGCATCCATAGTTTCAGTAAGGCTCCGAACACCCAACCCAGCTTCATTGTGTGGTCGGGCTATAGACTTCCATCCAACCCAAGTTCGCTTGTCCACTCCATCTTTGGAACCCCAAAAAAACCGAGCAAACATAGTTTCCAGTTGAGTGATGACACTAACCGGAGGATTGCAGGCAGCTAAGGTATAAATTGGAATAGATGTCAGAACCGACTTCAGAAGGATTAGCTTGCCACCATAGGAAAGAATTCTCTGTTGCCAGCCATCCAAACGATAGCGAACCTTCCGAATAAGCTCTTCATACATTGTCGCATTTTGCTTCCCTGCCATCAGTGGACAGCCCAGGTACATCATCAGCATATGCCAAATGTGTAATCGGCTGACAACCACTTGGAGTATAAAATGGAGTGAATGAAGGCTTGTGAACAAGAGCGTTGAGATTACGGGAAAGGGCTTCTGCTGCAATGACAAATAAAGCATGGGACAAGGGGTCTCCTTGTCGAACACCTCTAAAAGCCTTAAAAAAATCCCGATGAGGCTCCATTGACAATGGTTGAGAACCAAACATTATTCATGAGTCAAAAAATCATGTCTATCCAAGATTCATTGAAGCCAAATTTTCTCATAACTGATATCAGAAAACTCCAGTCCACCCTGTCATATGCCTTCATCATGTCAAGTTTGATCACAATATTCCCTCCTCTATATTTCTTCTTCATTTTGCTCATCATTTCCTGGGCCAAAATGATGTTGTCAACTATTTCTCGCCCCTTCACAAAGCCACTTTGTTCTTCGGAAATTATTTTGGACAAGATAGGAGACAATCTTCGAGCTAGGAATTTAGATATAATCTTGTTCATAACGGAGCATAAACTAATTGGCCTAAAATCCTTCATAGTAGTTGGGTTTTTAATCTTTGGAATGAGAACAAGTGAAGTAGAGGTAATTGATTTAGTGAGGTGAAAGCCCGACATGAATAATGATGTAGCAAGAAGTACATCCTGTGCAACAATATCCCAACACGTGGAGAAAAAGAGAGAAGTATACCCGTCAGGACCTGCCGCTGAATTGGGATCCAAGCTGCGAACCACCTCAAGTAACTCGTCCAAATTTGGGACTGCAGTAAGTGTTGCATTCTCCTCCTGCGTGACCAGCTGCGGAATGGCCTGAAGAAGATCCTCATCATGTAAAGTATCCTCAGCCTTATACAGTTGCTCGTAGTAACCATTGGCAATGTCTTGAATGTCCGATAATGAGTCTTTAGCCACACCATCGTCCCCAATAAGAGAATGAATATGAAGTTTGCGATGTTTGCTATTAACACATTCGTAAAAGTATGCTGTGTTCTTATCCCCCTCCATATCCCATTTCAAACGAGCTTTTTGTCTTCAGTAAGCTTCTTCAACAATCACCCTCCGCTTGAGATTGGCCATAGCGTGATGTAGAGCTACTTTGTTCGCAAGCGAAGCGTCCGTCTCGAAAGAGAGCTCTGCAGCTAAAATACTGTCCTTCGTCTTCTTAACCTCCTGAAATATATTGCCAAACGTTCGATGACTCCAGGTAGACAAGGCCTTTCGACACTCAGTCATCCTCAGTCCTAATTGAGTAAGACCGTTTGGATGTGATACTGAAGTCCATGCCGATTTGAAAATTGTATGAAATTCTTCATGTTTAGTCCAGAAAGATAGAAAACGAAAATGCTTAGGGCCTCTGGCCTGAGAGTTACGCAGAGAAAGCAACAAAGGAGAATGATTGGATTCAGAACGGCTCAAGTGTTCAACAAAAGATGCAGGTGCAAACCGTAGCCAATCATTGTCAAACAGGACTCTATCCAATCTCGAAGCCTGTCTGTCTCCCTCCGTTGATTTGAGCCAAGTAAAACTACTGCCTTTAAAAGGAATGTCAGTAATTCCTGCCGCTATTTGAAAATTCATAAAGTCTTGCATAGAAACTGGACAAGCTGGCAAACCGCCTACTTTCTCCTCTGAGTGACAAACAGCATTGAAATTGCCACCCACTGCCTACGGCAGTTGATGTCGATGCTGAATCTCTAAAAGCCTGCTCCACAATTCTTGTCTACCCTCCTTTTTTGCCATGCCCGTGCACAAAAGAAAACATAACCTCCGTTGGGAGGATGTCATTGCTAATGGAAATGGTTAACGCCTGTTCAAAGTTGTCAATCAAGACCATTGAACAAGATTGTTTAGAGAAAACCCAAATATTTCCTCGATCATTTGCTAAAGCAGCAGCAAATCCCATCTTTAGTTGGAAATTAAGAAGCTGGTTATTAGAAACCTTCGGCTCAATGACCACCAGAAGTTGGACTTTATGAAGTCTACAAAGAATTTTGATTCTTTTGAGCGTAGACTTTCTCGTAATCCCCCGCACATTCCATAGGAGGGTATTAAACATTAAGGGAGGAGGAGGAGGTACCAGTTGTTGTAAGTTTTCCCGAAGATCTAGTGCATCGATCGGTTGGCTAAGGCGCCTTCTTTTTTCTGGTCTTCTTTGTCGTAACAGAGACTCCATTCTCTGCATTGTCTGCTTCATCCGCCCAAGATATGGCCTTTGTGTTTATTTTGCCTTCTTCTAATTGTTTATTAGCCTCCTGTGTCTCCTTGCCATCATCATCTGTCCCCTCACCCGTCGAATCTTGTGCATCAGTCTCCACTGCAACATCCTGCAGTGGCAACTCGTCATTGCCTGGATCCTACTGCGCCGCCACTTGTTCCTCTTGATCAGCATTAATTGTGGGTGGTGTAGCCTCATTAATGAGACTATATGTTGGAATATCCTGCTCCAATGTGTTTGCTGCCTTTTCTAAATTCTTGGGGATTATCGATGTAGGTTCCTCTTCACTCTGAGTGGTGACAACATGACTCGGTTGTGGATCGGTTTGTGCAGCTAACACTTGTGGCTCCTTACCCCGTTCTTTGAGATTTTTCTTCACCTTATACGAGTCCACCATATGTCCTTGATGCTTACAATGCGAGCAGTAAAGAGGAGATGATTCATAATCAACAGTTTGCCAAAAACTCCGTCCCCGAGGCAAATTTATCCGGATCCGTTGTTGTAGAGTTTTGGACGCATCTACTTCAACAAAAATCCTCGCCATGCTTGGACGAGATAGATCCGCTGTTGCTTTGTCAATCTTTAATGGAGTCCCAATAGCAGAAGTGATCGCAAATAATGCATCTTTGTTGTAAAGATGATGAGGAAGGTTTGGAAGGCCAACCCACGTAGGCATGATAGACGATTCATATGAAGGAGAGAAATCCAGATCCCATTTGAAAAGTCTCATAGGAGCCCGAGCAATATACCAAGTATCTTTTGAACGAAGACGAAGATAGTCTTCTTCATTTGAAGGACGGATGAGAATATGTTTACCATCAATCAAACCTGCTATGATAGATCCATTGAACTCAAATCCCGTAAGCGCCTTACGAATTAATTCGATAGGCGGCCGGGAATGTGAAAACTTACCAACAAAAGCAAACTTAAGAGGATCAATCAACGATTGCTCCTCATCCTTTAAAGGATGATTTGATTCTCGGGGAAGAACGGGAGCCACCGAAGGTTGACCTCCCACCACTTCCGCGAAAGACTTCGCCATGAAACCACACCAAAAGAAGCAAAACAAGAAAGATCGGCGGCGGCCAAGTGGTCCAGCCACCTACAGGAATGGACGCCGGCCTGGCCAAGGGCCACGCCGGAGTCGGTGGAGAATTGAGGACTAGGGTTTCAGGATCGCCTGGGGAGCGGATCGCTCAACCTCATATATCCGTATATATATATACATATATATATATATATATATATATATATATATATATATATATATATATATATATATATATATATATATATAAAATATATATATATATATATATATTTTTTTTAATATATATATATATATATATATATATATATATAAAATATATATATATATATATATATAAAATATATATATATATATACGTATATTTCTATATATATATATATATATTATATATATATATATATATAATATATATCGATATACAGATATATATACATATATATAGATATATATATAGTATATAGAAATATATAATATAATATATATATATATATATATATATTAATATATTAGTGGTGGTATGGTGTGTGTGTGTGTGTGTGGTGTGTGGGTGTGTGGGAATAGATATATATATATATATGATATATTATATATAATATATAGATAATATATTATATAGAACTATAGATATATATATATATATATGGATTTATATATATAAAATAATAATAAATAAGGAAACCCCAGCCCGACCCATAGCAGAAGGAAATCCCCGCCCAACCAAAAAGCAATCCCAAACCGACCCCCCGTTCTGTTGATAACGGAACACGCTCGAGAGAACGAGCAAATATGAGAAAAACCCTAACTACTACATACCGCCACAAACCCATCCTGTGTGCCCCTAGAGGCCTTGACCGTGCGCGCCACCCTGTGCACCACCGCCGGCCAGCCAGACACGGGGATCTGCGCAGAACAAAAACAACAGCAGTAGCAACCACCAGCAAAGCTGCTTTCGCAACGTGATTTCGACCACGACGCTCAACCAAACTCTGTTTCGTTTTTGCAGGTACGAACCCTACCTAACCCTCTTCAACGTCATTCAATTAGTTCTAATTAAACTTCATTAGATCGTAAGAAAAATCCTTTTGAAATCATGAAAAATCATGATTTATAGAAGTAGTTAGCAATTGATTGTAGTACCAGAACCCGAAATTTGAAGGCAAATTATGAGCCAGTTATTGAGGGTTTCAGAAATCTACCTGAACAGAATTATAAACAACCTATACATGATCAGAACTCTATTTTTAGTTTAATTTTTAGCTGTTTATTTTCTGTTTAAAATTATTTCAAAAATTAAGAAAAATCTATTTTTAAAATATCGAAGAACTTCGATACGACGTGCGTCCTGCCAATCCGGGCGATGTGGTCGCGAACCGAAAGCATCGAAAGGTGCATAATGGTTTCATGGACGGCTTTGACGAAATTCAAATTGGTTGCGTGTGCGCGACAAATTTAATTCGTATCCGTCGAAATTCACCGTATCGGCCTATGTACAAAATTTTCAATTACTTTGTGCACGTTCGTTAGATCGAGACAAAACTTGTACCAACAGGACCGTATCATTTTTATGGTCCTATATACCACGTTTGGTCTAATTCTGAGACAGTTGATCGAATCGCCATTTTGCGGGCCCTACGGTCTGACTCAACGGACGATTTTGTGCACGGTCCACCGTAACCCAACTTTGGACATACGGTTGGGTTCGTATCGGAAAATTGGACCTGTTGACATATAGTTTGACAACTTTAGAGACCTTTGACTCTGGCACGCTTTTTGGTACAAAGCGGGTCCAACGACAGACGCCGTTTTGATCCGAAATTACCGTTTTGGCCCTGTGTCCAGAATTAGACTTAAGGACATGCAATTCTAGCTATTTGGACTATTCTAAAAATGTTGGTAATGTTTATTTCCTTTTGCATATGTTGACTGATTGTGGCTCATTAAGTGGTATAGTATTATCGGTTTCACCAGCACAGGACCTAAGGCGAGTACATCTCTTATAGTTTTCATATTTGATTATCTTTATACTTCTTGTATTTAATATTATTTTATATTGATATCATGTTGATTATTGACACGCTTGTCACACGAGATAGTAGTTATGGATTCTTGCATGTTGTTCGTGACCAATATATTTTCCTGTTCGTGACCTATTTGAATCCATGGGTACTAGCCGGACGGGGAAGTTGTAACCTCCGTTAATTGATTTCTTAAAATTCCTATTTATTTTATTTTATCTCGTATTTTTCAAAACTTCAAAATTTCTAAATCTTGAAGAGCGTACAAATTCTAATTTTTAGGAAAACAAATTTGACCGTGATTACTATCGGTCCTTGTTGGCTTTGGTTTACTATTTTAAGCAATTTTGTCCTATTGGAATCTCCCTGTCATTTTTTTTGAATCAATGACTTATTGTTCTATATGGAAAACATTTATTGAATTTCAAAATTTCAAAATATATTATTTAGTAAATAAATAATTGTTAAATATATTTAAATAATTGAGTGAATAAATTAGTATTATTTTATTCATTAGGAAAATCTTGGCTAAATTATAATTAGCCATTTGTTAATTAGCCGTAACTAGTAATTAATTATTAAATATAGCTAATATTATTTTAGTACTAAATTGCCCCGCGTCCTCCCGCTGGCGCCCGCCGACGAGACAAACCCCCCGCCGAGCCCCTTGATTCGGTGGACCGCGCCGCCATTTTCCGTTTTCCGCCGGAGTCGCGCGCCCTCCTGCCGGCGCTGCTCCGCGCCGGAACCGCTCCGCTAGAGAACCCTTGTGAGCCTCTTCCCTTCGTTTTTTGAGTCCCCCATTCCTTTGTATCGATTTAGGGATCAGCCTGTAAATATATTAGTTATTATAATATAATATATGTTAATATATATTAGTTTATAATATACGTATTATAATATAATATATGTTAATATATATTAGTTTATAATATATGCTAATATATATTAGTTTATAATATAAGGGATCAGCCCCTGTTAATATATATTAGTTTATAATATAATGTATAATAGTTACATATTAGTTTATATGTTAGTTGCATAATAGATTATGTGTTAATTTATACATAGTATAAATTGGTGGTAATAATGAGGGTAATTATTGTTATTATTATTACTTACAAAATTTGTTGGTATTATTCTAGTTAATAATTAGGATTTTAAGATTTATAATTACCATTAATTGGTTTTGGGCCATAATATGTGTATGTGAGTATGGTGTATATATGTATATAATTTGTATGCATTGTACTTTATTATTAGTTTTACCATTACTAGTAATATTTTTTATTTGAAATTATATAAAATATATATTAATATTTCTAAAATATTATTAGTAAGTTTTGACCTAAATTCATATTTGATAAAATAGGAATATTAGTACATAAATGACTGGGTTTTGAAATATTATCTAAAATATGTTGATTAATACAGATATAGTTTTTAACCTTATAAGGATTTCCAAAAAAATTTATTATATTTATTTAATTATATTTTTCTGAAATCATAAATCGTGACTATGATAGTCATTTTCTATTTCTTGATTGATTATCGTACCAAACCCTGATTTTAGACTTTTATATACCAAACTAGGCTATTTGGTCTATTCTGGACTCATTGGGACTGCCCGTGTCGTCGTCTGGGACCCTCTATGGAGCTTATCATGGTACCTACCTCGTGTCGATACATCCATGTCGCATACGTTGACTCCAACCAATCGAGGCGAGTACATTCTCTGATCATTTCATATCCTGCTTAGAATTATTTTCCTGCTTTAAATTACTTTACTTGATATTATTACGTTGGTCACACGGATTGGTACTACATGGATCCTTTCTTTAGATGTTATCCTTTAGGAGCATCGGATATTACATGTTCTGTGCGTTTCACTTCATTGTGTATCACTATGCTTCTTGGTTTATTGATCACTTGTGACATGTACACTCATGATCACAGAGTCTCCTTGAATCACCTACTTATGGGCATTCCCAGAATCACCCATTTATGGGCATCCATGTATCACCCTTCGGGGGCCATTGTATGGAATCATAACATAACCTGGTTGGATCCTTGTGTATTGATTGGGGGTACGGGGGAGTAGAAGTAGACATGTGAATATTATCCAAGTAGTGTAGCATCAGAATCTCCTATGCCATTTACATGTCTATATTGTACTCTGACTCACTAGCCACTGTTAGTCTCTATTTATAGTAGATATTTCTATTACAGTTCTCTCTCTGTTTACATACTGTATTTCTTCAGTACCTGTATCTTACTTTACTATATAATTATATTTTCTAACCTGCTATGATCTGTTGAGATGTACTGTGCTCGCTCCCGTCCTGACTGGACCTGTTGATAAATTTTACAGATAGCTTGGAGGTTGCCTGCTAGAGGGGACACATTAGAGGTTCTTTAGATAGTTATTTCAGTTGTCTGGAGTTGTATTTACTTTATGGATTACTGTATTTGAGCTTTGAGATGTATTTCTGGGTTTGTGTATCTTAGACACTTAGACTTCTATCTGGTGTATCTCTTTTGGATTTCATGTTTTATCTATCTTCCTTTATGCTCTACCTTAGATGTGATTGAGTTTACATTCTGCTATGTCACCCCCATTCGGGGAGTATTAACTGTTTATCCTTATACTGTTAGATGCATGAGACCTAGGACAGCGTTCTACCGTCGATACTGCGGTATTGGCTGGGCATTGTTACGTTCTCGTGCCCTTACTCTAGGGTACGGGTTGTGACACGTTTTTAGTGGTGGCCCATGCAGGTCGAGTTTATGTAGTAGTATTCGATCTAGAGTACCACTACAGCCTGCAGTAGGATTATGATATATTTTGAAGGTACTCAATCACAGTTAGGATCCCTTGAGTGATTCCTGGGAGAGAATCTTATTTTAACTTCGATTTGAAAACTCTTTTTCTTGATTTGATTTATCTTTATTTTCTGTTGTTGAATTTGATTTTGATGGATTATTGTTGAATTTGAGTTTGTATTTATTGATTTTGATGAATTATTGTTAAATTTTGAATCTTGATGTTAGCTGTGGTATCCGAGTTTGTATTTATATGATTTGATAGATTTTGTTCATTTTTGAATCTTGATGTTCGTTGGTAAATTTGATTTTTGAGTATCCATTGTTGATTTAATTTAATTTTTGTCAAGATGAAATTATATGGGCTAGGTCATCTAAGTTTTGGAATCTAGTCTTCTATAGTCACATTAGCCAGCATGGTGAGGACATATAGTCTGATTTTGGATATATTTCTCGGGTATGGGAATTTAAGGTTTTCGCAGCCAAGCTAGCGGCATCGCAAAAATGTTAAATACCACGATTCTAGATGTATGTGCCTTAGTCAAGGACTCTATGATTATCGTAGCCTTACCATAATTTTGGATAGACGCATATGATTATCAGATTGTACCTTAAATGCTTTTGAACATATTTTTACTACTTTTGTTCAGTCTTTCAAAAAAAAGGAGAGAATTTTTGTTTTGTTTTGTTTCTCATTATTTAACTTAATAGTAGCTTTAGCTGTTATTATAAACCTTGTGTGACTTCTTACTATGAATTTCTTCTTAATATAATGAATCGATGATTTTGCTAGAACTTATCTTATATTTGATATTATAGCTCTGATTTTAAAATGGTTCCTTCTTTAAACAGATAAGCAGAACAGATTCTATTATCATTTCTCTTCCTGCCAATATTTTATTACCATCATCCCTTGTCTTATATAACTGTCCTGATTTTATTAATTCTCTGTCTCGTATCAAATTCTGTCAGTTATATCTTGAAAACCCTTGAATCTTCATATTATTTTATCTGAGATATGTTAAGGAAATAACGTAAATCATCTAGTTCAGAAATGACGTAATTGGTTGGATGATTTTGTAGGAATCAGAATATTGGATGTCAAGTATGAAAATATAAAAAAAATTTGAGATGGAGATGTGTTAAAGGTTTAGAATTAAATCGAGAGATAAATGTTATAAATTTAGAAACAATTACAGAAAATTTTGGTTATGAATAATACATAGATGTATTTCATAACTAATGAGGATATTCGAGGTCAACTTAGTTTTGAGAACTTAGAAAATCTTGGTTATTAATTCTTGTGAACATTTACTCTGAGGCTATGTAGAAATTTAGAAATAAAAAAGAGAATTTTATTGTATTCAATGATTATGCAAAATTGAACTATATATTATAAGAGAGTGACTAGAGATAGAGAGAACACAAGGATTTTAAGCTATAGGAATTATTTTTTATGATTGGGAAAAATTATAGAATTCAAAAAGGATAATATTGAAGGTGAACGTTGAAGAAATATGAAGGTTGATTTATAAATAAGAATAAATTTTGTATGACATGGTGGTATTGAGTTGAGTAAATACGAGACTTGATTTAAACAAGTCCAAGGATTTCATAAACTGGATCTAGAGGTTTCGGATCTAATTTAGAACGAGGTGAAGAATTTGGAAATCTGATTAAATGAATAAGTGTTGATTCCTAAATAAGAGGGGTATGCTTCGTGGGAAATGTCTTAGAAGCTTGAAATTTTGTCTATGGTGATCATGGTAAAGGGTTAGATGACTGAAGGTTATAAAATTTCGATGATAGTCATATAAAGGTTGATTTTCATATTGGGACTTGTGTGATAAAAATATAATTTGGCAAATGATAAGCTTGATGGTATTAGAGAGAGATGATTAACTTGACTTCTTATGAAATCTTTCCTTGTTTCCCTAAAAGGTTTTCAATATCATTGAATCCTAACTCCCTTAATCACGACCAATCGACCTTGCTCATCTTTTCTTATCGTATTAATATCTTTTGTCGTACTCAATTGAATTAAATTTGATTGCGACCTGAATCTCCATCCTTGTATGCTCGTTCTCAGACTTTGATGAACCTGTCCTCCCTATTGCCCAAATTTTGATTTTCCCAAATTGATCAACTTAGATCATATCGCGACTAAAATTTCTTAATATTATTGTGATAGGATTTCAATAGCATTGATATTCGTTCTTAAACTTTTGATTTTGATTTTTCTTTGAATAATACCCCTTATCGTACCGATGGCCTTGAATCCTTGACCGTACTCAATTGATTTAAATTCAACCGTGACCTGGATCTCTATTAATATGTTGCTCGTGCTCAAAAATCTCGATTTCAAAATTTTTCGAACCTAAATTCAAATATTGATTAGCCTTATTCTTCATTGTGTCAATATTTTAATTTTGATCGTAATCAAACTTCAATACCCATATCACTCGTGCATAAAAGTCTAATTTATTCTTGAGAGTGACTAAATTATGTTCCAATCACGATTAAGTTTTGTACTATTCTTGTTCGTACCGGAAATTGATGGTAGGTTGTGCCTAAGCTACTACCATACTCTTCATCATATTTAAATACTAATTGACCAAGGTTAGACTGACTTCATCTTCGATCGTGTCGAACTAACGATTACGATCATGTTTGAATTTTAACACTAGTATCCAAACTCTTTTCTGACCATGATTTACTTTCTGATTTTATTTTAACTCCTTGTCATTTGTCATGCCTAGATGACCTGGCATGACTAGACGACTAGAAACTCCTGGTCGTGATTCTAACGATCATGGCGATACGTACCAATTTTGACTCTAGATCGTGCTTGAAAATTTTGTTCTTGATCACGACTATCTGCTTTAGTTGTAAACCTTGTCATGTCATAAATTGAGTTCTGATCTTGTCGGAATAAATATTCCCATTTTGCCTAAATGATTGATTCACTAGTTATTCGTGCCCAGTTATCACTCAGACTTTAATTTTTGCCACTATACTCTAAATTGTGCCTAAGAATTTTGAATTTCGATCACGACCATCTGGTGTGACCACAAAATTAGTCACATTAGAATCGAAAATTTACCATGCCTGAACAAATTTCTTCTGTGCCTAAATGACTTGGGTTCTTCCTAAATCTTGCCTATAAAAACCTTGATTCTGAAATCATGATTTTATCGCCATTCATAACTAAGCTTGGATCTTGATCGTGCTTATACGACCTAGAGTCTAATTTTCATCAAATCTAACTACCAATCGTTCTATACTCCAATTTCATTCTCCATTCATTTCCTTAGCCGTGATTAAGATCATGACTAAATAACCTGAAATTATTTCTGATTTGTGTCTAAACGATGTTAATCATACTATGATTCTATCGCGTTAAATCAATAGTCGTGCCCAAACAATTTTAAGTTGATTATCTTGATCGTGCCAACTCGTCGTTCTTTGATCGTGTTTGCCAAACTGCCTAAAATTTCTATCATGTTTTAACTCCCTTGCCAAGCTTTAATTTAGAGGACGAAATTTCTTTAAGGAGGGTAGATTTGTAACCTCCGTTAATTGATTTCTTAAAATTCCTATTTATTTTATTTTATTTCTATTTTTCAAAACTTTGAATTTTCTAAATTTCGAAGAGCGTGCAAATTCTAATTTTTGGGAAAACAAATTTGACCGTAATTGCTATCGGTCCTTGTTGGCTTTGTTTTACTATTTTAAGCAATTTTGTCCTATTGGAATCTCCCTGTCATTTTTCTTGAATCAATGAGTTTTAATTATTGTTCTATATGGAAAACGTTTATTGAATTTTGAAATTTCAAAATATATTATTTAGTAAATAAATGATTGTTAAATATATTTAAATAATTGATTGAATAAATTAGTATTATTTTATTAATTAGAAAAATCTCGGCTAAATTGTAATTAGCCATTTGTTAATTAGCAGTAACTAGTTATTAATTGTTAATTATAGCTAATATTATTTAAGTACTAATTGTTAGCAGTTAGCGTTGGGTTAGCAGTTAGTAGTTTCCACTATTTTCCTATATTCTATTACATGTACATTTGTTAGGGTTTTCTCTATCCCCCTATAAATAGCACCCATTCCCAAAATCCTAAAATTTCTACACAAATCACTAGAAACTATCCAACCTACAGCCGCCAGAGCTCCTCCCAAATCCCTGTAGTTCTCCAGCCCATTGCCATTGCCACCCCCTGGCCGGAGCTCGCCGTGGCCGAGCACGGCCGGCCGCACCACCCTGGCCGTCGGCCACACTCTTCTCCTCCTTCTTCTCCATATCATCCTTACCACCACCACATCTCCCCTTCACCACCACCCGAACCACCATTGCCACCACCATTCACCACCACCACCGCCACCATAGCCGACATCCCATTGCCACCACCGTTCACCACCACCACCGCCACCATAGCCGACATCCCACTGCCACCACCATTCACCACCACCACCGAAAAACCACCACCGCCATCAAACCCATTTTCCCCCAAAAATTTGATCAACATCATATAGAGAGAGAGAGGGAGAGAGAACCTGGCGCCGCCCCGCGTTCTCCCGTCGCCGCCCCGAGTGAGCTCCGCCCGCCGGATCCCCTCCTCCGCGCTCCGCCACTGTCACGACCCGCACCCTAGAGTTAGGGCACGAGAAGTGGATACGTCCAGCCTACGCCACAGTGTCGACGGTAGAACGCTGTCCTAGGTCTCATGCATCTAACAGTATAAGGCTAAACAGTTTATACTCCCCAAATGGGGGTGACATAGCAGGTACAGAATCAATCACATCTAAGGTAGAGCATGATAAGGATAGATAAAACATGAAATCTATAAGAGGTACAACAAAGAGAAATTTAAGTGTCTAAGATACACAAATCCAAAAATATATCTCAAATCTCCAAACTCAGATACAGTAATCCATAAAGTAAATACAACTCCAGATAATTGAAATAACTATCTAAACAACCTCTAATGTGTCTCCTCTAGTCTAGCAGGCAATCTCCAAGCTATCTGTAAAATTTATCAACGGGTCCAGTCAGGACAGGAGCGAGTACAGTACATCTCAATAATATCATAACAGGTTAGGCAATATAAATATGCTAGAGAGTAAGATACAGGATCTGAAGAAATAACATGATGAAAAAGAGAGAGACTGTAAGTAAATAGCTACAATATATAGAGAACTATCAGTGACTAGTGATTCAGAGCACAAGATGGTTATGTAAACGGCACGATGTCGTACACGAGTAATCTACAGCGGTTGTACACGAGTAATCTACTGGATTGATTACATAACCACTTCTACTCTCCCGCCCAAATCAATACACAAGGATCAAGCTAATTTATGTTATTGCACACGAAGTATAGTCGCACACGAGATCATGTGAATACATGAATATACACGATTTCACACGATTTGTATACGAATATCACGAATACAAGGAGTACACGATGCTCACGATAAAGTACACGAACACGAATACCTGATGTATCCGCTAAGGGGATAATATCGTACAACAAGATCCATATAGTACTAATCCGTGTTTCCAACGTGTCAGCATCATGTAAAGTAATCTAAAGCAGGAAATATAATCCTAAACAAGATATGAAATGATCAGAGAATATACTCGCCTGGTGTCTGAATGTCCAAAGTAAATATACTGTCCGAAGAGAGGTGTCTGGATCCTAATCAGAACAACACAAGTCACAACATGTCCAGAAGGGTAATATAAAGCACTACAATACATTCTACATGAATCTAGGTCAAACTAGGCCAAAGTCAACCCTTGGTCAACTCTGGTCAGCTGCACTAGTCAAACTAGGTCATGTCCTAACCCAGCAAGTTTTACTAGGCCTAACCAAGACTATCCTAGCAAGCACACATCAATACAAGGCTATACAAGCCAACATACACCCAACTCTATATAGCAAGCAATTATTCAATACTCAAATAGGCAAGAATTTACATTGGATATACACTAGGTAATCTATTACTTTAAGCTATATATGTCTAAACATATATACACATGCATATATTGGTATTCAACATTAGGTCTATAATCATGGCATTTCAAATGGTTATATAAACTTATATATTACAACACAATATGCTAACATATATATAATATACATACATAGCTAAGTTAACTATATTCATAAATACTTATTTAAGAGGCTATGTGTGTGTATGTGAACATGGCAAAGGGGCAAGTAAGGGTTAAATGGGCATACATAGTGTATACATATCAAAGAGTGTCAAAGTGTAAGTGAACAAAGTGTCAAGTGTGATAGTGTCAACATAGTGTAAGGGGGTACATGAGGTAATATAGGATTTGTGTTAACATAGAACATTACATCTCATTAACTTGTATATTGCATACATTACATCTATTATTATATTACATTCATGCTTGCATTCATTCATCATTCATTTATTCTCTTGCACTACTATATGCACCATACATTACATACTATGGAACCTACATATTCATTACAAGCTATACTTATACATGCTTACATTAGATAGAATACTTACACCTCATACATCATTTATTTAACCATTTACTCATGCTTGCATTTTCCATTTAATTACATAATGTATATACATTAACATGGGTTAAAATCAAGTAGAACATTATATTACACACAAGGGTGCACAAAATGCATATGCCGAATAGTAACTCCTACTAATAATCAATACTATACCATCTCAGCATGAATTAAAATCTAGGATTAAAGTAAGTTATAGATCTATGTGTTAGCTTTCCGAAACTTCAAACGGATCGCATTTTCGTTTCCGGAAACTCCCGGAATCGCGAAAACACCGAGAACGCATTTGTCTTTCATACAGCTGACACTCAAATAATTCTCCAGAAAGTTACAGAAAGAATTAGGCCTATTAATACATGTTTTTGGAAAGCTAACTTCAATACGCTTCTTTTTTAAAAAAATAGGAGATTAAACCGAGCTTTGAGCTAGAAGTTATGACATTTCTAAGTTAGGGCTAAAATTAAAAACGTGGATAAAAATCATGATGGATTTAGATAGTTTGAGCCAAAAGAATACACAATATATATCCTAATTATCCACAACAATAATGACAATAATAATATGAGGAACCACACTCACAAACTTGATTATATAATCATCATGAACCATTTATTACATATATAAATATAGATACACTCTCATTACAATATATATATATATATATATATATATATATATATATATATATATATATATATATATATTTTATATATATATATATATATATATATATATATATATATATATATATATATATATATATATATAATACACAAATCTATATATGTAACATGAACACATCTATAAGAGATACATGAATGAAATGTAAAGTACTCAAGAACACATCTCTACATATTCAAATCTGAGATTTAATATGAATTAATTCATTTAATCAATATTTTAAATATAAAGTGTGTCCAAGTTTGGGGGTTTTCCCCATGAACACAAGACACAACAATAATACAATAGAAATCCCTAAAGGACACATAATGGACACAAGAGGACACAAAATAGGGACACAACAATGGGGGTCATTCCTATGGTTTAAACTTTCCTAAATGCAAAATGGAGAAATAAAAGAGAAGGAAATATTACCTAAAGGAGAGAAAATCCAAGGAGAAAGGCTTCTTCCTTGGGAGAGCTTGAGAGCACTTGGGGAAGAAGACTTCTCAAAGAAAGGAAATGAGATGGGAGTCCTATTAGGGCCGGCCACAATGGTTATCCCCCCTTCATTGAATATTACAAGTTTGCCCCTTCCTTAGTTACAAGTGTTTAAAACAATTTTGGTTAGGGTTTGGGGGTAAAAGGGTCAAATAAAAAAAATTCTAAATGGTTAACCTAATAATTAGGATTATGACTAATCTTTCTAACATGACTAATTAAAATGTGGGCGATGGCTAACTAATGCATGGGTCCAACTAGAGTCTAAGTTACCCCAGGTCCCTGTTACAAGTCGGATTGAGATGAAATTCGAACCCGACTCAAATAACCCCAAAAAAATATCATAAATAATAAAATAAATATCAAAATAATTCAAAGAGGTCAAATGCAAAATATCCTTAGGCCAGAAATGATATTAAAATATCATAATCACATGGTTAGGCTCTAGGTCAAACAGTCTCTAGGGTTTCACTAGCAAAACGTCAAAACCACAAGTCATTGATTTAAATAATTTTAAAATGATTTAAAATCACCAAAATCATATCATGAATTAAATATTATTATTAAAATAATTAGAAACACGAAATTTCAAAATTACCCTCATTTGGAAAACTGGGTGCTACAACTCTACCCACCTTAGAAAAATTTTGTCCTCGAAATTTAAGATCGATAGTACTCCTTCTATAGCCTCTAACCTACCCAATATCTAAGGTAACACTTCCTAACATTGGAATAATAAACGAACATCTAAATAGTGTCAATCTAGGAATACCTCCAACACTGCTCTGCTGTACGGCGGTAATGGAACTTCAATAAAATATGGACTGTAACCTATATCCAAGGGACTGGACCTATGTTAAAGTGGTCTTAACTAAGGATGAAAAGGAACTGATCATAGGCTATAGGTATGCTCAAACTATTATCTTCCTATTAACCATCTATTAATACATTTTATTACCATAGGAACGATGCATTACTAAGACATATAGGCCCCTATCTCTCATAACACATTTATACTCACCAAAAGACTAGTACATCCTATCAAGGCTGATACTATAATCTCTCATAAATCTCATAAGCTACATGTTTATAGACATACATCCCTACATCAAGGACTAACCTATATATATCTACAACTGATACTAATGGGGTGACGTCCCTATTTTCCAACAATCAAGGTCTAAAAAATTTTATCTAAATCATGCAATTTGAAGGAATAGTATACAAGGTCAGGGCATACCGTAGCAGTTGGAAGTCTCACCTAGGTACACTAATCATTCTAGGTCAAAACAGTACTATGGTATCAACACACAAATAATCTAGGGTGTCCTAATTGGAAAGGTAAGAGAACAACAATCATCAAGGTTGTAGGGCTGTCTACCATCCTATATAAAAATTGGTCATTAACAAGACAACTAAGAAATCATTAAAAGGTTACTATTCCATAAAATGGCAAAAATTGAAAATTTAGGCACAACAAATCACAAATAGATTTTTGTCTTGACACGATCTAAGTTGATCAATTTCGGGATAAAACGAGATTTGGGCAAGAAGGGAAATCAATGAAATCAAAGTATGAGCACGAGCATCCAATGATGGAGGTTCAGGTCATGATTAAATTTAATTCGACTGAGTACGGATACGAGGTTTATAGGCGATGAAAAGATTTCAAGGAGAATTGTCAAGGCTGTCGCAAATGAGACTCTAGGGTCAAGTTTAACTATGTCTCCATTCTCGTAGATTGATACATAAAAAAGCGAACCAAAGTGCAATAGGTTGATCAGACCATCATGTACCGGTTCTGATTAGACAATATGTTAGTGGATGGCCATCCAATAAAATATGTCATGACCAAGCTCGAAAATAGATAAGCTTGCAAAACTAAGGCTAATTTAGCAGCACAAGATATAAGGGTGGTAATGATGAAAGGAATTACATAGTCCAAGTTTCTTAACCAACAGGTCAAGTAATCAGATAAGGTACAAGGTTAAGCATCTAAGGAAACAAGAAGAACACCATCAAATGTCGGGTCGAAAGAATTGAGTCAAGGCTGGATTTCTAATTGAAATAAGAAAAAATTTAGTATAATGGTAGAGGTTATAGTTTAGCCAGTTGACCAGAAAATCATATCAAGAAAATAGAGTACAAGAAGACGGGTTTTAGTGGGACATGATATACCTACACGAAGGTGAGCTCGTCTAGGTCTTGCATATAAGATTTCTTGGAGGGTAACAGCTAGTATTACATTCCGAATATCAAAGTCACGATAAGGAACGTCAAGGATCTCAATTAGAAAGTAGGAGTTCAAGAGGAGGTAATTAATGCACAAAAATAATGAAGATCGAGTTAGTCATCTGCTTCTGATACTCTTAAGTTCATCTGGTCATAACTTGCCAATCATATCTTTACCTCATCAGTCTCCATATGAAAATTTAACCTTTACTTAAACCCTTACCATGACTACCGAAGGCAATTCCCAATTTCCAAACATCACTCTTGAAGCACAGCCATCACATCTAGGAATCAACATTAACCATTTATTTAAATTTCCAAGTTCTTTCACCTTGTCTTAAATTTGACCCAAAACCTCTAAATCCCGTTTACAAATTCCTTGAACTTGTTCAAATTGTTCTCCTCGTATTATTTAATTTAAATCTCTAGGCCTTACAAAACTTATCTTCCATCATAAAATCAACTTCTGTATTTTCTTCGACATACACCCTTAAATATTATTCTCCTAAAAATATTTCACAACAATCTCTAAACTTCCATAACTTTGTGTTCTCTCTATCCCTAGTCATTTCCTCGCACCATCTTGTTTAATATCCTTATTAAACACAGTTAACTTCTCTTTTCCATTACTAACCTTCTACATAGCCTCAGAGTAAAAGTTTTCCCCAGAATCAATAACTAAGATTTTCTAAGTTCTCAAAACTAGGTTGACCTCTGATATCCTCATTAGTTTTGAATACACCTATAAACTATCTCATAACCCCAAAATTTCTCTAAATATAATTGTTTCCAGATTGGCAGTATACATCTCTTTATTCTATTCGAGACCTTTACCACATTTCTATCTCAAGTTTCCATATGGAACACTCCACATTTGATTTCCTTTAGATCATCATAAAATAACCAGTTACGTCTTCTCTAAGCTACATAATTTATGTCACTTCCTTAGCCTTCCCTATGCAAAAGATATGAAGATTCAAGGGTTTCGAAGTACATCTGGTAGGGATGACAAGATATGGGTAATTAATGTAATGAGACAGAGTTTAAGATAAGAGGTAAATAAGAATGCAAGATAATAATGGCGAGAAAGAATAATGAAGATATGTTCCTTCTCATCGGTTCAAACGAGAGGAACCCATCAAGTTTAAATTCAATAGCAAGGAATGAGGGTGAATCCAAACAGAGGAAAAAGAATTCCAATTGAAGTTTAAAATGAGTTTCTCAGGGGTCGTCCCAGAAATCTCTCAAAAAATCCTAAGTGTGGTTGAGTACCTTGGATTTGAAAATATTAATCTAAATTCAAAATTAAATCAACAACTACAAAATTTTATCAAAATCATCAACTAATACCAGGATTCAAAGTTCTACAATGATCCACAAAATCAAATTCAAATCAAGGAAAAAGGTGAATCAAAACAAGGAAAAGGAGTTTAAATCGGAATTCAAAATGAGATTCTCAAGGGTCATCCCAGGAATCTCTCAAGGAATCCTAACAGTGATTGAGTATCCTCTCATCCTAACATCTTAATTTATATATCCTATACCAGGCTCGTAGTAGTACAATTAAGTCGTTGCGCTACTACGAAATCGTACTAATGCGAATCTCGACCTGCATGGGCCACCACTAAAAATGTGTCACGACCAGCACCCTAGAGTTAGGGAACGAGAAGTGGGTACGTCCAGTCTACGCCGCAGTGTCGGCGGTAGAATGCTGTCCTAGGTCTCATACATCTAACAGTATAAGGCTAAACAGTTTATACTCCCCGAATGGGGGTGACATAGCAGGTACAGACTCAATCACATCTAAGGTAGAGCATGATAAGGATAGATAAAACATGAAATCCAAAAAAGGTACAACAGAGAGAAATCTAAGTGTCTAAGATACACAAATCCAGAAATACATCTCAAATCTCCAAACTCAGATACAGTAATCCATAAAGTAAATACAACTCCAGATAATTGAAATAACTATCTAAACAACCTCTAATGTGTCTCCTCTAGGCTAGCAGGCAATCTCCAAGCTATCTGTAAAATTTATCAATGGGTCCAGTCAGGACAGGAGCGAGTACAGTACATCTCAACAATATCATAACAGGTTAGGCAATATAAACATGCTAGAGAGTAAGATACAGGATCTGAAGAAATAACATGATGAAAAAGAGAGAGATTGTAAGTAAATAGCTACAATATATAGAGAACTATCAATGACTAGTGATTCAGAGCACAAGATGGTTATGTAAACGGCACGATGTTGTACACGAGTAATCTACAGAGGTTGTACACGAGTAATCTATTGGATTGATTACATAACCACTTCTACTCCCCCGCCCCAATCAATACACAAGGATCAAGCTAAGTTATGTTATTGCACACGAAGTATAGTCGCACACGAGATCATGTGAATACATGAATATACACGATTTTACACGATTTGTACACGAATATCACGAATACAAGGAGTACACGATGCTCACGATAAAGTACACGAACACGAATACCCGATGTATTCGCTAAGGGGATAACATCGCACAATAAGATCCATATAGTACTAATCCGTGTTTTCAACGTGTCAGCATCATGTAAAGTAATCTAAAGCAGGAAATATAATCCTAAACAAGATATGAAATGATCAGAGAATGTACTCGCCTGGTGTCTGAATGTCCAAAGTAGATATACTGTCCGAGGAGATGTGTGTGGCTCCTAATCAGAATAACACAAGTCACAACATGTCCAGAAGGGTAATATAAAGCACTACAATGCATTCTACATGAATCTAGGTCAAACTAGGCCAAAGTCAACCCTTGGTCAACTCTGGTCAGCTGCACTAGTCAAACTAGGTCATGTCCTAACCCAGCAAGTCTTACTAGGCCTAACCAAGACTATCCTAGCAAGCACACATCAATACAAGGCTATACAAGCCAACATACACCCAACTCTATATAGCATGCAATTATTCAATACTCAAATAGGCAAGAATTCACATTGGATATACACTAGGTAATCTATTACTTTAAGCTATATATGTCTAAACATATATACACATACATATATTGGTATTCAACAATAGGTCTATAATCATGGCATTTCAAATGGTTATATAAACTATACATTACAACACAATATGCTAACATATATATAATATACATACATAGCTAAGTTAACTATATTCATAAATACTTATTTAAGAGGCTATGTGTGTGTATGTGAACATGGCAAAGGGTCAAGTGAGGGTTAAATGGGCATACATAGTATATACGTATCAAAGAGTATCGAAGTATAAGTGAACAAAGTGTCAAGTGTGATAGTGTCAACATAGTGTAAGGGGGTACATGAGGTAATATAGGATTTGTGTTAGCATAGAACATTACATATCATTAACTTATATATTGCATACATTACATCTATTATTATATTACATTCATGCTTGCATTCATTTATCATTCATTTATTCTCTTGCACTACTATATGCACCATACATTACATACTATGGAACCTACATATTCATTACAAGCCATACTTATACATGCTTACATTAGATAGGATACTTACACCTCATACATCATTTATTTAACCATTTACTCATGCTTGCATTCTCCATTTAATTACATAATGTATATACATTAACATGGATTAAAATTAAATAGAATATTATATTACACACAAGGGTGCACAAAATGCATATACCGAATAGTAACTCCTACTAATAATCAATACTGTACCATCTCAGCATGAATTAAAATCTAGGATTAAAGTATGTTATAGATCTATGTGTTAGCTTTCCGAAACTTCAAACGGATCGCGTTTTTGTTTTCGGAAACTCCCGGAATCGCAAAAACACCGAGAACGCGTTTGTCTTTCATACAGCTGACACTCAAATAATTCTCCAGAAAGCTACAGAAAGAATTAGGCCTATTAATACATGTTTTGGAAATGTGGATAAAAATCATCCAGAAAGTTACAGAAAGAATTAAACCGAGCTTTGAGCTAGAAGTTATGACATTTCTAAGTTAGGGCTAAAATTAAAAATGTGGATAAAAATCATGACGGATTTAGATAGTTTGAGCCAAAAGAATACACAATATATATATCCTAATTATCCACAACAATAATGACCTAATAATATGGGAAACCACACTCACAAACTTGATTATATAATCATCATGAACCATTTATTACATATAAAAATATAGATACACTCTCATTACAATATATATATATATATATATATATATATATATATATATATATATATATATATATATATATATATTTATATATATATATATATATATATATATACATACACAAATCTATATATGTAACATGAACACATCTATAAGAGATACATGAATGAAATGTAAAGTACTCAAGAACACATCTCTACATATTCAAATCTGAGATTTAATATGAATTAATTTATTTAATCAATATTTTAAATATAAAGTGTGTCCAAGTTTGGGGGTTTTTCCCATGAATACAAGACACAACAATAATACAATAGAAATCCCTAAAGGACACATAATGGACACAAGAGGACACAAAATAGGGACACAACAATGGGGGTCATTTCTATGGTTAAAACTTTCCTAAATACAAAATGGAGAAATAAAAGAGAAGGAAATATTACCTAAAGGAGAGAAAATCCAAGGAGAAAGGCTTCTTCCTTGGGAGAGCTTGAGAGCACTTGGGGAAGAAGACTTCTCAAAGAAAGGAAATGAGATGGGAGTCCTATTAGGGCCGGCCACAATGGTTATCCCTCCCTTTATTGAATATTACAAGTTTGCCCCTCCCTTAGTTACAAGTGTTTAAAACAATTTTGGTTAGGGTTTGGGGGTAAAAGGGTCAAATAAAAAAACTCTAAATGGTTAACCTAATAATTAGGATTGACTAATCTTTCTAACATGACTAATTAAAATGTGGGAGATGGATAACTAATGCATGGGTCCAACTAGAGTCTAAGTTACCCCAGGTCCCCGTTACAAGTTGGATTGAAATAAAATTCGAACACGACTCAAATAACCCCAAAACAATATCATAAATAATAAAATAAATATCAAAATAATTCAAAGAGGTCAAATGCAAAATATCCTTAGGCCAGAAATGACATTAAAATATCATAATCACATGGTTAGGCTCTAGGTCAAACAGTCTCTAGGGTTTCACTAGCAAAACGTCAAAGCCACAAGTCATTGATTTAAATAATTTTAAAATGATTTAAAATCACCAAAATTATATCATAAATTAAATATCATTATTAAAATAATTATAAACTCGAAATTTTAAAATTAACCTCATTTGGAAAACTGGGTGCTACAACTCTACCCACCTTAGAAAAATTTTGTCCTCGAAATTTAAGATCGATAGTACTCCTTCTATAGCCTCTAACCTACCCAATATCTAAGGTAACACTTTCTAACACTGGAATAATAAACGAACATCTAAATAGTGTCAATCTAGGAATACCTCCAACACTGCTCTGCTGTACGGCGGTAATGGAACTTCAATAAAATATGGACTGTAACCTATATCCAAGGGACTGGACCTATGTTAAAGTGGTCTTAACTAAGGATGAAAAGGAACTGATCATAGGCTATAGGTATGCTCAAACTATTATCTTCCTATTAACCATCTATTAATACATTCTATTACCATAGGAACGATGCATTACTAAGACATATAGGCCCCTATCTCTCATAACACATTTATACTCACCAAAAGACTAGTACATCCTATCAAGGCTGATACTATAATCTCTCATAAATCTCATAAGCTACATGTTTATAGACACACATCCCTACATCAAGGACTAACCTATATATATCTACAACTGATACTAATGGGGTGACGTCCCTATTTCCCAACAATCAAGGTCTAAATTTTTTTTATCTAAATCATGCAATTTGAAGGAATAGTATACAAGGTCAGGGCATACCGTAGCAATAGCCTCCGAAGGGTGATACATGGATGCCCATAAATGGGTGATTCTGGAAATGCCTATAAGTGGGTGATTCATGGAGACTCTGTGATCATGAGTGTACATGTCACAAGTGATCAATAAACCAAGAAGCATAGTGATACACAATGTAAGTGAAACGCACAGAACATGTAATCCGATGCTCCTAAAGGATAACATCTCAAGAAAGAATCCATGTAGTACCAATCCGTGTGACCAACGTGACAGTATCAAGTAAAGTAATTTAAAGCAGAAAAATAATTCTAAGCAGGATATGAAATGATCAGAGAATATACTCACCTCGATTGGTTGGAGTCAACGTGCACGACACGGATATGTCGACATGAGGTAGGTACCATGCTAAGCTCCATAGAGGGTCCCAGACGACGACACGGGTAGTCCCAATGAGTCCAGAATAGTCCAAATAGCCTAATTTGGTATATAAAAGTCTAAAATCAGGGTTTAGTACGATAATCAATTAAGAAATAGAAAATGACTATCATAGTCACGATTTATGATTTCAAAAAAATATAATTAAATAAATATAATATTTTTTTTGAAAATCCTTATAATGTTAAAAACTATATCTGTATTAATCAACATATTTTAGATAATATTTCAAAACCCAGAAAATCATTTATGTACTAATATTCCTATTTTATCAAATATGAATTTAGGTCAAAACTTACTAATAATATTTTAGAAATATTAATATATATTTTATATAATTTCAAATAAGAAATATTACTAGTAACGATAAAACTAATAATAAAGTATAATACATACACATTATATACATGTATACACCATACTCACATACACATATTATGGCCCAAAACCAATTAATAGTAATTATAAATCTTAAAATCATAATTATTAACTAGAAATAATAATAACAACAATTACCCTCATTATTACCACCAATTTATAATATATATAAATTAACACATAATCTATTATGCAACTAGCATATAAACTAATATGTAACTATTATACATTATATTATAAACTAATATATATTAACAGGGGCTGATCCCTTATATTATAAACTAATGTATATTAACATATATTATAAACTAATATATATAGTAGATATTTCTATTACAGTTCTCTCTCTGTTTATATACTGTATTTCTTCAGTACATGTATCTTACTTTACTGCATGATTATATTTTCTAATCTGCTATGATCTGTTGAGATGTACTGTGCTCGCTCCCGTCCTGACTGGACCTGTTGATAAATTTTACAGATAGCTTGGAGGTTGCCTGCTAGCCTAGAGGAGACACATTAGAGGTTGTTTAGATAGTTATTTCAGTTGTCTGGAGTTGTATTTACTTTATGGATTACTATATTTGAGCTTTGAGATGTATTTCTGGGTTTGTGTATCTTAGACACTTAGACTTCTATCTGCTGTATCTCTTTTGGATTTCATGTTTTATCTATCTTCCTTTATGCTATACCTTAGATGTGATTGAGTTTACATTCTGTTATGTCACCCCCATTCGGGGATTATAAACTGCTTATCCTTATACTGTTAGATGCATGAGACCTAGGACAACGTTCTACCGCCGACACTGCGGTGTAGGCTGGACGTTGTTACGTTCTCGTGCCCTTACTCTAGGGTGCAGGTCGTGACAGAAGTACATTAGCAGACATGTAAACGTACCTAGAAATATCTCTAAAATGTCTATTCTTGCCTGATAGCAGTCGCACAATTCACGTGCGTGGTGCCGTATTTACCCCCTAGCCGTTTACATGTAGAAAGTGTATTTCAAATCACTTGTTAGATATAGTCTTGCTGCATTACAATATCTTGTCATTGCTTATCTTGTGTACCATGTCTCGCTGCTTTTACTCGCATGATTCCAACCATGATTTCCTGTTTATCCCTTATCATGTATCTCAGTATTATTGCAGATTTATGGATTTCGTTATTTATTAATTCTGTTATGAGATTGTACTCGTTCCATTCCTGACTAGGAACGAACATTGTTCAGGTTTAGCCGCGATCACTCTTAGCACTGGGAAGGCATGGGTATGCTTAGGTCAAACTAGATAGTGGAACTAGCTGACTTTACTATTTTGTGAGACATTATATTTTCTTTCAAATATAAATATTGTAAATGTTGTTATAAATTTAGAAATATGAATGAGCAATAAAGTTTATTTTGAGCATTTATTTCTTGCGGGCTTGATAACGTTCTACCGTCGACTCTACGGTGTAGGCTGGCTTGAACACGTCTCGTATCCGAAAAGCGGGTGTGGGTCGTGACAATTCTCCTTTGAAGCGTCGGGCTTCCCCAACGGCGAACCTTTCTCCTGCCAAGAAGGTCAAACGGGTGGCATTCAAGCGTCCTTCTTCGTTGCGGCTGAGTGCACCGCCTGTTGCATCAACTTCATAGGTATATTTCAGTTTTCCTTTGATTCGAATTTTCGCCCACAATTTTTTACTTATCCTTGCTACACTGATGCAGGCGAAGGAGAAGTCGAGGAGGTCAGAGGAGGATCACGTCCCTGAAGATGACCCAATAGTTGCAGCAACTTGGAATGTTCAGCCAAAGGAGGTTCCTTCGTTTGTCTCGTTTGATTATAAGACTCATGACTTTTCGTAGCTCATGGCTTCGTATCATGAAGCGGCTTCTGTTGTGATACCCGGGGTTGGCCTCGCTTTTTGCGAAGGCATAGTTCGGGAACCGCGATTTGAAACGGGTTGTTCGGTCGAGGGTACTGAAGGTACTGTCGTTGTTTCCCTAGGGAGCCTCCTCTTCACAGAGGCAACAGGGAAACTGTGTTGGAAGAATTAGCCCTGGTGTACATCAGACCTCGATCCTGGGTGGTAGTTGAGGAGAACGCTGAAGATTCGATGGCAGATATTGCTGACGAGCAGGCTGGCCAAGCTATTGTGGCCGCTGACGAGCAGATTACATAGATTCCAACCAAGGTGGTCACTGGAATGGCAGTCAATGGTGCTGCTGATGAGCCCGTCGATGAAACCCCTAGGAGCTCGGTCGAGGAGACTGGGGAAGAATTGGTCGAGAAGATTGCCGATGAGCCGGTTGTTGAGGTTCTAGCCAAGGAGATCGTTGAGGAGTTGGTCATACCGACCATTGATAAGACGGTCACTGAGATTCCTCAGGGTCTAGTTCACGCAGCTTCGGTCACGAAGGTGGTTGAAGAACCAGCGAGGGAGCCAGCTGGAGAGCCGGTTATACATCAGACAGTATTAGCTCACATCACCCCTATACCGCTGACGATCTCCGGCGATCTCCGACTGCAATACCTAGACGCGTGTTGGCTACCGTTGTTGTTCTGGGACCTTCTATTACGGCATCTCTAGTGACCCCGATGAGTTTGGATGACAATATATATTATACCAACCTTATTTTGGGCACAATTCGTCATATTTGATGCGTAGTATAGCGGGTGTCTTGTGGGGCAACCAATTTCTTAGACGAGCCTGGTCTATAGCGAGGTCCCAATTGGTGTCCTTGTATGACTATCCAGAGTGTGAGGCGAAGGCAGACGCGATAGAGGATCTGTTGGCGGAATTGAAAGCCACCACCTCAGAGCTTCACAATCTTGAGCACGGTCTTTCGACCCCAGTTGATATAGAGCTAGAGAAAATGGCCTCTGAAGTTTTCCAGCATGAGCAGAAATGTCAGGCCCTGACTGTCAGACTTGTCAAGGTTGAGGCCAAAATTAAAGCAGTGACTGACGCCGAAGAGGCTCAAGACAATGTCGTACATCATCGGAAGAACATTGTAAGGCCCTCCTGGAGCAGATCCAGAAGTTAGAAGAGACTTTGGCTCTCGCCGAGAGTGTGTTCGAGAAGTCGAAAGACCAGCAGGTGGTCCGTCGTCGACGCTCTAAGACCCTGGCTCGATAGAGGAAAAGTATTAGCGTTCGTCAGACGGAGCTGGCCCTTGCACGCCAAGACCAGTCCCAGCTCGAGGACAAAGCCGCTTGATGTCAGAAGGCAGAGCGTCGAGCCAAGGTACTAGTTGGGCCGCAAGTTGCTCGTCTGAGGATCCGACTAGAAGAACTCCTGCATCGGTCTTCTCAATGCTGATATCATTTTGTCTTTTTGTCTCTTGCTTTTCGAGAGACTCTTTTGTTACAGAAGAAAGAAAAACATTTCCATTTTATAAATAAATTTTTTGACTTTGTTCCTCTGCTTGTCCTTTTGTTGTATACTGTCTTGTACAAGAGTGAGAAGTCCCTCAAAGATAGTACGACGTGAGGGGATAGAGATAACTCTGCTGGGGATAGGGTGTTCTACTCAGAGGTTATATGGACATGGTAAACACGGGATTTTTGGTGGTAGAATCGTCCTTACTCAGAGGTAATATGGACATGGCAATGATAGACTCTACTGTGTATAAAACGTTTCAAATGTAGTATGGACGTAAAAGGTTCTATAGATAATTATGACGATCACAGGGTATTGTCATGGGAGAGATGTCTACTCAGAGGTAATTTGGACATGGTAGGCACAATCTTCAATGGGGTGTAGAATAACAATTTAGAGGTACTATGGACGTGAAATATTTTCTAGATAGTTATGACAACCACGGGATATTGTCATAGGAGAGATGTCTACTCAGAGGTAATATGGACATGGTAGGCACAATCTTTAACAGGGTGTAGAATAATAATTCAGAGGTAGTATGGACGTAAAATATTTGCTAGATAGTTATTACAACACAAGGTTATCATGGAAGAAACGATTACTCAGAGGTAATATGGACGTGGTAGACGTGAACTTCATTAGGGTGTAGAATAACAATTTCAGAGGTAGTATGGTCCTGAAATATTTTCTCTACTAGGGAAAAATAAAGAGGTGAATTTGTTAATAGAATTTATGAACTTTCGTGGGGGATAGAAAAATATATGTCGATTTGGAGTTCAGACGTAGTATTTTCTCAGGAACATCCCATTGATTGGCATCACTATCAAGTCGCCGTTGGGTTTGGCCAGTCGGTAGGGCCCATTGGAGTAAACCGTCTCTATGATGAACGGTCCTTCCCACTTGGGCTTGAACTTCCGAACCGTCTTATGAGTCATCACCATCAGTCTTCAAATTGATAAGACGAGGTCACCCACTTAGAATGTTCATTCATGGACCTTTTTTTGAAGGCCCCGAAAATTCGAGCTTGATAAAGCTCGATCCGTTGCTGAGCTAGCAGATGCTTTTTGTCTAACGTCTCTAACTCTTATAGCCGTCGGCGTTGATTGTCTTCGTGGTCAGCTGGTAAGTGATGGCTACCCGTAAAGATGATATATAGATCTCCTGAGGGAGCACTACCTCACACCCATAGATAAGGGAAAACAGTATTGCCCATGGGTATCCGGACAGTCATGCAGTAAGCCCAGAGACATTCGCCCAGCTTCTCATTCCAGTCATGCTTATTAGAAGTTATCACTTGCTTGAGCAGCTTGACAATAGTCTTGTTGAATGCTTCAGCCAGTCCATTTGCTGCAGGATTATAAGTCGTTGATGCTACATTCTGTATTTGAATCTTATCACAGAACCGATAGAATGCGTGGCTCCTGAACTGAGGGCCGTTGTCGTGGATAATCCTTCTGGGAACTCCGAAGCGGTAGATGACGTGATGTTTAACATAGTTAATCACGTTTGAGGTTTTTACCTCAGCCAGAGGTACTGCTTCTACCCACATAAAAAAGTAGTCAGTGATGGCGAGGATGAACCGGTGTCCTTTGGAGGATAGTGGGCTAATCGGCCCAATGATGTCCATTCCCCATGCTTCAAATAGTCGCGACCGCTGTAGGGTGTAGAAACTCAGAAGGTAGGTGGATGAAGTCAGTATGAAACTGACATATCCGGTACTTTTTTGTATAATCTACGGTATCTGCCATCATAGTAGGCCAGTAGTAGCCCATGCGACGCAGTCGGTCCCGTAACTTAGGACCTTGCTGATGGGCTCTGTAGGTGCCATCGTGTGCCTCCCGGATTGCCTCCTATGTTTCTGTATTGGATAAATATCGCAGGAGGAGCCCGTCATATGAACGACAATACAATATTTTGATAGCCAAATCATAGAAGAACCGAAGCTAGCATCTCTTGACAGAAGTAGCATACTTCGGGTCTTCGGGTAGGACTCTGTAGACTGCGTAGTCTATGAACAGAAATTGCCAGTCCCGAACGTCCACATTAATGTTGGTTTGTACTAAGTAACTGAGACATGTATATAGATTGTTCTACGGGCAAACTAGCTCTCGACCCATCATCGTGACGGTATATTAGGTTCCAACAGAAACTGCTAGAGAAGCGGCGAGGCCAGCGAGTGCATCGGCCTCCAAGTTTTGCAATCGAGGTACAGTGTTCTATAAATAACCATGTGAAGGTAGAAATGATATCGATTGATGCCTGGTAGTAAGGAACCAGATCTTCATGTCGGACTTCGTATTATCCTCGAACCTGGTTGATAATCAATTTCGAGTCGCCATAGGCTTCAATACAGTCAACCCCGAACTGTTTAGCGAGTTAGAGCCCGATGATGAGGGACCTCATCATTAAACTCAACAAGGTTATTGATGCATGACTCCATGAGAGAATATGCACGGTAGATGATTAGGCCGCCGAAAGTAATAAGAACGACTCCGACCCCTGTGATGATCTCGTCCTTTGGTCATGTTCTTGAAGTGCCATGGAAGAAAGTGTGTCAAACAGGGTTATCTGGGATGGCATTGGACTCTAAGACTTCATCGGGAATGTCTTCGTAGAGCTTTGATGTCTCTGGCACAGGGTGTGCCACCAAGAAGTCGGCCAATGCTTCCCCCTTGACTGCCTTTTGTGGGACGAACACCATGTCATAAAGAGTCAAGAATATCGCCCATGTGGCTAATCGTGAGTTTAAAGCCCCTGGCTTGGACATGAGGACTCTGAGGGGGTTGATACTACAGACGACGTGGATTGTCTGTCCGGCCACATAATGGCGCATCTTCTGGATGGTAAAGAGCAGAGCAAGACACTCCTCCATAGGATTATACTGATGCTCGGCTCCAATCATGGTCCTGCTGAGACAGTGGATTGCCTGCTTATGGCCTTAGTTGCTTCTCTGGGCTAGCAAAGCACCGAGAGAATGGTCCATACCTCGGACATATAGTAGGAAGGGCCTCCCTACGACCGGTGCCATAAGTACTAGAGGACTAGTGACATATTTTTTGATGTCGTCGAACGTGTGCTGACATTCTTCGATCCTGACATACGAAACTCTTTTCTTCATGAGTTTGGTGAAGGGTTACATCGACCAGAAGGATTTTCCATTAATCTTATGATATATGCTAAACATCCTTGTAGTCCTCGAAGCTCGCAGAGATTCTACGGGGGAGCCATGTCCAAGATCGCCTTAGTCTTCTCATGGTCAATATAAATACCCTTGGTTATGACGATGAAGCCCAAGAATGTGCCACTGGAGACTCCAAAGAAAGACTTGATTGGATTCATTTTTAGTTGATGTGTCCACATCAAGTCGAACACCGTTCTCAAGTCGTCCAAATGGTTGGATTTCTTCTTGCTTTTAACGGTAATGTCATTAACATAACATTCTACCATTTTTTGGAGGTGTTTAGGGAATATGGAGCTCATAGTCCGCTGGTATATTGCTTCCATATTCTTCAACCTGAAGGGTATTATCGTGTAATAATATATCCCTTTTTGAGTCCGAAATGAACTATGCTTTTCGTCTTCATAGAACATCTTGATCTGGTTGTAGCCTAAAAAACCATCCATGAAAGACATGCGCTCGAAGCCACAAGTGTTGTCAATCATCACGTCGGTGATCGGGAGGGGGAACTCGTCTTTTGGACAGGCCGAGTTGAGATCCCTGAAGTCTATACAGACCCGAACCTTTCCGTTTTTCTTGGTGACTGGAACAATATTGGCCACCCAACCCAAATTTTGCTCATTGTGAATAAAGCCACTCTCTATGAGTTTATCGACTTCTTTCTCGATAATATCCATGTTGTTGGGGAAGAAATGACGTTGTTGTTGTTTGACAGGCTTAGTATCGGTTAAGAAGTTGAGACGGTGCATAGCGACTTGTGGGTCTAAATTTGGTATGTCTTCATAGCTCCAAACAAAAACATCGATGTACTCTCAGATAAGCTATATCAGAGATTCTTTGTCTTCTCCAATCAAGCTTTTACAGATGAAGATGGGCTTAGGGGAAGCCTCATCTCCCAGCTCGACTTGGATGACTTCATCTTCATTGGAAGGTTCATGCTGCTTGAAGCGCCATTCCCATTGTTATCCCAGGCATTGTGCCTAGGGTTCATCCTTGAAGAATTTGAGTATTTGGTCTTCATCCTCGATTGGAAGATCTGTAGAGAATATTTTAACGGGCAGTATCCTTTTGAAGTCTTGGCCGATACTGCTATCAGGGTCCCAGGTTGAGCAGTTGGAGGAATGTGAATGCATCAGGACCTCCGGCTCTAAGTTCTTTGAAGTTGTTATGGGTGTAAGGTAACCTAACCTCTGGCGAGTATGTTGGTTGTAATTTTGGGACTATCCCTTTGGAGCTCGAAGTCGTAAAGGAAGGCATCGACCATTGTAATAGTTCAGTCCTCTGTCGCTATTCAAGTCGTAACCCATCTTTTGAATAAGGTGTTTGGTTTGAGCAGTGTAAAGGTAGAGTTGCATCTTGTCGTTATCGGGTTCTGCTTCTGCCGGAGCTAGCCATTGAGGATGCTCCAATCGACCGAAGATGATGGGTTTTTCCTCTTTTTTCCTTGCTAGAACCAAGAAATAGGCACCTAGGGGAGCGACAACTCGGCTTACGAGATTAATGGTTGTCACTTGTGTTTGTAGCATATAGAGAGCGTTATCTAAGAAATACTTAGTGTTCTAGTATGCACATGAGTAATTCAAAGACAAATTTCTATTAATTAAATACGAAATCTTATTCCGAGGGATTATATCATCTAAAGAATGTGCCTCGGTATTAGCGTATATGTAGTCTTCCAACTCTTTATCTGTGAGCACTAAGGCCGCCATGAAAGGAAGTAAAGGAGGTTTCCCCTTCAACTTGACTACCAAAGTAGTTATAGTCAGATGTCCCTGCCACTCTTTGCCATTGATTATAAAAGAACAGAATATTTTTATGGGAGGACTGGACTTTTACTTCACAATACAAACTCGCTCGTACAAAAGAGAGCATAGGAACAAAATCTAGGAAAAGCAACCTAAAGTACAATTGTTTATTTTTGATTCTGGAGGGTGACGGTAGAGGCTCGGGAGAGTGATGGTAACTCTGCCTAACTCCTTGGACGATCGAACGCAGCTTCGGCTCCGGGGAAGAAATTCTTTTTGTGTGTGCGGGGGTTGCTAGCCTCTCTGCTCGGGCTCTGTGCAACTGCTCCTCTGTGCCTGTGCTCGTCCCCTGCCTCCTTTTGCTATTTATAGCAGTGGGGTGTGTAGTAATTGCCCCTTGAAATGTGGGTGGTTAGGGATTCTTTAAGATTTGCCTTGATCCTGTTTGTTGAAAACTAATCCGGGTTATTTATGTTGATTGCAACAAATCTGCATCATTTATTGGGAGTTGATCTGGACAGTTATGATGATTGCAATAAATCTGCATTGGGCAGTTATGATGATTACAATAAATCTGTATTATTATGATTTGCTGGTAGCAACAAATCCGAGTGGATAAGTCTTGGTCAATCTCTTGCCACGTATCCCAACTGCCTGTTATGTCGGTTGCCATAAATCTGAATTGTTAGGATTTGATCAACTCCTGCCACGTGTCCCAACTGCTGCAAGCCGCATGGAGGACTGTCATAGTTGAGCCGCATGAGTGTGGCCTTTAACTGAACCGCATAAGGGTGGCCTTATCTGAACCGTATGGAAGTCCTTTAATCTGAGCCGCATAGAAGTCCTTTAATCTGAGCCGCATAGAAGTTCTTTAATCTGAGCTGCATGGAAGTCTTCACAACTGAGCCGCATGGAGGTCCTTACAACTGAGCCGCATGGAAGTCCTTACAACTGAGCCGTATGGAAGTCCTTACAACTGAGCCGCATAGAAGTCCTTACAACTGAGCCACATAAAGATCTTTGGAAATGGGTGGATTGTGCCAGCTATAAATATTTTCCTCGTTTCTCTAGGAGCACGTCAAGAGTCATAATTTCACCTTTATGTCAGAGCTGTCAATCCGTTGTGTCAGGGTTGCTGCATTGTGTCAGAGCATTTAATGAGCCAACTGCACAGAGTAATGATGGCCAGTTGTAGATGCCTACTTTGAACTGCATAGAGCCACGTGGCCTCTTTTCGAGCCGTATTGAGCTATCGTGTACTTTCCAGCCGCATGAAGCCTTAGAGACTTTTGAGCCGCATGAAGCTCTAAGAGACTTTTGAGCCACATGAAGCTCTAAAGGACTTTTGAGCCGCATGAAATTCTAAAGGACTTTTGAGCCGCATGGACTTTCCTGTTCCTTTTCCATGCTTCTAAAAGACCCCCTTCAAAGTTTTCAATTTGTAAAATTGAAATACTTTGAATAAGAAGCATGGCTATGTCTGCATAAGCTCCTCGTGCCGTATAGTCTCTTCGGGCCATATGGGATGTTCTGGCCGCATGGGCTGTTCTGTTCCACGTAGGCATCTTATTTATTTGCCTTTGATTTGCTTTGATTTAAAGCCGTCTTTTGGGATAGGATCCCAAGAGTCAGATTTAAATATTTAGATTTTTGCCTTAATGATTAGGATTAATCTTTTCGCATGCAGGGGTTAGAAATCCAAGAGTCGGCTTTGCTTTCTAGGCGACGCGTCATGTGAAGCGTCCCTTGATCCGCACGCCCCCCCATCAGCCTATAAATATGGGTTCTTTGGGGGAGAGAGAATGTTTACTTTCTTTTCTCTTCAACTTTTTTGCCCTAGTTGCCGTCGTCTTCTCTCTCGATCATCGATCAACAATGGCCCCCAAAGCTTCCTCTAGCACTGCGGCGAAGGGTAAGGGAGCGACTTCTTCGTCGATTGAGGCATCCACAGCTCATCCTGACGTCCACCCCGCCATTGATGGTAAGGATTATGTGGAAGACCGTATGCTTCAAACCCTAACAAAAATGGCTCTGCTGCATATTTTTATGCACAAGCCTTTTCTTCTTGGCATTTAATGCGTCCTTCGTCTTCATTGAACTGCCCAAGTATGGGCCGCATAAACTTCTCATGTCCGAGCTGCACGGGGTATGCCCCATGTCTGAGCCGTTTGAGGATCGCTTTATGACTAAACCGTATAAGCACCTTTAAAAATAAACCGCATGAAGTCCCACTGAACAGAACCGCATGAGCTCCTGATGAACTGGGCCGCATAAGCTCTAACAGATCAGAGCCGCATAAGCTTATCTGTACTGGGCCGCATAAGCCCCACTAAATAGTTTCGCATAAGCTCATCTGAACTCGGCCGCATGAGACCCCGCTGTAACACCCAGTTTTCTGAAATTAGGATATTTTGAAAATTTATTATTTTTATTATTAAATAATGGTGATTTAGTCATGTTATGAATTTTGGTGATTTTTAGATAGTTTAAAACTATTTTCTAAGTCATGGCTTATGACTTTGGTTAACTACTAGTGTAACCCTAATGTAACCCTAAAGATTATATGAATTAGAGACTAACTATGACCATATGAGCCTAACCATGTGAGTAGGATATCAAATTACCACTTTTTAGTCAAAAGGGTATTTTGGTAATTTATTAGAATTTATTTGGATTTATGTAATTTATTATTATTTAATTAGTTGTTAAGTGTCATGTTAGCTCCTAACCTAGTTTAGCACTAATCTAGAGGTTAGCAACTAATCTAGAAGACTAATATTAGATGTTAGCTTATGTGTAAATAACTTAGGTTGGAAATATCTAAGATACTACTTTCTTAGATATTTAGAAAACCTAGAAATATCTTTCCCCTTAGTCAAAACCTTAAGGGCTAAGTTTGCAAGGTGGAAAGGAACCCTAATATCTACCCATACCATTCCCATGGCAGACAAACCCTAGCCCCCATCATATATATGCACCCCCTCATCATTCATGCCATTTTACATACACCCTAAAAACTAGTTTTTCCTACAACTTCACACCCTCACCATTTAATCATTTTGACTCCAGATTGAGCATAGTTTCTTGCATTGGACTCCCCTACACTAGAGGATACCAGTTATGGCTTGCTAGCAAGGATTTGTGGAGCTTTGGACATTAGGAGTTGAAGGAGGTTTTTATTCAAATAGGCCTATTATTGAGGTTTTCCACTCAATAGGTAACATGCCCTAAAAACCTATTAATATTGTGTTTTCTCTTCATGGTTGCATGCATCTGGGTACCATGGACCTGTAGGCCAAGTTTGGTAGGATATAGATTGGGTTTGGTGTCCGTATCGGACACGTATCTGTGTGTTTAATTCAGTGTTTGATGAATTGCCACTTAGTAACCAAAACTGTTTTCTTCCAAAACAAATTACATTTTTGGGTAGCCCTAGACATCCTGAATCCAAAACCCTAGGACTGACCTCAATTTTGAGTCGTATCCGTGTCCAAAACGGACACGAACACGCTGTACGACATAGTGTACACAGCCAAGTTTTGGCTACTGACACGGCCTTCGTGTCATGTCTAGACGCGACGTGGACACGAAGTGTCATGCCAAGCCCTAGACCTAGGCAACACCCTGACACAAGCACGACACGTATCCATGCGTGTGTCGTGTCCATGAGGATCCGTCCTCGCTGTACGAGACCGCACCATGCTCGCGTTCAGTCCCCTGCTGCTCGGGGCACACGTAGGATACGACACGACAAGTAGAGGGGTGACACTTGGTGGACACGAAGGGGCATTGTCTGCAAATATGTCCCCCAAGTTTCGTGGCTTCTAGTGTTGTGTCGGACACGAATTCGTGTGTGCATCGATTTTACACTGTCAGCGCACACGAGAAATTTGGGCTCTGATACGGGCTTGGACACGACACTGTACGACACCTGGACACGGGACAGGCTGCCTAACACGTATACCAAACCTAGGCGAACCTAGACACGTGACAACGAGACACGAGGACACGTGTGCCGTGTCCTAGACCTAAGTGAACACGTACGCGACACTGTTACAGTCTGTGTTACCCGATTGGGTTTTTAGACACCTGGACACGTCATGTCGCATCGTGGTGGACACTTAAGGACACGAGGGACATGAGTATACCTAGGGGCACGATTACCAACCTTTAGGTTTGGGTATTAGTTAGGTTTTGTGTGTTAAATTTGGTTTTCCCCCTTTACCTACACTATGTACTGTGTAACCCAGTTTCTGGTATTTTTTAGATTTTAGAAATGGTTTTCAAACTAAATTTTGATATGTATATATATGTATAATTGTGTGTATATATACTATATATGTATGTATATATGTATATGAGTGTGTAGGTGTGTGTCTTAGAGTAAATGGATATGTATATATGTAGATATGTGTGTGTATATAAATAGGTATACATATATGTATGTGTGTGTCCCCCTTTCTCAGAATTTCTGAGATAGACCCCCCCTTTCACAGTCCACATGCACCACTGCCTCTTAACCCTTTCTAACCCTAATCCTAACCCTAAGCCTTCACTCCCTTCTACTCTCTCTCTATATATATGTTAGGTATATATATGTTATATTATATATAATTATATATTGGTATATATAGTTGAGTGTATATATGGATTTATATATATATATATATATATATATATATATATATATATATATATATAGGAAGGATGGGCATCCCCGTACTTTTTGCATCCCCAAGCATCCCCCCTATTTACACCGTTGGATGGTGCTTTAAGTCATCTAATCTTAACCGTTGATTTACCAATGGTTAAGATTAGATGACTTAAAGCACATCTAACGGATGTGAACATGGGGATGCTTGGGGATACAAAAAGTGCGGGGATGCCTATCCTTCCTCATATATATATATATATATATATATATATATATATATATATATATATATATATATATATATATATATATATATATATATATATATATATAAATATATATATATATATACATATATATGAAAATGTATTTATTTTATTATATATGTTAGCTATCTATATATGTATATATGTATATGTATTATATATATATATATATTTGGTTATCTATATATAGTTGGTATATATATGAGAGTATATATATATATATATATAATTTATAATGGGATATATATATATATATATATATATATATATATATATATATATATATATTATGTATATATGTGGGTACTATATATATATATATATTTGGGTATTATATATATATATATGTGGTACTATATAGTTGAATATATATATATATATATATATATATATATATATATATATATATATATATATATATAATATATATATATATATATATATATATATATATATATATATATATATATATATGGGTAGGTTTATATTTTATAAAGATATAGATACCTATATGAGGTATCCTAGATACATGAGCCTATGACCTATGGCTAGTTTTGCTTTAGACTTGACCAAATTGACCTAGAAATGACTTGGATGAACTTAAAAGGACTATTTGACTAAGGTTTGACTAAACCCTAACTAGATGATTAGGTTAACCATATGGACTATGAAGGTAGTCCTATGTAGATTAAGATATGTATGGGGTTAAGTGGAATACTTAGAGGTTGTGTCATGGTTTGAGTTAGTCTTATGGAGTATTGACTTAGATAGTTGACCATTGACCTAATTACCTTATTGACTAGTCTATGATTAACCAAAATCTTAGTTCGTCTAGACTTGGACCTAGTTTGACCATATTGACTAGTCTGACCATTATTGACTAAACCCTAGATAACTTGACTAGTTTGGCTAGAATGTTTGACCAAGAGTTGACTTTAATCTAGATTAGACTTGTTTAACCTTGTTTGACCTTGTATGACTTAGCTTAACTTTTTGTGACCTAGTATGACTTAATTTGACTTAGTTTGACTGAAGAGTTGACCAAGTTTGACTTTGACCTAGATTGGCTTAGAAATGATATAGATTGCATTGTATCTTACATTTACCTTCATATTAGACATGTCATTACTGTATTGCTCTATTTTAGGACATTATGACCCTGGTACAGACATCTAATATTACACTACTCTTTTTAGAGTATCAGACGAGTACATTCTCTGATAGATAGTTCTCTCATTTATTTGTCAATTACTGTATTTCAGTTCTAGTTAGTTCTATGTAATTCTCTGTATCAACGCGTATGGATATTTCTGGATTCATCTATGCGACACATACCTTACTTGCTGGCCTCTATTACTGGAGTCATTGGAATCATTCCGGAATCATTTCTGGAATCATCATGTATTGGCCGGACTCATCTCAATTCTTTTGTCGATTTTGGATTCACTTGCTGGACGGGGAAATATTGAGTAAGACATGTAGACATATCCCAAATCTGGAATCTCCAACTGGAATCTACTGGAAGCATAGCCATCTCTTGCCTGATCAGTGAGAGATGTACCTGATATCTACAGCCGTTTACATGTCGACCTCGGTATTTTAAAACACACTGTTAGATCATAGTTGGACTCACCCTGGATTCATTGTTCACTGTTGGACTCATCTTGTACCGAAAATTATCTGGTATCGGATTATATGGACTGGACTCACACTAGGATTACATTAGACTTATATCGTACTGTCTGGACTCATACATATTATTCTAGTTCAGTTAGCTTTTATTACCGTCTTCATTGCCATGATTCTTCTCTTGTTTTAGTTACCTTTCTTTTTTTATATCTTACTGTTTCTCTATGCCATCATTACCTGTATAAAACTGCCATGCTCATCAATAAAACTGTCTATAACTGCTTTATAGATTTTTGTCATTTACTTGGGTTTTCTAGATTAGTTGTACTCGTTCCTATCCTGATTGGACCTATTGAAAATATTACAGATGATAATCCTGAGGACACATGCCCTACTTACCATGGACCTGGCGAGGGATTAGCTACCTTTGGTCTCGACTCTATGGAGTGATTCAGGAGATTAGCTAGTAGACTACTTTAGCTTTCATGTTTTGACTTGTTGTATTAAAGTTAAGATATTGAGTTTGTATTAAGTTTGTTTGAGATATTGTTGTATTATTTTAGTAGTTAATTGTTATTGTCTTTAATTTCTTAGGTATAACTTCTGTGTTATCTTATCGTACTTTAGACGGTGATTGAGTATATCATATCCTTTACTTGTCCTCCATTCGGAGCTGATATCTGGACAAGTACATTATATACACTGCATGAGATTAGTTAGCAACCTAGGACAGCTTTCTACCGCCGACACTGCGGCGTAGGCTGGACGTACCCACATCTCGTGCCCCTATACAGGGTGCGGGTCGTGACACCCGCTAAACAAAGCCGCATGAACTTCTGATAAACTGGGCCGCATGAAGTCTCTTGAACAGAACCGCATATGAACCCATCAAAGTAGAGTCGTATGAACTCTGTTTAAAACCGAACCGCACAAGGACCCATCAAAACAGAGCCGTATGAACTCTGTTAAAACTGAGCAGCATAAGGACATGTCTAAGCAGAACCGCATGAACTCTGTTAAAACTGAGCCGCATAAGGACTCGTCCAAACAGAGCTGCATGAACTCTGTTAAAACTGAGCCACATAAGGATCCGTCCAAACAGAGTCGCATGAACTCTTTTTAAATGTTTTCTGGTCATCTCCTGACTTTGTTTCTTTTGTCCTTTTTTAATAAATTTGCCAGTTAATGCTGCGGGAGAACCTCTGGTCGGTCGCGCCCAATCTGTTATGGGCTATAGGTATGGCCACATAGTCGAGTATGTGGTGAACCAGTTTCCAAAAGATGAAACTTTGGAGAGGACGGACGACATAAAAAAGTTGTCCTTCTTCTTTATCTCGGGGATGATGAACTCAGGGCTGCTGGGGGGCAAACACTTGAAGCCTGCGTTCCTCTTCGGGGATGCCCTGACTGTGAAGAACTCTCAAGTTCTGGATATATCTAAGAGCTGGAGTTTTACTTCAGACGGGATGGCGATCCATATTCCTCTAATGGAGAGTCACTTCCCACTGTCATGGTTCAACATATTGCCCATGAACAGGAAGATGGAGGATTCCTTGACTCCGACCCGGAGCGGGATGATTGTGGGCGAAATTTACTACAACAACAACATGCGATCAGTGTACGCGGGCAGGGTACCAGTCAGCCGTTACGTGATGGGGTTAGCCGCGGACAGTTTCTTGAATGTGCAGGGTCCCAATTTCACGTTCTCTGAAGCAGATACTTTCTTGAACCAGCTTGCTCGGAAGGGATCCTATCCGATTGGCCAGTTGTCGCTACCGAGTTGGGTACACCCTATCCCTTCGTGGACCAACCTGTCCATGTGGATTGCACGAGAATACGAGACTCTACTGCACGAGATTGGACTATACCGTACAATTCGGGGTACCAGCCACGGCTTGCCCATAAATAATAAATTATTCATGGCCCTGCTGGAGATGTATAACCGCCGCATGGGGACCTTCTTTACACCCATACGGGAGATGGGCTTGCTCTGCACGAGATACATGCCGTCTCTAAGCTGCATTGGGGAGATAAAGTCTTTGAGGTGTACACTCCTACGAATGAGGAATTAGAGGAATTGGAGGAGAGGTTCTCGGGCTTCGTTGTCGTCTACCGGGAATTGCTGTGTCATCACAGCACGTGCCAGCAGCTGTCGAAAAAAAAGAACGACAGTTCGGAAGGGAACCTTCTTCACACAAAGGCCTGCCTCTCTTATCTTTTTAAGCTCGGTGCCTCAGGCCGGGTTGCTCCCCAAAGTCCTCGCACTCGAGAGGAGGTGCAGGACCAAGTATCGACCGCCAAGAGGGCAAGAACTACCGGTGACAGGTTTGAGAGTAAATTTGACACTTTTGCTTATTTTTATCAAGCCACTCAGCCATTGTCCAAGAAGGCTATTCTGGCCGGATTCTTGATGGTGTGGCTATAGAATTGGGTAGTCTCAGGAGGGGCTGGTTCCATCGAGAGAATCATCCATAATTTTATCCTCCCTGCTGTGAAGTTGGTCTTCGGAGTCAGGCTAGCTCTACTCTCGGCCATGGTGTGTAGTATACACCGTTGCCTTCACACTTTTACGTCCAAGGTCATCGCCCATGACGCGATGATGGACTTTGAACGTGTTGAACTTCCCTACCACTATCTGATGGGGGTGGTTGCTGATGCATTGCCGGTCTTTAATGAGGCCTGGCCCTGAAGATGGCGTAAGTGCAGATGACGCCTTCATCTTCCAATATCACCGCATGCCTTGGGATTGTGAGACTATGCACGCCTGCCGGATGGCGATGTCGAGAGTGGACAAATACAATTTTTCGTATCTGTCCCTCGATTTACTGCTGAGGAAGTGAGGTTCGTACATTTGGATGGTACTGGACCTCCTCACTTCTTAGATGACAAGATGCTCCTTTGGTTGCACAACATTCGCCCTTTCCACCTGGCATACCGCAACCTCAATCCTGTCTACTTGGAGCCTAACTTGCCGAGTAGGTTCGCCCGACAGTTTGGGTATAGCCAGCTTTTCTTGGACAGTCCCATCCCTTGCCTGGGTTTTAAAGACAGTATCCTCGATGGCATCAGGGCCTGACATTATTATAATACGGTTCACACCCGTACTAGCTTCTCGGTTCCTGATGCTGGGATTCAGGCGAGATCTTGTATTTGGTGGCTCGCTACCACGTCATGGCAACAAACCTCCTGTTGCTTTTGACCCGAGTACCAGCTTCATTGTTAGTATCGGTTTGGAGGAGAAACCTAAGGGTCTAAGGCGAAGAAGAAGAAGAAGAAGAAGAACACGTTCACTGTGTCGGACTCGGAGTCTGCCAACGCGGACGAAGAGGATGACGAGCATGAGCATAATCCCGACAACTCTCTTCCTCATGCAGATGAGGTGGTGGCTGATCAGCCGCCCATTTTGTCGAGCTCTTCTCGAAAGCATAATAGGCCTGGGTCTGCTGGTGGCGGTAGTACCTCCTCCGTGAAACTAGCTGCGGTTAAGCGTCACCGGCTGCTCATTAAGAAGAGAGGCAAGGATCTGGGCGCCATTTCGGAGGTGAATTAAATTACAACCATCTCCTTCATTAGCTCTTCTATTTCCTGAACTACGATCTAATCATTTTTTTTTCTCTGTAGGCGTCAGAAGAGTCAGACTCTCGAGAGCCGGCCGCTGTTTCTGAGGTCAACCCGGCACTGACCACTTTGATTAGTGATATGTGTACCGAGATAAGCTAAGTCTTGACTAGTGAGGAGGCTCATTCACTCTATCATCACATCCTCTGGATTAAGCTGATTGATGGTTGCTCTGGATATACAGAGGTTCTGCTCCTTCACTACCAATGACGGACATTGTCAGGGTAGAGTTCGTCAGAGAGAATCTGGTGGAAGAGAGCGTGCCTCCTCCCCCTCCGACTTATACTGAGGGACCTCCCGCTGAATCAAGTTTGGGATGACAAGCAGCAGAACGGCCGGTGCAGGGATAACTAGTCCCTGCACACTCATATGTTCTTGTGGCTCCAGAGGTCGACCTCTCTGCCCTACCGAGCCTCGGGATTCTTCGGGCTACGAAAGAAGAATTGGCCGCTATTCAAGCGTCCTTTCGCTCGAAATTTGTTTCCCTCGTGGCAGGGGTATCAAGTTCCGTTGCATCTTCTTCGACTCTGCCAGCCACTCTCCCTTTAACGCCGTCTTCTTCGAAAGTTCTGGATGAATCGTCAAGGGATGTGGTTGACAGTTTCTACCGTCATCTGAGGCGAGGAGTCGAAGCCGCTGTGGAGAGGGTGTAAAACCCCTAAATTTCTACTAATTTTTTTATTTAAATTTGATACCGATTTAAAATTTTGTATTGTACGTCGCATGGTCGTATTGTACGTCGCACACGACGTTATATTTTTCGTAATTGCTCAACGAGTGCGAATATGTGCGAGCGTACATATTTTTAGAAAAATATTTTTATTTTTATAGTTTCAAAAGAATATATGTAATATTTTATCTAGCTATCAAAATTTCCTAAATTATAATTTTATTTATAAAAAGCCTTTCAATTAGAATAAATAATGTTATTCGTGCATACAAATATTTCATAAATATTTTGCTAGTAAAAATATAATTTTCGAGATTCATTAATATTAATAATTTATTATTCAGAAAGATATTTAAAAATATTAATGTAATTTTCGAAATTATTATTATTAATATTATTGGAAAATATATTTCAAACTTTTTGTGAAGATTTAAATGTTGATTTAATTTTTGGATTTATTTAAATAATTATCTATATTCGTAAATTGATTTATCTTAATTATTTTTAAAATAAAGGATATGATTTAATTAGATCTAAATTTGGATTTGGTTTGGATTTGGATTTAATTGATTTAAATTAATATATGAATTATCTACATTGGGTTTTAAATATCCTAATCCTTATCTAATTGGGAATTCCCACATCCTATAAATAGGCAGGTACTCCTCCAATTCATTATTGATCCACACAAATATTTCTTCCACCACAAGTGCAGTGCCTCGTGTCCGTGTTCCACGTCCCAAATTCTTATTCCAATTCTTTTTACAAATACATCATCTTCTTCGTGTCGGACAAATCCCGACACAGTCAAATCCATTACCCTAACTATTCCCTGTCCACCCACAGACTCATGTTGCCGCCCTCCGACCGCACGCACCCTCTTTTATTACCCCGACCCAGTCATCTCCCCTAGATCACCACCCCGACGTCCCCATCACCACAACCCACTGTCACCGTCCCCGCCACCGTCACTCCGGCCACCTTGGCCGAGTGCAACCACCATCACAACCATTACCAAGCCCTCACCAGCGACACAGCACCTCGTCCAACCATCGACACTCACCACAACCAACCCTACGGCCAAGCCCTCTGGCCAAACCAATACCGCCAGCCCCCTTCACAACAGACAACCGCTACCACCACCATCCCCGGCATCACCATCATACCCCTGTCACCACCGCACATCACAGACTAGACGACTCCCGCCGCCACTCCGATCACACCCACATATATACTAAATAAATAAATAAAAATAAATACAAACCCCTCACCTGACCATCGCGGCGTGCGTCTACTCCTGGCCACCACCGGCCGACCCAACCTTGTCGGCGTCACAGCCATCACCACCAGCCTCTCGCTTAGCCCGCGACCCAGCTGTCACCAACCGACCATCGATCCCATCACCGCCGTGGCTTCCCGCGGCTGCCTCGCCGGAAGTCGTAGGGAACGAACCCCCTTCTCCCTTGCCGCCGACCGGAGCTCAGCCTCCAGTCGAACCCCGAACTCCGACCGCGCCGTGCGCCCCGCCTCCGCCACAGACGACCGACAGAGCCGTGGTCGAAACACCCTTCCGCACAGACCCATCGCCTAGACCCCTTCGTCGCCCGCGTGAAACCCCATCGCCGCCCTCCGGTGAACCCACGCCCGACCGTCACCCGCCTCGATGCCGTGACTGATCCACCGGACCGCCACTCGCCCTCTCCCTCGTTCCACTCCTTCACTTTTCTATTTTTGAGAGCTTCTCTCTCCCCTTTGGGAGAAGAGAGCTGAATAAAAAGTATGTTATTTTATTTTATCCTTTTTCCTGTTCTTTTCCCTTTCTTTTCCTCTGTAAAGAGCAGCAGCTCAGTAATTGCTTGTTTTTTTTTCTTTTATTATATATTAATTATTTTAGTTATTCAATTGCTTTGTTGTTTGTTCCTTTGTATTTTTATTTATTTAGTGTTCTTATTGTTCTCGAGAGAACAGCAGCTGGTAGCTTTAATTTTGTTCTCAATTGTCTTTTGTTTCCTTGTTTTGATTCCCCTCTTATGAAAGGAGAACAGTTCTGTTACTATTTTTAGTATTATTTATTATTACTATTATTATTATTATTACTGTTATTATTATTATTTTATTATTTTCTGATGTATATGATATAACCTAAATACATGCATATCTTGTAAATCATAGTTTTCTTAATTTATTTATTCATTTTGAGTAACTATATTATTAGTGCTATTAACTTATTTGTTATATAAAATTTATACTTTTAAAAATATGGTGAAAAAGATATCATGGTTTCTTATCTAAATAAATTGTAGCTTTTTAAAACCCTAGAAAAATCTAATTTGATATAGTTAAAATAAATCACTACTTTGGTCTACAAAATTTTAGTCTTGAATATAGATGATTTTGAGATTCCCAAATATTATATATTTTCGAGTATTATAAAATATTTTCGAAATCGTATATGTATAATATTGATCCACTATTTCTTTGATTTTTCTCCTGTCCGTATCCAGTCCTATTCTTCCTATTCCTTCGCCCATTTCGAGAGTACCTTATGTCCACCCTAACTAAATTGACCCTTCTGGACCTAATGGAACTGTCCGTGCCACTATCCGAGGTTCCCTTGTGCAGTTGTTGTACCAAAGTTGCAGATCGTGCCACCTTGATCATCGCAGTACACCAGACGTCCTACCAGGCAAGACACCTTGCCATTTGCTGTTTAATTATTTTAGCTCATATTTCATGCATTATTATTATTATTATTTATGTAAAATAAACTGTGATACATAGCATAACCTGTTAGAACTTATTGTTCATTTATTGTTCCTGCTATGTATTATTATTCTTACACATTAAACTTAGAGTTAAGGGACCACCCTTTGTGTGTTGCATTCATGGCCTTGACACGTCGTATCACGAAGTTGTTTATCGCATATAGAACACAGACATGCGTGACTGGCTGGCCATCGGTGCGTAAAAGTCGTACGATAGAAATAACCGCTAATAGAGGTTGCATGCTAGTTTGACTTAGCGGATATAGAGGTTACTGTTGTTGATACAACATGGTAGGCATTGGGTGGGAAGAACATCTCCTTAGCGTATGGGTCATATATACACTGTCCTGATTGCCGGTTATCTCCAGTGGGAGGTACGGTCCTGATTGCCGGTTATCTCCAGTGGGAGGTACGGTCCTAATTGTCGGTTATCTCTAGTAGGAGGTACGGTCCTGATTCCTGATTCCTGACTGAGCTGGCCCATGCGTCAAAGGTTTGTTCTTTATTGCATATTCACTATAGTACGGCTAGGTACCCTATTGTATGTGTCCCTTAATTATTTGAGCAATATTTAAATCAGTTATATGGCATGATATTATGTGTCTTGTTACGTCCCTCTGAGGACCTTGTTGTCTTGCCAGGTGTGTGCTATTTTCTTTTGCAGGTGCTTTAGCTCTAGCCGTGGTCTTTGCTACTTCTTCGAGGATAATTGCATTTGGATCGTCTTTGCTTCGCTCGCCAAACTTATTTCTTTCTCATGTATTTTCCTTATCTTGTTGGTAGTGGATTTGTCTCCGCCCAACATATTGTATCAAGACAAATTCAATCTTATTATATGACCTTTTATTCATTTATTCTGTGTGGATGAGATTAGTTATGGTTCTACTGTATTTTACAGCTTATGTATCTATACGAGGTTTTCATATATTGGAGTATACTTCGTATGAATACAGCTGGCATGTCTACGTTCCTAGTCCTACGTATCTTGGGACTGGAGCGTTACATGTTTTTGTGGTGGCCCATGCAGGTCAAGATAAATTGTTTGGTTACTTTACCGTACCAAGCAAGCCTGCGTATAAGATTAGAAGTCTAGGACCTCATCCACATACTTGACCTCTTTCCTTGATTTTATCTACCGTTTGACTCATCAATTGTATCTTGCTTGCTTCCTTTCACCCCTATTCTTATCTTCCCTTCATGCTGGCTAGAGATTGACCCTACAAGTTAGTTGTCCCAAAGCACCATTAGTTTAATTCTTTAAGTTGGGTAGACTACCTTATGACATAGCAACCCCTTTGACCTAGTGACCTATATTAGCAAGCTTATTTAGATTCTAGAATCTAGAGGACCTAACCCTTCTAGCCAACCAAGGACTTGGACAAAAAGATTATAGGACAACTGTATGACTTAGAATCATTCTACCTTCTTTTAATCTAAATCTCTCGTGCCTATGTTTTTACCACTTTGACTAATGTTGCAACTATAATCTAGTTTTGCAAACTCATCCATTTATCGAGTTTGTTCATGACTTATGCTATTGAGCGGCCGCTCACTAACGTATTGTCTACTCAGAACTGGTGCATGATGGTCTGATCAACCCAGTGCACTTTGGTTCGCCTTTCTCATATATCAATCTACGTGGATGGGATGTAGTTGAGCTTTCCCCTTATAATTCCATCCACGACTGCCTTGGCGATTCGTTTGAAACTTATATGGCCGCCTTTGAACCACGTATTCGAAATCGATAAAATCGTCCTTGCACTCCTCATTGCTTTCGCCTTCAACCATTTTAGAATGACGAAAGCATTGTGCTAGAAAATTCCTCTAGCTATCCTATCGCCTATAACCATTATCACTCGACGTTGCTATATCTTAATCTTAACTACTCGGCCTTATCAAACCCTCTAATCACTTTGAATTTATTTCGCTCTCTTAATCGTAACTCTTCATTACCCATGACCATACCGTATTGTTTTTCTACGATCTAGATCACGAATTCTTACGACATGATTTTGTGAAAACATTGTCATCGTTGGATCCCCATTAATACCCCCCTTGTGTCTTCTCACCCCCTACTAATTCTTAATTTCGAGGACAAAATTCTTTTAAGTTGGGTAGGATGTAAAACCCCTAAATTTCTACTAATTTTTTTATTTAAATTTGATACCGATTTAAAATTTTGTATTGTACGTCGCATGGTCGTATTGTACGTCGCGCACGACGTTATATTTTTCGTAATTGCTCAACGAGTGCGAATATGTGCTAGCGTACATATTTTTAGAAAAATATTTTTATTTTTATAGTTTCAAAAGAATATATGTAATATTTTATCTAGCTATCACAATTTCCTAAATTATAATTTTATTTATAAAAAGCCTTTCAATTAGAATAAATAATGTTATTCGTGCATACAAATATTTCATAAATATTTTGCTAGTAAAAATATAATTTTCGAGATTCATTAATATTAATAATTTATTATTCAGAAAGATATTTAAAAATATTAATATAATTTTTGAAATTATTATTATTAATATTATTGGAAAATATATTTCAAACTTTTTGTGAAGATTTTAATGTTGATTTAATTTTTGGATTTATTTAAATAATTATCTATATTCGTAAATTAATTTATCTTAATTATTTTTAAAATAAATGATATGATTTAATTAGATCTAAATTTGGATTTGGTTTGGATTTGGATTTAATTGATTTAAATTAATATATGAATTATCTACATTGGGTTTTAAATATCCTAATCCTTATCTTATTGGGAATTCCCACATCCAATAAATAGGCAGGTACTCCTCCAATTCATTATTGATCCACACAAATATTTCTTCCACCACAAGTGCAGTGCCTCGTGTCCGTGTTCCACATCCCAAATTCTTATTCCAATTCTTTTTACAAATACATCTTCTTTGTGTCGGACAAATCCCGACACAGTCAAATCCATTACCCTAACTATTCCCTGTCCACCCACAGACTCATGTTGCCGCCCTCCGACCGCACGCACCCTCTTTTATTACCCCGACCCAGTCATCTCCCCTAGATCACCACCCCGACGACGTCCCCATCACCACAACCCACTGTCACCGTCCCCGCCACCGTCACTCCGGCCACCTTGGCCGAGTGCAACCACCATCACAACCATTACCAAGCCCTCACCAGCGACACAGCACCTCGTCCAACCATCGACACTCACCACAACCAACCCCACGGCCAAGCCCTCCGGCCAAACCAACACCGCCAGCCCCCTTCACAACAGACAACTGCTACCACCACCATCCCCGGCATCACCATTATACCCCTGTCACCACCGCACACCACAGACCAGACGACTCCCGCCGCCACTCCGATCACACCCACATATATACTAAATAAATAAATAAAAATAAATACAAACCCCTCACCTGACCATCGCGGCGTGCGCCTACTCCTGGCCACCACCGGCCGACCCAACCTTGTCGGCGTCACAGCCATCACCACCAGCCTCTCGCTTAGCCCGCGATCCAGCTGTCACCAACCGACCATCGATCCCATCACCGCCGTGGCTTCCCGCGGCTGCCTCGCCGAAAGTCGTTGGGAACGAACCCCCTTCTCCCTCGCCGCCAACCGGAGCTCAGCCTCCAGTCGAACCCCGAACTCCGACCGCGCCGTGCGCCCCGCCTCTGCCACAGACGACCGCCGGAGCCGTGGTCGAAACACCCTTCCGTACAGATCCATCGCCTAGACCCCTTCGTCGCCCGCACGAAACCCCATCGCCGCCCTCCGGTGAACCCACGCCCGACCGTCACCTGCCTCGACGCCGTGACTGATCCGTCGGACCGCCACTCGCCCTCTTCCTCGTTCCACTCCTTCACTTTTCTATTTTTGAGAGCTTCCCTCTCCCCTTTGGAAGAAGAGAGCTGAATAAAAAGTATGTTATTTTATTTTATCCTTTTTCTCGTTCTTTTTCCTTTCTTTTCCTCTGTGAAGAGCAGCAACTCAGTAATTGCTTGTTTTTTTCTTTTATTATATATTAATTATTTTAGTTATTCAATTGCTTTGTTGTTTGTTCCTTTGTATTTTTATTTATTTAGTATTCTTATTGTTCCCGAGAGAACAGCAGTTGGTAGCTTTAATTTTGTTCTCAATTGTCTTTTGTTTCCTTGTTTGATTCCCCTCTTATTAAAGGAGAACAGTTCTGTTACTGTTTTTAGTATTATTTATTATTACTGTTATTATTATTATTACTGTTATTATTATTATTATTTTATTATTTTCTGATGTATATGATATAAGCTAAATACATGCATATATTATAAATCATAGTTTTCTTAATTTATTTATTCATTTTGAGTAACTATATTATTAGTGCTATTAACATATTTGTTATATAAAATTTATACTTTCAAAAATATGGTGAAAAAGATATCATGTTTTCTTATCTAAATAAATTGTAGCTTTTTAAAACCCTAGGAAAATCTAATTTGATCTAGTTAAAATAAATCACTACTTTGGTCTACAAAATTTTAGTCTTGAATATAGATGATTTTGAGATTCCCAAATATTATATATTTTCGAGTATTATAAAATATTTTCGAAATCATATATGTATAATATTGATCCACTATCTCTTTGATTTTTCTCCTGTCCGTATCCAGTCCTATTCTTCCTTTTCCTTCGCCCATTTCGAGACTACCTTATGTCCACCCTAACTAAAATGACCCTTCTGGACCCAATGGAACTGTCCGTGCCACTATCCGAGGTTCCCTTTTGCAGTTGTTGCACCAAAGTTACAGATCGTGCCACCTTGATCATCGCAGTACACCAAGCGTCCTACCAGGCAAGACACCTTGCCATTTGCTGTTTAATTATTTTAGCTCATATTTCATGCATTATTATTATTATTTTTTATGCAAAATAAACTGTGATACATAGCATAACCTGTTAGAACTTATTGTTTATTTATTGTTCATGTTATGTATTATTTTTCTTACACATTAAACTTAGAGTTAAGGGACCACCCTTTGTGTGTTGCATTCATGGCCTTGACACGTCGTATCACGAAGTTGTTTGTCGCATATAGAACACGGACATGCGTGACTGGCTGGCCACCGGTGCGTATAAGCCGTGCGATAGGAATAACCGCTAATAGAGGTTGCATGCTAGTTTGACTTAGCGGTTATAGAGGTTACTGTTGTGGATACAACATGGTAGGCATTGGGTGGGAAGAACATCTCCTTAGCGTATGGGTCATATATACACTGTCCTGATTGCCGGTTTTCTCCAATGGGAGGTACGGTCCTGATTGCCGGTTATCTCCAGTGGGGGGTACGGTCCTGATTGCCGATTATCTCTAGTAGGAGGTACGGTCCTGATTCTTGATTCCTGACTGAGCCGGCCCATGTGTCAAAGGTTTGTTCTTTATTGCATATTTACTATAGTACGGCTAGGTAACCTATTATATGTGTCCCTTAATTATTTGAGCAATATTTAAATCAGTTATATGGCATGATATTATGTGTCTTGTTACGTCCCTCTTAGGACCTGGTTGTCTTGCCAGGTGTGTGCTATTTTCTTTTGCAGGTGCTTTAGCTCTAGCCGTGGTCTTTGCTACTTCTTCGAGGATGATTGCATTTGGATCGTCTTTGCTTCGCTCGCCAAACTTATTTCTTTCTCATGTATTTTCCTTATCTTGTTGGTAGTGGATTTGTCTCCGCCCAACATATTGTATCAAGACAAATTCATTCTTATTATATGATCTTTTATTCATTTATTCTATGTGGATGAGATTAGTTATGGTTCTATTGCATTTTACAGCTTATGTATCCATACGAGGTTTCCATATATTGGAGTATACTTCGTATGAATACAGCTGGCATGTCTACGTTCCTAGTCCTACGTATCTTGGGACTGGGGCATTACAGAGGGGGATCTCTTTTGCCCTAGACCGTCAATGTGCTCGTGGATAAATTGAAATTCTTAGAACCCTTCCCGGTAGGGCGGGGATAGTTGAGCTGCTGGAGACCAAATTGCTAGAGACAGAACAGCTTGTGGCCCAGTTTCAAGTACTGCGGCAAGTTGATCTGTCTTCAGCGATAAATCAGGAGAGAGACTTCCTCACCACTGTCCTGGAGAAGGTAAGGGCTGCACGAGATGCGTCTAAGCCGGTTATCATAAAGGACCTCGACGATCAGTCTATTCAATATGATCAGCTGAGTCGCAGGAGCGAGGATTGCGTTGCTCGGGAGGCGGCCGCCTCTCGCAGAATAATAGATACGAGGGAGCAGATCCTCGAGCTCCAGAGGAAGCTGGCTTTCTAGGAATCTGAGTTTGAGGCCTCCCGTGCAGATAAAGAACTAATCGTTCAGGAGGCCAAAAAAGTCACCCGAGCTTCTGCTGGCCTGGAGAGTGCTCTGAAGAGACTCGAAGATGGTTGGCAGGCCCACGCACATCTGTAGGATGCAGAGCGGCTGACTCAAGAGGCCGAGCGCCGGGCTAAGCTGCGATTTGAGCGGTCGACCGCCGTGCTGAGGGATCGACAAAGAGAATTATATATAGCCGAACCATAGTCAGCCTTTTTTCTTTCTTTCTTTGTCATTTTCCTTCATTTTGATAAGGACATGGTCCCCGAATATGTAGTACTTTTTCTTTTTAATAAATGACTATGTTTTCATTGTGCTTGTACTATATCTTTGGTATTCGTGATGTTTGCCCCACTGGAGAACTTTTGGTGGACCTATTACCCTTGGCATACCTTGGTTGTAGGTACGAATAGTAAGTTTGATAGAGATACCTAGAACGATTATGTGGTGAGACGGACGTGGAAGTTCTTGGTATTGGGCAAAAGAACGCGATGGAACAACTGGGCTACGAAGGCGTATGATAATGAGAAAAGAGGCACATGTACTAGGAGATCTAGTACAACATTTATGGTCAACAGCGGACACTTATGGTCAACTGTAGACGTTTATGGTCTACTGAGGACATTGGTGGTCAACTGAGGACATTAGTGGTCAACTGAGGACATTTGTGGGCCTATTATCCTTGGCGTACCCTAGTTTTGGATACGAATAAGAAGTCGAGAGAGAACCAACATACTTACTCAGAGGTAATGAGGACGTGGCAAGTATGAGGGTTTGTTCAATGGAGTCTTCCTACTCAGAGGTAATGAGGACGTGGTAGGAGTGGACTCCATGAAGGGTACATAGAACAACTCAGAGGTAATATGGACGTAGAAGTCTACGTGAGGGGTGATTTATTTTTGCCAGAAAAGAAACAACTTAGAGGTGGCATCGATGTGGTTGTTTCGGGAAATTTGTGGACCTATTATCCTTTTTTATGCACGAAAAGTACGGGTAGCAGATCATAAAGGAAATGCTCTTTTAGGGAGGAAGTTCAGAGGTATGATCATACGTGACTTACTACTCAAAAGATGCGATATAGATTCATTTGGAGTGACCAGAGTGAAAGTTCAGCAGTACCTGCAGGTACATAACTCAACAATCTGAAAGATTTTGAGTCAGAGTTTAAGTTCAGCGGTACTAGAGGGTACATAACTCAACAATCTGGAAGATTTGGATTCAAGAGTATAAGTTCAGCGGTACCAAAGGGTACATAACTCAATAATCTGGGAGATTTAGAGGATGTCGTTTTAGACATAATACTTCTTCAGAAATTTACCGTTGATGGACAACATGAGCAAGTCTCCGTTTTGTTTCGCGAGGCGGTAAGCACCATTGGAGAATACAGCCTCGATGACAAATGGGCCTTTCCACTTTGGCTGGAATTTGCCGGCGGTTTTGTAAGTCAAAACCATCGGCCTCAGAACTGCCAGAACGAGATCGCCCACTTGGAATGTTCTGATTTTAACCTTCTTGTTAAAAGCTCCCAAGATACGTGCTCAGTACAGCTTGATTCGTTGTTGAGCTAACAGGTGCTTCTCATCTAAACCTCCAACTCTTATAACCGGCGATGGTGATTATCATCCGTTGTCAATCGATAGGTAAGGGTAACACGGAGTGAGGGGATTTGAGTCTCTAATGGAAGAACTGCCTCACTCTCGTATACTAAGGAGAATGGTGTGTTCCCAGTGGCTGTCCGAACTGTAGTGCGGTATGCCCATAAGCATTAGCCAAGCTTCTCATTTCAGTCGCGTTTGTTGGAAGACACAAACTTCTTGAGCAGTTTGATTATAGTTTTATTGAATGCTTCTGCCAATCCATTCGCTGCTAGATTGTATGGCGTTGAAGCAACATTCTGGATTCGGTGTTTGTCGTAAAACCGATAGAAGGCGTGGCTTGCGAACTGTGGACCGTTGTTGTGGATGATCCTTCGGGGCAGTCTAAAGTGATAGATGACGTGATGCTAGAGGGAACTGATCACGTTTGAAGTCTTCACTTCTGCCAGCGGAATAGCCTTCTCCTATTTGGAGAAGTAATCTGTGATTGCGAGTATGAAGCGATGTCCTCGGGACAAAGGCGGAGTGATCGGACCAATGATGTCCGTTCCCCATGCTTCGAATGGCCAGGATGCCACCGTCGAATGTAGAAACTTGGATGGCTGGTGGATGAAATCTGCGTGGACTTGACAGGCTTTGCACTTTCATGCATAGTCTATCGCATCTACAACCATCATGGGCCAGTAATAGCCCATTCGGCGAAGACGGCCTTACAATTTCGGGCCAAGCTGATGGGCCCCGCTGACGTCGACGTGAGTTTCACGTACATCTTCTTTGGCTTCTGTATTTGATAGACATCGAAGCAGTAATCCATCGTATGATCGCCGATACAGCATTTTCGTCTCTGTATCGTAGAAGAATCTGAGGAAACGTCTTATGATAGAAGTGGCTTCCTTTAGATTCTCGGGCAAGATGCTATAGACTACGAAGTCTACGAATGGTTGTCTCTAGTCTGGTGCTTCATCGACCGTCTGAGTGGAATAACTCGCTACTAATTGAACATTATTCTTGGGACATACCACTTCATGGCCTATCGCATCGACCAAATGATGAGCATTATTCGAAACCGCTAAGGAAGCGCCAAGACCTGCTGAGGCATCGGCTTCGATATTTTTGTTTTCCATAAATAAATTCACTTTATTTATGGAAAACAAATTGGCGACTCTGGGAACATGTTCTATGAAGAACCCTTCAAATGATGAAATGATGTTGATCGCTATTTGGTGATAGGGGATCATATCTTTATGGCGAACTTCGTATGAACCCCGAATCTGATTGAAGATTAACTGAGAATCGTCGTATGCTTCAAGATACTCTACCCCCAGCTCCTTTGCAAGTCGGAGGCCAATGACCAAAGCGTTGTACTTGGCCACGTTGTTTCAACATGGCTCCGTGAGGGAGTAAGCCCGATTGATCACCAGCCCGGAGGGAAAAATCAGTACCACTCCGACTTCAGCGATGATGTTGCCCTTGGGCCCAGTTCTGGAAGCACCGTCGAAGAACATTCGCCATACAGTATCATGAGAGGCCACGTTTGAATGGACGACCTCATCTGGTATCTCTTCGTCTATTCTGGTTGACTCTGAACCTGGATGAGCTGCTAAAAAGTCTGCCAGAGCTTGACCTTTAACAGTATTCTGCGGGACGAAGATCATGTGATAGGGAGACAATAATATCGCCCAGGTAGCGAGGCGAGAGCTGAGTGCACCTGGCTTGGTCATGAGGACCTTGAGGGGGTTAACTCTTGATACGACATGGATGGTTTGTCCCATGACGTAGTATCGCATCTTTTTAATGGCGAACACCAGAGCAAGGCACTCCTTCTCTACGGTAGTATATCAATGCTCAGGCCCCATCATCATTCGACTGAGGTAATATATAGCTTGCTCATGTCCTACATCATTATTTTGTGCTAGTAAAGAACCGAGAGAATGCTCCATTGCTCGTACATAGAGCAGGAATGGTTTCCCAGCAGCCGGGGCCACCAGGACTGGAGGGTTCTGTTTGCCATAAAATATAAAAGAACAGAACAATTATCGGAGGACCGGACTTTTACTTCACGTTACAAACTCGCTTGTACAAAGAAAGCCTAGGGACGAAAACCTAAGTACAGCAGTCTAAGTACAATTGTTTATTTTAGATTCTGGGGGGTGACGGTAGAGGCTCGAGAAGGCGACGGCAGCCCTGCCTTACTCCTTGGACGATCGGTATGCGGCCTTGGCTCCTTGTGAAAAGATGGTTGGCGTTGGTGAAGAAATGCTCTTCTTGCTCTCCTCCTGTTGCTCTTCTGGCTTCTCTTTCTCTGTGTATTTTCTCTCCGACTATTGGGGAGTCTCTCTGTATATGCGTATTTCTCTCTGATATTGTCCCTTTTACAAGGGAATGGCACCTTGCTATTTATAACAGTAGGATGTGATCATTAGGGTTGCCAATGATTAGCTCTTGGAGATGGCGGTGGCCCGTAGATTGGTTAATCCAGGCCGTTCAGTTTTGATTGTGACGAATCCGAGCCATCGAGTGTAGATAACACCAAATCCCATTAGCAATTAATGCTGATTGGAATAAATCTTCCTCATAATGATCTTCTGATGTCTGCGAATAAATTAAATTTATTCTCTTGCCACGTATCCCAGATTATTGGGATTTGACCCAATCTTTGATGGCAGTAATTCTGAGAAATTAATCGGCTTAGGATACGTGTCCTAGGAGCCATTGGAGAATCTGAACCATATGACGAGTGAGTCGCATATGACTTTGGGCTGCATAGGGTTCAGGCCACGTGTCAGGGCTGTCTGGGTAGTGGCCCTCCATTGAGCCTTTGAACCACAGGGAGGTAATCATTGTGAGCCGTATAGGGATACATCCACCTGAGCCGCATGGAGATGATCCTCTTGAACCGCATGAGAAGTTTTTACTTGAGCCGCATGAGGCTTCCTCGGCCTGAGCCGTATAGGACGGATTCACTCTGAACCGTATGAGAAGTCTTTGCTCGAGCCGCATGAGGCTTTCTCGGCCTAAGCCGCATAGGACGGATTCAATCTGAACCGTATAAGAAGTTCTTTGCTCGAGCCGCATGAGGCTTTCTTGGCCTGAGCCGCATAGGACGGATTCACTCTGAACCGCATGAGAAGTGATTTGCTCGAGCCGCATGAGGCTTTCTCGGCTTGAGCCGCATAGGACGGATTCACTCTGACTGCATGAGAAGTGAGCCGCATACGAATGCCCACGTGGCAAGGCCACGTGGCATTTTTTATGGCTCTCGGGGGATTTGTGTCAGAGATCTCTTTTCTCTTTCCTAGAGGTTCGTCATTATGACAGAGTCATAATTACTTCTTTCTGTGTCAGGGCTGTCACTTTTTCAGAGTTGTCAGCCGTCAAGCAATTAATACGAGAGGGCAGAGGAGAGGGCTATCCTGCCACGTGTCTTTCTGAGCCGTATGGGATGTCTTGGACCGCATAGCCCCTTATGCCGTATGACTCTCCGAGCCGCATGGGCTTTCTGAGCCACATGGGGTTCTTTGGCCGAATGAGTTATTTTCTTTAGTATTTCCTATGCTTCTACAAGACCCCCTTCAAAGTTTTCAATTTGCAAAATTGAAATACTTTGAATAAGAAGCATGGCTGTGTTCTTCTAGCCGCATATGAAACCCTGACCGTATTGAGATCTTGGCCGCACAGGTTGTTCAGCCGCGTAGGTGGTTCAACCGCAGGGGACTGTTCAGCCGCATAGCTTCTCGCCACGTGTGCGGGTCTTTAATTGCCTCAAATTTGTTTCAGTGCCGTCTTTTTAGGGGGGAATCCCAAGGGTCAGCTCATTAAATCTTTCGGATTTGACACCTTGGGTGAATCTTGGAGACGAAACCCAAGGAGTCGGTTTCGTTCTTCATGAGTCGGTCATTGGGCCACGTGTCCTCCTTCTCCCGTCTTCCTATAAATAGGAGGAGTTTTGAAGAGAGAGAAGGCTTCTTTATTTTCTTTCTTCTTCCTCAGACCTTCCCTATCTCGATTGCCCTTTCTCTCTTCGATAATTAATGGCTCCCAAGAAGACCGTGGCAGCAAAAGGCAAGAAGGCAGCCTCCACTTCCGCCTCGGCTGCGGCTGCTACTCCGCAGTCGACGTACCTGATGTTCATCCTGACGTTTGCCCTCCCATTATTGGTAAGGGCAATGTATGAGTTAAAGAACCCCAACTGCCATGGCTACGTCGCATACTTTATGCACGAGCCTTTGTAAATCGCATGTTCGCCCTACGGCTGAGCTGCGAGCTGCATAAGAAAACCACCGTGTCTGTATGCGCGCCTTGTCGGCAAAGCCGCATAAGTGACGCTAAACCGCATAGACTTTTATTGTACGGAGCCGCATAAGCATTCTTTTGGGCTTGAGCCGCATGAGGCTTTTTGGAGCCGCATAATACTTATGAGAGCTTCATGGGGCCACATGGATATTTTCTTGAGCCGCCTGGGGTTTGAAAGCACCCAATCAGCTCTTTTTATCCCTCCGTTAAACTTACTTTTCTCTGTCTGTTTTTCAGTGAATCTGCCGGTTAACGCTGCTGGAGAACTCTTGGTGGGTAGCGCTCAAGCTGCTCTCGGCTATAGGTACGACCATATTGTTCAGCATATGACGGACCAGTTTCCGAGCGATAAGCCTATGTCTAGATTGAATGCCATCAAGAATCAGTCTTTCCATTTCCTTAATGCTGTGATGACCTCCGGGAAATTTGAAGGGGAGTATTTGAAGCCTGCATTCTTTTTTGGAGACGCCTTGACCGTAGAGAACGATCATATTCTGGAGGTGTCGGAGGATTGGAGTTTTGTTTCTAACGGGATGGCGATCCGCATCCCCCAGATGGAGCGACACTTCCCATTATCTTGGTTCAATATGCTCCCGTTGGACCGGAAGATGGGGGAGACTTTAACCCCTACCAGAAGTGGGATGTTTGTGGGGAACATCTATTATAATAACAATCTGAAGTCCGTGACTGCCGACAAAGTGCATACTAGTTGTTCTGTGATGGGGTTGGTCCCTGGTTCTTTCCTGAATGTGGCGGGCCCTAACTTCACATTCTCTACTGCCGATACTTTTATAAACCAGCTTGCTCGAAAATGCTTCTATCCCGTTGGTCGGTTGATGTTCCCTGGTTGGGTACACCCTATTCCCTCGTGGATCAATTTGTCTACTTGGATCTTGCAAAAGTATGAGGTCTTTTTGTACGAGATTGGCTTTTACCACGCTATCCGAGGTACCAGTCATGGCTTGTCCATAAACAAGAGGCTGTTCATGTCTCTGCTGAAAATGTATAATTGTCGTACGGGGACCTTTTACACACCTGTAGGGGAGATAGGACTCGCGCTCTATGAGATACACGCAGTCTCCAAGCTTCCTTGGAGGGACAAAGCGTTCGAAGCGTATACTCCCACTAATGAGGAACTCGAGGATTTGGAACGACGGTATCCAGGCTTCGTGGCTCTTTACCAGGAGATATTGTGCCATTATAACACATGCCATCAAATAACCCGAAAGGCTGGTAACTCGGAAGGGAATGATCCCTATACCAAGGATTGGGTGCACTATCTCTTCCCGGCAGATGCCTAAGGTCGAGTCACCTCTCGTCGCCCTCGATCTCGGGAAGCGGTTAAGGACTTGGTGTCATCGGCTAAGAGAGTGGCCACTACCAGTGACGGATTAGGAAGCAAGACTGACACTTTCGATTACTTTTACCAGGATACTCAAGAGCTATCCGAGAAAGCGCTTCTGGCGGGATTTTTGATGATCTGGCTACGAAATTATGTAGTCTCGGGAGGAGCCGATTCTATTGAAAGAATTAGTCGTAACTTCATCCTTCCGGCTGTGAAGTTAGTTTTACGAATCAGGCTAGCTCTCCTCCCGGCCATGGTGTGCAGCATACACCGTGGCCTTCGTACCTTCACATCCAAAGTCATTGCTCGCGACGTGACCAAGGATTTTGAATGAACTGAGTTGCCCTATCACTATTTGATGGGGTGGCTGCTGATACATTACCCGTCTTTGATGAGGCCGGGCTCTGAAGATGGTGTGACTGATGATGACGCATTTATCTTCCGCTATCGTGACGAGCCTTGGGAATGTGAAACCATACGGGCTTGCCGGATGGCATTGCCGAGGGCAGATAAGTATCATATTTTCGTATCCGTCCCTCGCTTTACTGCCAGGGACATAGAGGCTGTACATATTGACGGTATCGCGCCCCCTCAGCTTCTGGATGGCCAGATGCTCTTATGGCTGCGTAACATTCGTCCCGCACATCTGGTGTATCGTAATCGCAATATTGTCTTTCTGGAGCCTTATCTGCCTAGCAGGTTTGCCCGACAGTTTGGATACAGCCAACTTTGTCTGGATAGCCCCAGTTCTTGTCTGGGTTATGAAGGTAGCCTTCTTGATGGTATCAGAGCTTGGCAATATTATAATTCATTCCATACTCGTACCATTTTCTCGGTCCCTGCTATTAAGGAGTCAGTGGAGATCTTGTATATGGCGGCTTTGTATCATGTCATGGCGAACAAACCCCCGGTCGGTTTTAACCCAGGTACCAGTTTTATTGTTGGTACCGGTCTGGAGAAAGGCTCTCAAGGGGCCAAGAAAAGAAAGACTAGAGCCGAAGTACCAGATTTGGACTCCGCTGCTGAGGGTGACGAAGGCAACGAGCATGATAAAGATGACTCTATCCTTCCAGTGGCCGATGCAGAGGTAGGTCAACCGCCTGTTTCGTCAGATGAGACATTGGGGGATCAGTCCCTCGTTGTGCCAGGTCCTACTCCGAAACATAGCAGGCAAGTTTCTCCTATTGGCGGTGTTTCTCGATCCCGGAAGCTGGTTGCGACTAGGCACCACCCGCTAGCCATAAGAGAAAGTGGAGAAGAAGTTAACCCTGCGTCAGAGGTAACAAAACTGCTCTTGATTCCTTCTTCCTTCTTTCCTTCGAGCTTCAATTCTAATCGTCTTCATTCTCTCTTTTAGGTGTCAGGAGAAGAAGAAGAGCTTCAAGATGTCGAGGCGGTGACCCAGGATGACGGAGACTCCCGTGAGCCTGTTCCTTTTCAAGATGAGACAGATCAATCTGTATCCCCCTTCAAAGTGACGGGGACAGAGGACGTGACTGGGTTTTACTCGAGGATCGCGGGTGAGGGGACCACGCCAGTTGTGGATGAGCTGCAGCCTTCATGCCCCTCCCCTGGTAAGATTAGCCGAATCTTAACCTGTGAGGAAGCCTATCTGCTCTATCATCACGTCCTTCGGGTTACGTCGATTGATTGTTATTCTGGACATACAGGTCCTACCCCTCCGGTGCCGAGGACGGACGTTGTTGGGACCACCCCAACCGAAGGGGCATTGGTGGAGAAGGGTGTACCTCCTCACCGTCCGACTTGTCTTGATGGGCCTTCTGGGGGCTCGAGTTTAGCGGGCCAGTCATCGGGGCAGTCGGGGCAGGGAACGATGGTCCTTGCATCATCCTCTGCTCCGGTGGCTCCGAGAATCGACCTTTCTATCCTACCGAGTATCCAAGCTTTCCGGGCGGCGGAAGATAAGTTGGCCGCTATTCATGCATCGTTCTACTCGGACTCCGTTCCTCCGGTGGCGAGCTCTAGCATTACTTCTCCGACGTTGCCGTCCCTGCTTCCCCTGACGCTATCCTCTGCTGAAGTTCTGGACGACGCGTTACAGGACGTGGTTGCCAGTTTTCATCGTCATTTGAGTAGAGTAATCGAGGCTGCTGTGGAAAGGGGAACCTCCTTCACCTGGCCCGACAATGCGCCCAGGGTCAAGTAAATATCCTTAGGGATCTTCCTGGTGATGCATGGGTGGCTTCGCTTCTGGAGGCAAAATTGTTGGAGGCCGATCAGCTGGTGGCCGAGCTTCGAGTATTGTGGCAGGCTGATCTATCTGCTGTTATAAATGAGGAGCGGGATTCTCTTATCGCTGTTATAGAGAGGACTAGAGCTGCTCGGGATAGGACCAGACCGGCCATACTGAAGGATCTCAGCGACTTATCTGATCGGTATGATCAATTGAGTTACGCGAATGAAAATGTCACGGCTCGGGAGGAATCTGTTTCTCGTGAGATTACTGAGACGCGGGAGCAGATCCTTGCGCTTCAGAAGAAGTTGACTTTCTTGGAGTCTGAACTCGAGACTACCCGCAATGACAGGGGACTAATTGTTCAGGAGGCTGACAGGGTTACTCAAGCTTCGACTGACCTGGAGACTGCCTTGAAGAAATTGGAAGATGACTGTCAGGCGCTCCTGGGCTTGGACAATGAGGAGCATTTACTCCAGGAGGCCGAGCGTCGCGCTCGGCAACGGATTGAACGGGGGACCACCTCAGTAAGAAACCGCCTCCTAGAATTGAGTAATGCTGAAATCTAGTCGGCCTTTTCTTCTTGTTTTGTTTCTGTTTTCTCTCTTTCTGAAGGGGACATGATCCCGAAATATGTAATACTTTTTCTTCCTTCAAATAAAGAGTACTTTCAATTCTACCCTTCATTTGTATTGTCTGCTGTGCCTGTGATATTGTGGTGATGTTTTCCCCCGTATAGGGGATATATTTGTGGACCTGTTACCCATGGCGTACCTTAGTTTTAGGTAGAGGTAACAAGTTTTGGTCAGGGTACCTGAAGCAGCCATAGCAAAGTAGTCATGGGTGCTCTTGGTATTGAGAAAAGGAATGCCGTAGAGCAGCTGGCTCCTGGGGCATGATGAGGTGATAGGTTTGTGCTGAGAAATTTAGCTGAGGATATTTGTGGGCCTATTATCCTTGGCGTACCCTGGTTTAGGATACGGATAATAGGATGAAGGAGAACCGACATACTTGCTCAGAGGTAATGAGGACACGGCAAGTAGGAAGGTTTTTTAAACGTAGAGTCTTCCTACTCAGAGGTAATAAGAATATGGCAGGAGTGAACTCGACGGAGGATATTGATGGTCAACAGAGGACATTGGTGGTCAACAGAGGACATTTGTGGTCAACAGAGGACATTTGTGGACCTATTACCCTTGACGTACTCCGGTTGTGGGTACAGATAATAGGTCGAAAGGGGATCATCATACTTACTCAGAGGTAATGAGGATATGGCAAGTATGAAGGATTCTTCGACGGAGCCTTCCCATTCAGAGGTAATGAGGACATGACATGAGTGGGCTCAATGAAGGAGGGCACATAGAACGACTCAGAGGTAATGAGGACATGGAAGTTCTATGTGAGGGGTGATTTGTTTTTGGCGGAAGTGGAACGACTCAGAGGTAATGAGGACATGGCCGTTTTAGAAATTTGTGGATCGATTATCCTTTTTGTGCACTGGGAGTGCGGGTATTAGATCATGAGGGAGGATCTCCTTGAAGAAGAAAGTTCAGATGTATGATCATACATGACTTGCTACCTGGAAGAGTGACCGAGATGTGAGTTCAGAGGTACCAGCGGGTACATGACTCGAGAATATGGAGAATGGTGAACGTGAATTCAGCGGTACCGGCGGGTACATGACTTCAAAAATCTAGGAAACTATGAGGGTGAGTTCAGTGGTACCAGCGGGTACATGACTCAATAATCTGGAAAACAATGAGGGTGAGTTCAGTGGTACCAGCAGGTACATGACTCCAAAATCTGGAATGTTTTGATGGTTAGTTCAGAGGTACCAGCGGGTACGTGACTCGATAATCTGGGATGTTGTTGAGACATAATATTTCTTCAGAAACTTGTCGTTGACGGGCAATATGAGCAAGTCTCCATTTTGCTTAGCGAGGCGGTAAGCACCGTTGGAGAACACGGCCTCGATGATAAATAGACCTTCCCATTTTGGCTGGAACTTGCCGGCGGTCTTCTGAGTCATGACCATTGGCCTCCGGACTGCCAGAACAAGATCGCCCACTTGGAATGTTCTGATTTTGACCTACTTGTTGAAGGCTCCTGAGATGCGTGCTTGGTATAGCTCGATCCTTTGCTGAGCTAGGAGGCGCTTTTTATCTAAGGCCTCCAACTCTTGTAGTCGACGTCGGTAGTTGTCATCCGTCGTCAATTAATAAGTGAGGGTGCCGCGGAGTGAGGGTATTTGAGTCTCTAATGGGAGAACTGTCCCACTCCCGTACACTAGGGAGAATGGCGTATTCCCGGTGGCTGTTTGAACTGTGGTGCGATAAGCCCATAAGCATTCGCTGAGCTTCTCATTCCAATCGCGTTTGTTGGAGGAGACAAACTTCTTGAGGAGTTTGATAATTGTTTTGTTGAATGCCTCTGCTAACCCGTTTGCTGCCGGGTTGTACGGTGTCGAAGCGACATTCTAAATACGGTGCTTATCGCAAAACCGATAGAATGCGTGGCTTGCAAACTGTGGACCATTATCATAGATGATCCTTTGGGGCAGTCCAAAGCGATAGATGACGTGATGCTTAAGGAAGCTGATCACGTTTGAAGTCTTAACTTCTGTGAGTGGAACAGCTTCCGTCCATTTGGAGAAGTAATCAGTGATCGCAAGTATGAAGCGATGTCCTCGGAAGGAAGGTGGGGTGATTGGACCAATGATATCCATTCCCATGCTTTGAATGGCCAGGACGCCACTGTCGGATATAGAAACTCTGATGGTTGGTGAATGAAGTCCGCGTGGACTTGGCAGGCTTTGTATTTTCTGGCATAATCTATCGTATCTGCCACCATTGTGGGCCAATAGTAGCCCATTCGGTGAAGGCGGTCTTGCAGTTTTGGGCCAGGCTGGTGGGCCCCACAGATACCGTTATGATCTTCTGGTACGGCTTCTTTGGCTTCTGCGTTCGACAAGCATCGGAGCAGTAATCCGTCGTAGGAGCGGTGATACAGCATTTTTGTCTCTGTATCGTAGAAGAATCTGAGAGAACGCCGTCTGATGGAAGTGGCTTCCTTTAGGTTCTCGGGCAGGGTGTCATAGACGACAAAGTCGATGAATGGTTGTCTCCAATCTGGGGCATCCTCGATCGTCTGTGCAGAATAACTCGCCACGAATTATACATTGTTCTTGGGATAGACCAGTTCGTGGCCTATCACGTCAACCGAATGATGAGCGTGGTTCGGTACCGCTAAGGAAGCGGCAAGGCCTACTAGGGCATCGGCTTCGATATTTTAGAGTCTGGGGACATGTTCGATGAAGAACCCTTCGAACGATGAGATGATGTCAATCGCTATTTGGTGATAAAGGATCATGTCTTCGTGGCGGACCTCGTATGAGCCCCGGATCTGATTGACGATTAGTTGGGAGTCGCCGTATGCTTCAAGGTATCTACCCCCAGCTCTCTTACAACTTGGAGGCCAATGACCAGAGCGTTGTACTCGGCCACATTGTTAGAGCAGGGCTCTGTGAGGGAATAAGCACGGTTGATCACCAATCCGGAAGGGGAGACCAGTACTATCCTGACCCCGACGACTATATTGCCTTTAGGTCCGGTCCTCGAAGCACCGTCGAAGAACATTCGCCATATAGCCTCGTGAGAGGTTGCATGCGAGTCGACGACCTCATCTGGGATTTCTTTATATATTCTGGAGGACTTCGAGCCTGGGTGGGCTGCTAAGAAGTCTGCCAGGGCTTGACCATTGACTGCCTTTTGGGGGACGAAGATCATATGATAAGGGGACAGCAATATTGCCCATGTAGCGAGTCGAGAGCTGAGTGCCCCTGGTTTAGTCATGAGGACCCTGAGAGGGTTGACTCGTGAGATCACATGTATCGTTTGTCCGGTGATATAATGCCGCATTTTCTGAATGGCGAATACCAGGGCGAGGCATTCCTTCTCTACAGCGGTGTATCGGTGCTCTGGCCCAATCATCATTCGGCTGAGGTAGTATATGGCTTGCTCATGGCCTGCGTCGTTGTTTTGTGCCAGCAGAGCTCCGAGGGAATGTTCCATTGCTCGTACATAGAGCAGAAATGGTTTTCCAGAAACCAGGGCCACCAGAACTGGAGGGTTTGATAAATATTTTTTGATGCTGTCAAAGGCGCACGACATTCCTCGTCCCATACGAATAAGACTCCTTTTTTCATAAGGTGGGTGAACGGTCGGCATCGCCCGGAGAGGTTAGAGATGAATCTTCTGATGTAAGCTAGCCTCCCTTGAAGGCCTCTGAGTTCGCAGAGATTTTTTGGAGGACCCATCTCCATGATTGCTTTCGTCTTCTCAGGGTCTACATGGATACCTTGTGCAGTGATGATGAAGCCCAAGAACTTTCCGCTGGATACACCCAGAAAGGACTTCGTAGGGTTTATTTTCAAATTGTGCGCTCGCATTAGGTCGAATACCGTCCTTAGATCCTGCAGATGGTCTCCCTTGTAGCGACTCTTGACGGCTATATCGTCAATATAGCACTCCACTGTCTTGCGCAGGTGGTCTCTGAAAATGATACTCATGGCTCGTTGATATGTGGCGCCGGCATTCTTCAAACCGAAAGGCATGACCGTGTAGCAGTACGTGCCAATTGGTGTTCGGAATGAGGTATGCTTTTCGTCCTCACGAGACATCTTGATTTGGTTGTACCCCGAGAATCCATCCATGAATGACATACGTTCGAAGCCGTATATGTTGTCAATCATGATGTCTGTGATAGGAAGGGAGAACTCATCTTTAGGGCACGCCTCGTTCAGGTTGCGGAAGTCGATGTAGATTCGAATCTTTCCATTCTTCTTGAGGACGGGTACTATATTGGCAACCCAGTCGGGATGTTGCTCCTCACGGATGAAGCCGCTGGCTATCAGTTTGTTGACTTCAGCTTCAATCACGTCCATGACGCCTGGGCGGAAGCATCGTTGTTGCTGTTTGACTGGTTTTGCGTCCGGTCGTATGTTGAGCTTGTGGACGGCAATATCGGGGTCTAACCCCGGCATGTCTTTATAACTCTATACGAACACATCAATATATTCTCTGACAAGTTTCAGCAGCGATTCTCGCTCTTCGTCTGTTAGGCTTTTACTGATAAAGATTGGCTTTGGAGAGGATTTGCTGTCGAGGTCTACCTGCATAACCTCATCTTCGGTAGGAGGTTCTCTCTGCTCGAATCGCTCTTTCCATTGTGCATCCAGCTATTGGGCCCACAGCTCTAGCTCGAGGATTTCGAGAATGTCTTCGTCTTCTTCGTAAGTGTCGGCGAATGCCATATTGACTAACAGGACTTGTCTAAATATGTCTCCAATGCTGGTATCCGAGTCGAAGGTTGGTGACCCGATTGAATGTGACTGCCAGTCGTATTCTTCATCTGAACTCTCAGGGGTTGTAGTAGGCGTTACATACCCTAACCCACATCGAGTTTTGCTATAGTAGTCTCGTGGTTTGCCCGCCGGGACTGGTGGCTTCAAAGGTAATCGTCGCCCAGTGCCGTAGTTCAAACCTGGCTTCGTCTCCAGATCATACCCCTATTTCTGTATGAGATATTTGGATTGGGGGCTATAAAGATATAGAGGTAATCTTCCGGTGTCTGACCCGAGGTCGGCCTCCTTTATGGTGAAGGGATGAGGGTCGTCCTTCCGGCCGAAGATGATTGGATGGTCCCCTCCCTCGATTATGCGGTAAGCGTCTTCTGCTGGAATAAGCTGGATTGCGGTGTGCACATTTGTCACCTGTGTGTGTAGGTGAGTGCCTATACCGTGCTCCATAGCATACATTGTACATAGCTTATTGAGCTCGGTGTAGTTCAAAGATAACCCTTTATTGATGAAATAAGGTATCTTTTCTAGGGGGATTACATCATCTGCGGAGGGAACATCAGTGTGGGCGGCCACATACTTGGTTAGCTCCGGTTCCTCTTCGGCTACCCCCTGTGTGAATGAAGATTGAGAGGACGACCTGGAAAGTTTGATTGTCAGTAGTTCAGTTAATGGAGCAGAGCATGGAGTTGTTGGCAGACTAGCGACCCCCAGTTTGGCACTTGATGTGGGGCGGAGAGTGGTTGGTTCGCTAGAAGTCCCGGGCCTTGCATCAGGGTGATGACCCTTCTTGGGAAGGCGTATCGTCAGCGGCTTGTCGGAGGGGTTGAGCTTCTCCGTTTGGGATCGACTGACTCTCGGCAGTCTGATTGTCAGTGGCCCCGTTATGGGTCTCGGTACTTGGCCGGACCTTGGCAGCCGGATTATCATCTGCTCCTCCTGCGCTGAGAGGCTGATTGCGTCCTTCCGCAGAGTGGCGGTAAGGGGTGCGGACTTGCCCGGTTTGCGAGCTTGGAGGTGGATCGTCAGGGGTCCTTCTGATCCCGTGGCCGTTTCGGTGCTAGCTTGTTCATTTCCTTCATCAAGGTGCCTTTTTGACTTTTCGTATAGGCAGGAGTCCCAGTAGTAGGATTCGACCCCTTTGAAGGGATCGATATCAACAAATTCTGTCTTCACGAAGCCGTGTTTGTCGACATATTTGAAGCACTGGTGTAGCGTGGAAGGCACAATCATGTAATCATGTATCCATGGGCGCCCCAAGAGGATGTTATGAGAAGTGTCTGCATCTATGACGTAGCAGGTGACTTCGGTTTGGAGGTCGCTAATTTGACACTTCAGACGAATCTTCCCAATAGGGTAGCTCCTGCCCGAATTGAAACCGCTGATGGCGGTGCATGTAGGTGTCAGGCGATGCATTAGGATGCGAAGATGATGTAGCAGACCCTTCGGGATGATGCTTATGGAAGAGCTAGGATCTATGTGCATCCGGTCCACCTTCACGTCGCCGATGTACCCCGTGTAGTCTAGCGAGCGATCGTGCAGGTTGGTTTTGATGAGCATGTCCTACGGAGTGAAGACGATGTTGGGCATTGCTCCCGTGCAGGCACTGTCTTGGAGATCCGTGGGTGAGTCCTCCCCGGTGAGGTTGGATTGAGCCAGATAGACATCGACATTTTGGAGTGCTTCGCTTAACGCAATACGAACGTCCTTGAAGAGCCTCAGGATTCGTACAGTGACAACTTGGCCGGTGTGTTAGCCAATTGTGCTAAGATGTCAAAGTTGTAGGGCCTCTCTAGTCCTTGAGTTGTCTCTTTTCGGAGGGATTTGTCGAAGCGAGTCTCCCTCGACCTAGGATTATCGGTCGTCGAAGGCTGAGCCGGTCCCGGAGCATCAGTTGTAGTGGGTTGATGATTTTCGGCTGGATTGTCAACCACAGGTTAGGATTGTGCTCCGGACCGTGTGATGACGGCTGTAGCTTCCTCGTTGTCTGCCGAGATTGTGTGGCAGGTCCTGACTTTTCTACTTTTCTTTTTATCGGTGGTAGATGGTGTGGGCCGAGTCACTTCTGACACCAAGTCTGGATGGATCCATATGACCTCCCCTCGTGATGTGGTGAGGGGTACTAGACCGGCAGCCTGATCTCGGGGAGGTAGAAGATTGGTAATCTCTATTGTCGCTAGAGGGACGGGGATCACCCCGTCTTGAGTCTCCGTCGGAGGGAAGCTGTCGAATTGTACGGACACCATATTGGATGCCATGGTTACCTCTTCGAAATCGATGGCCAGAGCGTTCGAATCGATGAGGCTTTGGATGTACCGTTTCAGTTGGTAGCAGTCGTGTGTAGCGTGGTGTACATAACAGTGGTAATGGCAGAACTTTGGGTTCTCCAGATCAGCCGACCGAGGCTCCCATCTTGGTGGAGGAAGCTGAATTCTATCTCCTTGTATGAGCATGTCCAAGATAGGCTTGACGTGGCCGTCTTCAAAGGAGTAAGTGACTTGAGGCCATTTTTTGTCTGATGGTTGCGACTCGGGCTTCTGGGCTGTGTCGGCCACCATAGCCTGCTTGCCTCTGTTGTTCGGATTGTTGGAGGGGCTACCCCCATTGTCATTGTTGGTGTTGGGATGCTTGCCCTTGTTCTCTCCCTCCGAGATATGCAACCCCAGTTGGCGAGCCTTTTTCAACTGTTCTTCGGCACTTGTAGCGCTGATGATAAAAGCCTTCCAGTCCTTGAATTTGACTTTCGCCCTCCAGAGACTAATTGTTGGAAGTAGTCTCTTTTAGAAAATTTCAATCAAGGAGGAATCTGGATTACCAGAGGGTAACTTTATTGCGGTTTGACGAAACCGCTCAATGTAATTCCTCGTCAGCTCTTTCTCTTCTTGGACGACGTCCATGAGGGTAGACATTGTGACGTCCTGCCCTGCCTCATAGAATCTTTCTAAGAATAAGCATTTGAAGCCAGCGAAGGAGTGGATACAGTTGTTTGGCAGGTTGCGGTACCAGTCGAAGGCGACTCCTTCTAATGCCCCGATGAATAATCGCGTGAGGATAGCGTCATCATGGAGCAGATGGTCGATGGTGACCTCAAAGTAAGTGATGTACCGACTTGCTGAGGTCTTGCCATCATATGGGTTGATGTTGAACGGCTTATATCTTGGTGGAAACGGAACATCCCTCCATTCAGCAGGATATGGTTGCCTTATTCTGAGGTCTTGAGAGTTTTCTCGGGCGTAGAACATGGCTCGGAGTTCCTGAACCTCTATTCTTACTTCTCGGGCCTCATCTGTCGTGGTAGGGGCCATTATTTCGGGAAGATTATTGCCCGGGTTCGGTGCCGCTGAATTTGAATCTATATTGATTGCGGGACCCGCGCTTGTTTGGCCCGGTGTCACTCCCTGCTGAGTAGGAAGAGCCGCTTTGATCTCGTCTACAGACCTGACCAAGGCGTGTAGTATGGCCTCCAAAGTGTCGATGCGTTGGCGATCACTGGAACCACCTTGATTGCTGTCCGTCATGAATACCGTCCTTATATGAGGAGTGACAGAAGGAACGGTGGAGGATGTGCCCTCCGAATCGTACCCATGCATTGAGAAATCATCGGGGTAGGTGGGAATGTTGTCTTCGGGTTCGGACTCGGAGGGAACAGTACCCCCAGCCTCGGAGCTTGCTTCGTCTTGAGAGTCATGGATGTCCTCGGGGACATCAGCATTTGTTGTACCTGACGGGAGGGTCGTTTCTCCGGGCTCGGCTCCTTGAAACATCGGATTGTTGTGGACGTTCGGAGGAGTGCTACCCCCAGTTCCTACGACTCCCAGAGACGTAGACGATGAATCTCCCGTTGCAGCAGATTTTGTCTTTGAACGGGTGTGTTGAAATACTCCGGTGGAGGACAACCGTTTAGCCGATAATTTCTTAGCTGTAGTGGTTGATATCTTCGGGCTGGAGATGCTTGTCTTCTTCCCTCTCCCCTCGGCGGGGACTTTCTGAGTGGAATTGCAGGAGACAACAGGTGCCTCATCTTCTGAGCTTGGATGCTGTAGTCTTTGGAAGACGGATGGCCGATCTTTCGTCACTGCCGCGATGTTGCAACAGCAGTTGACGATGATTTGGGTGCAGCGATGTCCAAGCGAGGACTCTTTGCACGCCGACACTCCTCCTCTTTCCTTGCGTTTGTGGAGGATCGCCTCCCGCAGGTCAGAGGAACCACTCTGTCCGTTTGTCGCCGGGGGCTAGACTCGAGCGGTTGTATACAACTTCCCATCCGAGGCCCGTATGATAATCAACGGGACGCCCCGATAGTCAGAGGTTGGGACAGCTGACTGGGCCTGATGAGCCCGCGCTGTCCTAGACTTCCACCTTTTAGTACTTGCGGGTGCGTAATAGGAGGAGTCCAAGTTGAATACCACAGAGTCTGGCTTATCATCCAGAGAACCATCAGGGTCAGGACCGCATGAGAGACGGTCGAAGACTGATCGAGAGAAGCGTGGAACGGACGCTATGCGGCTAGAGTTGGGTATCGTGCAGGATGTCTGCATGCGGTTGTCTTCTGCCGTCGGATGAATTATTTTTGTGCGGCTAGGAGTCACGACCGTGCAGGCTGGCCGCATGCGGCTGGCAATTATGGCCGCATGGGTTTTCTGCAAGCGATTGACTTTCTTAGCCGCATGGGTTTTATTCTTGTGGTTGGCAGCTGTAGCCGCATAAGCTATGCGGCTGACAGATGTGGCCGCATAGGCTTTCTTTATGCGGCCGAGGGATGTAGCCGCATGAGCTTTCTCCCTGCGGTTAGTACCCTTATGCGGCTCGAATCTCATAAAGTTTCTCTTTGCCCCTGCAAGTCCAGCATCATAGTATTTTTTTCTGCCGGACTTGGGGACAGCAGAGTCGTCTATGATCTGAAGTGGGGCCGCGGGAGAGTCTTTTCCGCCATTTTGAGCAACGGAGGATATTTTTGCAAGAGCTTCGGTACGAACAAAGGATCGGGGTCTCCACTCCTTGCGGGACTTCTTTGTGCAGGCTCGCTTCTGGACCGGGCCAGCGCTCTTGTCGGAGAGCATTTCTTCGAACGCCTGTTGGTCGAACTGGACGACCATCTTTTGTTGCATGGAGCCATGCTTGGCTGCATCCGATTGCGTCACCAACTCCTCAGCTGTGGAGAAGTTAGTCTCCAGCAGAGTCGCCATTGTGTTTGCCATGAAATATAAAAGAACAGAACAATTATCGGAGGACCGGACTTTTACTTCACGTTACAAACTCGCTTGTACAAAGAAAGCCTAGGGACGAAAACCTAGGTACAGCAGTCTAAGTACAATTGTTTATTTTAGATTCTGGGGGGTGACGGTAGAGGATCGGGAAGGCGACGACAGCCCTGCCTTACTCCTTGGACGATCGGTATGCGGCCTTGGCTCCTTGTGAAAAGATGGCTGGCGTTGGTGAAGAAATGCTCTTCTTGCTCTCCTCCTGTTGCTCTTCTGGCTTCTCTCTCTAAGTGTATTTTCTCTCCAACTATTGGGGAGTCTCTCTGTATATGCGTATTTCTCTCTGATATTGTCCCTTTTACAAGGGAATGGCACCATGCTATTTATAATAGTGGGATGTGATCATTAGGGTTGCCAATGATTAGCTCTTGGAGATGGCGGCGGCCCGTAGATTGGTCAATCCAGGCCGTTCAGTTTTGATTGTGACAAATTTGAGCCATCGAGTGTAGATTACACCAAATCCCATTAGCAATTAATGCTGATTGGAATAAATCTTCCTCATAATGATCTTCTGATGTCTGCGAATAAATTAAATTTATTCTCCTGCCATGTGTCCCAGATTATTGGGATTTGACCCAATCTTTGATGGCAGTAATTCTGAGAAATTAATCGGCTTAGGATACGTGTCCTAGGAGCCACTTGGGAATCTGAACCATATGACGAGTGAGCCGCATATGACTTTGGGCTGCATAGGGTTAAGGCCACGTGTCAGGGCTGTCTGGGTAGTGGCCCTCCCTTGAGCCTTTGAACCATAGGGAGATAATCATTGTGAGCCGCATAGGATACATCTACCTGAGCCGCATGGAGATGATCCTCTTGAAACGCATGAGAAGTTTTTACTTGAGCCGCATGAGGCTTCCTCGGCCTGAGCCGCATAGGACGGATTCACTCTGAACCGCATGAGAAGTCTTTGCTCGAGCCGTATGAGGCTTTCTCGGCCTGAGCCGCATAGGACGGATTCATTCTGAACCGCATAAGAAGTTCTTTGCTCGAGCCGCATGAGGCTTTCTTGGCCTGAGCCGCATAGGACAGATTCACTCTGAACCGCATGAGAAGTCCTTTGCTCGAGCCGCATGAGGCTTTCTCGGCTTGAGCCGCATAGGACGGATTCACTCTAAACCGCATGAGAAGTGAGCCGCATACGAACGCCCACGTGGCAAGGCCACGTGGCATTTTTATGGCTCTCGGGAGATTTGTGTCAGAGATCTCTTTTCTCTTCCCTAGAGATTCGTCATTATGACAGAGTCATAATTACTTCTTTCTGTGTCAGGGCTGTCACTTTTTCAGAGTTGTCAGCCGTCAAGCAATTAATGCGAGAGGGCATAGGAGAGGGCTGTCCTGCCACGCGTCTTTCTCAGCCGTATGGGATATCTTGGACCACATAGCCCCTTATGCCGCATGACTCTCCGAGCCGCATAGGATTTCTGAGCCGCATGGGGTTCTTCGGCCGCATGAGTCATTTTCTTTAGTATTTTCCATGCTTCTACAGGTTCGACAGATATTCTTTGATGCTGTCAAAGTCCCACTGACATTCTTTATCCCATATGAATGAAATACCCTTCTTCATGAGGTGGGTGAATGGCTAACATCGTCCAAAGAGGTTAGAGATAAACCTCCTGATGTAAGCTAGCCTCCCTTGAAGGCCTCGGAGTTCACAGAGATTTCTCGGGGGACCTATCTCCATGATTGCCTTTGTCTTCTCAGGGTCTATGTGGATTCCCTGGGCAGCAATGACAAAACCTACGAATTTTCCACTAGATACGCCAAGAAGGATTTGGTAGGATTCATCTTCAAGTTGTGTGCTCGTATCAGGTCGAATACCGTCCTCTGATCCTGCAGATGGTCTCCCTTAGAGCGGCTTTTGACAGCTATGTCATCGACGTAACACTCCACGGTCTTACGCAGGTGATCTCTGAAAATGACGCTCATAGCTCGTTGGTATGTGGTGCCGGCATTCTTTAAGCCAAAGGGCATGACGGTGTAACAGTACACGCCAATCGGTATTCGGAATGATGTATGCTTCTTATCGTCGGGAAACATCTTGATTTGATTGTATCCTGAAAAGCCATCCATGAATGACATGCGCTCAAAGCCACATGTGTTGTCGATCATGATGTCCGTGATGGAAAGAGAAAACTCATCTTTAGGACAAGCTTCGTTTAGATTTCGAAAGTCGATACAAATTTGGATCTTCCCAATCTTCTTGAGGACTGGCACTATGTTGGCAACCCAGTCTGGATGTTGCTCCTTCCGGATGAAGCCGCTGGCTATCAGTTTGTTGACCTCAGCTTCGATAGAGTTCATGATGTCCGGGCAGAACCGTCGTTGTTGTTGTTTGACCGGTTTTGCGTCTTGACGAATATTGAGCTTGTGGAGTGCAACCTCGGGATTTAGCCCTGGCATGTCTTCATAACTCCAGGCGAACACGTCAATATATTCTTTGACGTGTTGTAGTAGCGATTCCCACTCTTCGTCTGTCAGACTTTTGCTAACGAAGATTGGTTTTGGGGATGACTCATTGCCGAGGTCAACTTGCATGACCTCATCTTCAGTAGGGGCTCTCTTTGTTCGAACCGCTTTTTCCATTGTGTATCTTGCTGTTGGGCCCACGGCTCTAACTAAAGAAGTTCAGGAATGTCTTCATCTTCTTCATAGGCATCGGCAAATGCTATATTGACAAACAAGACTTGCCTGAATATGTCCCCGATGCTGACATCCGAATTCGAAGTTGGTGATCCGGTTGAGTATGAATGCCGGTCGCATTCCTCATCTGAGCTTTCAGGGGTCATTGCAGGTGTAACATAACCTAGCCCACATCTGGTCTTGTTGTAGTAATCCCATGATTTCCCAGCCGGGACCGGTAATTGTAAGGGTAATCGCTGTCCAGTGCCGTAGTTCAAGCCTGGCATAGTTTTCAGATCATACCCCTATTTTTGCATGAGATACTTGGATCGAGAACTATACAGATAAAGGGGCAGTCTCCCGGCGTCGGGTTTGAGCTCAACTTCTTCTATCATGAAGGGCTATGGATCATTCTTCCGGTCGAAGATGATTGAATGATCCTCTCCCTCTACTATGCGGTAAGCATCTTCCACTAGAGTAAGTTGGTTTGTGGTGTAGACATTTGTCACCTGTGTGTGTAGGTGGGTGCCTATACCGTGTTCTATGGCATACATTGTACAAAGTTTACTAAGCTCGAGGTAGTTCAAAGATAGCCCTTTATTGATGAAGTAAGGTATCTTTTCCAGTAGAATTACATCATCTGCGGATGGAACATTAGTGTGAGCAGCCACAAACTTGGTCAGCTCTGACTTTTCTTCGGCTACCCAAGTGTCAATGAAGACTGTGAGGGTGACTTGGACAGCTTAATCATCAGGAGATCTACTGGTGGAGCAGAATATGGAGTCGTTGGCATACTAGTGACCTCCAGTTTGGTGCTCGGTACCGGGTGGGAAGTTGTTGGCTTGCTAGCAGTCCCAGGCATAGAGTTCGGCTGCCGATTCATTCTGGAAAGACAAATCATCATCAGCTTGACAGAGGATTGAGCTCCTCCGTTTGTTGCTGGCTAGCTCTGAGCAGCCTACTTGTCAGTGGCTCTGTCATGGGTCTTGGAGCTTGGCCAGACCTTGGTAGTCGGATAATCATCTGCCCCTCCTATGCAGAGAGGCTGATTATATCCTTACGCGGAGTTGCTGTAAGGGGTGCAGTTCTGCCAGGTTTGCAGGCTTGGAGGTGGATCGTCAGAGGTTCTTTCGATCCAGTTGTCACCTCGGTTTGAGCTTGAGTATCTCCTTCGACAAGGTACCTTTTCGACTTCTCATACAAGCATGAGTCTGAGTAGTAGGATTCGATCCCTTTAAAGGGATCGATGTCGGCAAATTCTGTCCTCACGAAGTCGTACTTGTCGACGTACTTGAAGCACTAGTGCAATATGGAATGCACGATCATGTAATCATGTATCCAAGGACGCCCTAAGAGATTATTGTTGGAAGTGTCCGCATCTATGACATAATAGGTCACTTCTGACTGAAGATTACCGATTTGGCACTTCAGGTAAATCTTCTCGATAGTATAGCTTCTGTCTGAATTAAAACCGCTGATGGCAGTACTTGTCGGCGTCAGGCGATGCATTGGGATGCGTAGATGGTGCAATAGGCTCTTCGGGATGATGCTTATGGAAGAATCAAGATCAATATGTATCTGATCCACCTTGACGTCGTCGACGTATCCAGTGTAATATAGAGGGCGATCGTGCAAGTTGGTCTTGATAAGCATGTCATATGGAGTGAACAGGATATTGGGCATTGTGCCGGTACTAGCACTGTCCTGGAGATCTGCAGGCGAGCTCTCAACAGTGAGATTGGACTGAGCTAGATATGCGTCGGCATTCTGGATTGCCTCGCTCAGTGCGATACGAACATCTTTGGAGAGTCTCAGGGGCTCGTATAGCGACAATTTGGCCGGTGTATTGGCCAATTGTGCCAAGATGTCAAAGTTGTCGGGCCTCTCCAGCCCATGAGGTACCTTTTTTCGGAGTGGTTTGTCAAAGAGAGTCTCTTTCGGCCTAGTCTTGTCGGTCGTCGGAGGCTGAGAAGGTCATGGAGCATCAGCAGTAGCCGGCTGATGATCTTCAGTCGAGTTACCCGGTGTAGGTTGGGATTGTGCACCCAACCGGGTGACGACAGCTGTAGCCTCTTCGACCTCTGCCAAGATTGTGCGGTAGGATTTGACTTTCCTACTCTTCTTCTTGCTGGTGGAGGGTGTTGCGGACTGAGTCACTTCAGGTACCAGGTCTGGATTGACCCACATGACCTCCCCTCGTGATGTGGTAAGAGGTACTAGACCAGCGGCCTGGTCTTGGGTAGGTGGAAGGTTAGCGACCTCCATCTTTGCCCTGGAGATGGGTACTACTCCATCTTGAGTCTTTGTCAGAGGAAAGCTGCTGAACTGTACTGACACCATATTGGCTGCCATGGTCACCTCTTCAAAATCAATGGCCAGGGCCTTAGAATCGATGAGATGTTGGATGTACTACTTCAGTTGAAAGCAGTCTTGCGTGGCATAGTGGACAAAGCGATGGTAGTGGTAGTACTTGGGGCTCTCCATCTCTGCAGGACGAGGTTCACGCCTTGGAGGATGGAGCTGAATTCGATCTCCTTGTATGAGCATGTCAAGAATTAGCTTGACATGGCTGTCTTCAAAGGAGTAAGTCATCTGCGGCCACTACTTCTCTGCCGGCCTTAGTTCGGGTTTCAGGGCTGTGTCGGCCACCATAGCCTGCTTTCCCTTGTTGTCTCGGTTGTTGGAGGAATTACCGTCGTCGTTGTTGTTGGCATTAGGGCGTTTACCCTTGTCCTCTCCCTCCGAGATGTGCAGTCCCAGTTGGCGAGCTTTCTTCAACTTATTTTCTGTGCTAGTGGCACTGATGATGAACGTATTCCTGTCCTTAAACTGACTTTTGTCCATCCAGAGGCTGATTGTGGGGAGCAGACACTTTTGGCAAATTTCAATTAAGGAGGAATGAGGGTTACCGGAAGGCAACTTCATTGCAGTTTGGCGAAACCGCTTAATATAGTTCCTTGTCAGCTGCTTTTCTTCTTGAATAATGTCTATGAGGGTGGACATCATCACGTCTTGTCCTACTTCGTAGAACCTCTCCAGGAACATACGTTTGAAGCCGGCGAAGGAATGGATGCAGTTGTCCGGCAAGTTGCTGTACCAGTCGAAGGCGACGCCTTCCAATGCCTCGATGAACAATTGCGTAAGGATGGCGTCGTCACGGGGCAGATGGTCGGTTGTGACCTCGAAGTAAGTGATGTACCAACTTCCAGAGGACTTGCCATCATAGGGATTGATGTTGAATGGCTTATATCTTTATGGGAAGGGAACATCTCTCCATGCAGCAGGATACAATTGCCGTATTATGAGGTCCTAGGAGGTTTCTCGAGCGTAAAACATGGCTCGGAGATCCTGGACCTCTTGTCTCGCCAACCTGGCCTCATCTGCAGCGGTAGGAGCCGTCATCGTAGGAGGTTTGTTGCCCGGGTTTGGCACAGTTGAGTTTAAGTCCGCATTGACCTCGGGACCCAAGCATGTTTGGCCAGGTGTCCTTCCTTGCAGAGTCGGTAGGGCCGCTTTGATCTCGTCCACGGATTTGACCAAGGTATGAAGTATGGCCTCTAGAGTGTCGATGTGTTGGCGATCACTGGGACCATCTTGGTCGTTGTTCGTCACGAACACCGTCCTCACATGAGGAAAGATGGAAGGAACGGTAGAGGACATGCCCTCTGAACCACACCCTTGCGCCGAGAAATCAACGGGGTATGTAGGAATGTTCTCCTCTGGTTCGGACTCAGAGGAAGTGCTACCCCCTGCATAGGAGGCTGCCTCGTCTTAGGACCCGTGGACGTCCTCAGGGACGTCCGGATCCACTGCATCTGCGGAGGGAATTGTTTCCTCTGGTGCATCTTCTTGGAACATCGAATTGTTGGGGACGTTAGGGGGGGTGCTACCCCCAGCTTTGGCCACCCCCAGAGGTGTAGTTGACGAATCCCCAAGTGTTGAAGATTTTATTTTAGAGCGGGTGCCTTGAAAGACTCCTCCTGTGGTGGTTGTGGACAACCGCTTGGATGCGAGTTTCCTGGCCACGCTTGTTGAGATCGTCGGGCTGGAGACTTTTGTCTTCTTCTCCGCCTTGTCGGTAGGGATCTTCTGAGCAGAATTGCAGGAGGTGACATGAAGTGCCTCGTCTCTTGAGCTTTGTTGCAGGACCGGTCCTGGCAACTGTAGTCGTTGGAAGACGGACTGCCGATCCTTTTGTACTGCCACCTTACTGCAGCAGCAGTTGACGATGACTTGAGTGCAGTGATGTCCATGAAAGGGCTCTCTGCACACCAACTTCTCTTCCCTTTCATTGCGTTTGTGAAGAATCATATCACGCAGGTCACTCTTTTTGTCGGCCCGGGAGTCCCGAGCACACGAGTGAGTTGGCCCCATGTTTACTCCCTGATTGGAAGACTTTTGGGAACCATTCTATCCATTTGCCGTCGGGGGATGGACACGGTCGGTTCTGTACAACTTTCCATCAGAGGCCCGCTCAATAGTAAGCGGAGCACTCCGATGGTCAGAGGTTGGAACAGCTGACTGAGCACGACGAGCCCGTGCTGCCCTAGTCTTCTTCCCTCTAGCACCCAAGGGCGCATAGTAGAAAGAGTCCAAATTGTACCGCACAGGGTCTGGCACATTCTCATTGGAGTATCCGAGATCAGGACCGCAGAAGAGGTGGTCAAAGAAAGAATCAAGCCACATGGAGCATTCATGCGGCTGGCATTTGTGGCCGCATAAGAATTCATGCGGTTGGATTTGACTGCCGTATGGGCATTCATGCGGCTGGATCTGTTGGCCATATCAGCATTCATGCAGCTAGATCTGTTGGCCAAATCAGCATTCATGCGGTTGGATCTGTTGGCCATATCAGTATTCATGCTGCTGGATCCGTTGGCCACATCAGCATTCATACCGCTGGATTTAGTGGCCGCATGAGTCTTCATGCGGCTGGAATTATTGGCCGCATGAGCCTTCTTCATGCGGCTGGCACCCTTATGCGGCTTCTTCCTGGACCGCATAGAGTCCCCATTTGCTTCCTCAAGTCCAGCATCGTAGTGCTTTCCTTTGCCAGACTTGAGAACAGCAGAGTCCTCTGTGGCCTGAGGTGGGGCCGCATGCGAATCTCCATCGTCCTGGACAGGAGAGAACACTTCTTCCAGATCCTGAGGAGGAGCAAATGATTTGGGCCTCCACTCCTTGCGGGTCTTCTTCGTGCGGGCTCGCTTCTGGACAGGGCCAGCGCTCCCGTCGGAGAGCATTTCTTCAAACGCTTGTTGGTCGAAGCGGACGACCAGCATCTGTTGTGTGGAGCCAAGTTTGGCTGCGTACGGTTGCGTCACCAACTTCTCAGCCGTGGAGAAGTTAGTCCCCAGCAGAGTTGCCATCGTGTTTGCCATTGATTATAAAAGAACAGAACAGTTTTATGTGACGACTGGACTTTTACTTCACAATACAAACTCCCTCGTACAAAAGAGAGCCTAGGAACAAAACCTAGGAAAGGCAATCAAAAGTATAATTGTTTATTTTTGATTCTACTGGGTGACGGTAGAGGCTCGGGAGAGTGACGGCAACTCTTCCTTACTCCTTGGACGATCGAACGCAGCTTCGGCTCCGTGGAAGTAATGCTCTTTGTGTGTGCGGGGGTTGCTAGTCTCTCTGCTCGGGCTCTGTACGACTGCTCCTCTGTGCCTGTGCTCGTCCCCTGCCTCCTTTTGCTATTTATAGGAGTGGGGTGTACAGTAATTGTCCCTTAAAAAGTGGGTGGTTAGGGATTCATTAAGATTTGTCTTGATCCTGTTTGTTGAAAACCAATCCGGGTTATTTATGTTGATTGCAACAAATCTGCATCATTTATTGGGAGTTGATCTGGACAGTTATGATGATTGCAATAAATCTACATTGGACAGTTATGATGATTGCAATAAATCTGCATTGTTATGATTTGCTGGTAGCAACAAATCCGAGTGGATAAGTCTTGGTCTATCTCTTGCCACGTGTCCCAACTGCCTGTTATGTCGATTGCCATAAATCTGAATTATTGGGATTTGAGAAACTCCTGCCACGTGTCCCAACTGCTGCAAGCCGCATGGAGGACTGTCATAGTTAAGCCGCATGAGTGTGGCCTTTAACTGAACCGCATAAGGGTGGCCTTATCTGAACCGCATGGAAGTCCTTTAATCTGAGCCGCATGGAAGTCCTTTAATCTGAGCCGCATTGAAGTCTTCACAACTGAGCCGCATGGAGGTCCTTACAACTGAGCCGCATGGAAGTCCTTACAACTGAGCCGCATGGAAGTCCTTACAACTGAGCCGCATAGAACTCCTTACAACTGAGCCTCATAAAGAGCTTTGGAAATGGGTGGATCGTGCCAACTATAAAGATTTTTCTCGTCTCTCTAGGAGCACGTCAAGAGTCATCACTTCACCTTTATGTGAGAGCTGTCAATCCGTTGTGTCAGGACTGCTGCATTGTGTCAGAGCATTTAATGAGCCAACTGCACAAAGTAATGATGGCCAGCTGTAGATGCCTACTTTGAACTACATAGAGCAACGTGGCCTCTTTCCGAGCCGTATTGAGCTATCATGTACTTTCCAGCCGCATGAAGCCTTAGAGACTCTTGAGCCGCATGAAGCTCTAAGAGACTTTTGAGCCGTATGAAGCTCTAAAGGACTTTTGAGCCGCATAAAACTCTAAAAGACTTTTGAGCCGCATGTACTTTCCTGTTCCTTTTCCATGCTTCTACAGCCACCTCAAAGTTAGCTTTGGAGCCTTTCAGGGGAGCTTTATTTGTATAGGCTCCTTGCTAGCATCTCATATCGTCGAGGATGATCGAGCTGGAGCCTTTCCTCAAAGCTTGATGACGAGAGAAGCTAACATCTTGGGAGGTTTCCCCTTCAATCGAACCCTCAATAGTTTTTCTGCCATAGCCACGCTTTCTGGTACAGTATCTGCCTCGTCGTTAGCATCATTGGTATCATCGTCCCAAGGACTAACTTCTACAACTCAACATCTGTATAGTACGCTTCGAGTCCTTAAAATGGGTCGATATCATCGAACTCGATCTTGATAGTCCCATTGCTGGCCACATAATTCATGCATTGGTGGAGAGTGGAGGGCACGATCATGTATTCATGAATCCATAGTCGAACGAATATCATGTTGTAGTTTATATCAGCATCAATGATGTAACAAGTCACATCTGTCTGGAGATCGCCTATTTGGCATTTCAGGCAAATCTTGCCAAGGGGCTCACTCTTTCCAACGTTGAAGCCGCTGATTGTAGTATTTAACATAGTCAGCCGATACATCGGGATCCCCAAAGCTTGGCGTAAACTCCCAGGAATGATGCTAAAAGAAGAGCAATGGTCGATGTGGATGCGATCAACCTTAATGGCACCAATATACCCCGTGTAGTACAGGGCCTATTGTGCTGGTTGTTCTTCAACAACATGTCCTGCTGAGTGAAGGTGATGTTAGGAATCACCTCGACCACACTGTGATAATGTAGGCAAGTGGCAGGATCCTCCTTGGGCGGTTGCATCTGAGTGGGGAAGGAGTCAGTATTCTATAAATCTTTGCCGAGGGCATCTCGAGTCTCTTTGGAGAGACTGAGGTGCTCGAAGAGTGACAGTCGAGCCAGAGTATTGGCAAGCTGTGCTAATATGTCGAAGTTGTAGGGCTTGATCGGCCCTACAATCGAGTCTTTTCTCAGAGGTTTGTCAAAGTAAACCTCCTTCTGCCTCTGCTTATCCATGGCAGGGGCTTGAGACGGTCCTGCTTATGATGCCTCGGGGGCAGAGGCCGCAACTGGTAGAGATGTTTCTTCCTCTAGAGCTTGGTTATCTTCTCGTTGGCGAGTTGAGCGAGTAGTAACCAGGGTGTCATCAGTCGATGTAGAGACCATGCGACATGATTTGACTTTCTTTCCCTTGACAAAGTGTGCTGCAGGCATCATTGTGTCTGGGGCAAGATCAAGGTGGACCTACATAATGTCGCCTTGCGGCATTGTAAATGGGATGAGGCCTTGAGTATTGTCACGGTACGGCAGAAGATTGACTACTCCAATTGTTGTTCTCTAGATGAGGACGATGCCATCCCGAGCCTCTATCTTCGGAATACTTTCAAACTGGCGAGTGGCCATGTTGGCAGTAATAGTATTTTCCTTATAATCAAGTGAGATGACTTTGGTGATAGTGGCAATACTTCAGGTTGTCCACCTTTCCAACTTCATCGGGACGTTTTGGAGGCGGGAGTTGAAGCTTGCCAACCCTTGTCAACATATCAAAAAGTTCAAGTGTGTCTTTATCATTGAAGGAGTAGGTCACTTTTGGCTTTTGCACTTCGGTCGGCTTCGGGTTTATTGTTACTGAACCTTTGGAGCTGTTGACGATCATGGCCTACTTCCCTTTAACATCCTTGGGAATGGGGTTATTGCTAGAAGAGCGCCTCTTTTTGTCTTCGAGTAACGGGAAGCTCAATCCCAATGGCTGCGTATCTCAGGCTTTTTTTCCGGCACATCTACCTCTGTAATGAACGGCATCGACTCTATGCATGGAGCACTATGCCACAATTTGTAGGAAGCATGTTTTTACGGCATGAGTCCATAAGAATGGGCTCGGGTATCCCAGGATGTAGCCTCAGGGCTGACTGGCAGAAACGCTTAATGTACGCACATACCGATTCCTTCTCCTTCTGGATGATGTCCATGAGAGTCGACATTATCATGTCCATTCTAACCTCATAGAATCAAATTAGGAATAAGTGCTTCAAGTCTTCGAACGACGAGATGCAGTTGTCCGGGAGGCTGCAAAATCATTCGTAGGCAACCCCATGCAGAGCTCCTACGAATATGTCGGTAAGCAGAGCATCATTTTTTGGTAGATGCCCAGTCACTATGTCACAACTACATTTCTAGCTTGAGGGCATTTTGGTCATTTTGAGAATTTTGGATTTATTTTGAATTGTTAAGGTGATGGTAGTTATTTTTGACCTTTGCTAGTTGAGACTTTGGAGACTAACCTAGATGTTGACTTTGACTATAGTGACTTGGTTAGCATGGTGGGACCCTAGTCTAACTTAAGTCGACCCAAGTTGACTTGTTGGGCTATTTTGCAAAGAGAGAATATGTGCTTAGGGTGCTTGCACATTTGGCTAAAGGGTTGATCCATTTCACATTGATACTTGGCCCAAGCCTAATAGCAACAACCCTAACCCTAATTCTTTCCATACATGGCCGACCCTTAGAGAATTCCCCTATTTAATGTCTCTTCCTAGTTCTTGCCTCTTTTTATATCACATCAACTATTGGCAAGAAAGAGGTATTGGCCTTTCTTCATCAATCCATAACTTCTTCATTTTAATTCATTTTTGACTCTGGTCTCTTAAAATAAAACCTAATCATAATCTATTTACTGTTCATTGAGAGGAATCTCAGATTTTATGCAATTTGGAGCTTTTGACTTGCAAGAGGAATCTTCCTATTTGGGGCTTTTTCCTTGAGTTTGATACTCAATAGGTAAACATCTCAAACTATCATCAAATCTTGATTTATTTGCATGGTTGCCTAGATCTAGGTGTCTCCTAGCTGTGGTATGTGTTTGGTGAAGTTTTGCATTGGTTTTTTGTCTGTATTGGACACGTATCAGTCTTTATTTACAAGTGTTTGTTGAAATACCTCTGAGAACTTTTTTATCTTATTTTTGAAATGTTTTTGATTGGAAATATTGTTTATGGTGTGCTTTTTGTTTTCCCTAACCTCTGAATTGATTTCTGAGTCGTGTCGTGTCTACACGAGGACACAAACACGCTCGCATGTAGAGCTAGGGTTTTCCCTGCTGTTTGACTTGGCAGTAGGACATGACACAGCTTTGTTCGACCTAATACTGCGAGGACACATGGGGCAGTATCTGCGAACCAGACCCCCAAGAGGCTCAAAGTATCGTATCGTATCAGACACGTTCTCGCTCGTGCACTGGGTTTACACGTACGCGTACAGGCGCACAGACACGCGATGATACACATCTCGTACACCGACACAGGGATACGTGGACAACTCGTGTTGTTTCCAGCGTGTAGCCCTAGTGCTAGGCTACACGTGGACGTGACCATGTGGACACACGAGTCGTGTGTCGTGTCTACGAGCGTGTTGAACTTGTGCACGAGGCAGTGTACTATTTTCTGTTGCTCGTGTGTTACTTTTCATATTGGATATGTTTGTGTACACTTGGTTGGACAAAGATACCCTACATGACACCTATATATATGTCACAACAATTACCAGCCAATTAATTAGAATGTTAACTGTGTTTGAATTCGAATTTGTATAGTTCCCTATTTTCTGAACAGTAGTAGTATCAGTAATACATATCCCTCTGTTTTCGAATGTTTCAATCGCATTTTAAATGATGATTTGCATGTTTTTAATTGTGTTTACATGCTGGTTATATATGTGGACATGTTAGGGTTTTACTAGTTGAGTTTTCAGTTGAATTTGATTGTGTTCGAGTGTTATTGACACTCGAATGTTACTATCTCGCACCAGTTAGCAATTTCCCTGATATTTTAATGCTTCAATTCCATTTCAAATTTAATTAATGAGTTTTACATATCCTTATATGCTGGGTTATATATGTGGTGGTTTAATGTGTGGACTGGGTTGGATTTTATTGTAATTCAATATGTGTATTCACACGAACTTGGCGTAACATTGACATTGCATTACATACATTAAACCTGAGCATTCACCCTTGTAAACTGAACATTTCCTGAGCATTTTAACCCTTAAACTGAACCGAAAAATTGTAATCCAGTTTGCATTCATACTTGCTAGGACTATATTCTTGCTCTAGATTACTTTACTTGATGTTGTCACGATGGTAACACGGATTAGTACTATATGGATCTTTTCGTGCGATGTTATCCCCCTCGGGAGCATCGGATATATCATGTCATGTGCGTTTCATTTTCATCATGTATTCCTGTGCTTTCATCATTCATGTGCACTCTCGTAATTCATGTACTCTCATGTTCACAGAGCCCCCATGTTTACATTCATGTGAATCCATTTATGGGCCCCTATGTGATATCATGTACAATAACATAACTTGAACCGATCCTTGTGTATTGATTGGAGATGGGGGAGTAGAAATAGTCATGTGAATATTTCCAAAGTAGTGTAGCCATATACAAACTCTTATGTTTATTATCAAGCCATTCACATGTCTATCTTATACTCTAAATCAATAGTTTACTGTTAGTTCTTTACTTATAGTAGATATTTCCATTACAGTCATCTCTTTATTTCATGTCATTTCTTTCAGTGATTCATGTATCTTATTCTATTGCATGTTTTATATTCCTGTCATGATATGAACTGCGTGAGATGTACTATGCTCGCTCTTGTCCTGACTAGACCTGTTGAAAATATTATAGAGGACGAGGATGAGGCGTGTTGCACCATCTACTACGGGGCAGCATTAGAGGACACCTGTGACTTAGACTTCCAGCAGGGTCCATTACCTGCTGACGATACTCCCATAGTTTAGTTATCTTATTTCAGTTGTATCTCATTTGGATATTTGCATTAGATATTTAGTGATGATGTGGATTTGTGGAGTTGTTAGATGTTTATCTTAGACACTTTGGATTCTCTCTTTTATCGTATTTCATCTGTGGATTCTGTTGATATTCTTATCTATCTTATCGTACATCTTTCTTAGCTGTGATTGAGATTTGTACTTTATATTACTCCTCCATTCGTAGAGTATAAGTGTGCAATGTATATTAAACTGTTAGATGCATGTGACCTAGGACAACGTTCTACCGCCGACACTACAGCGTAGGCCGAACGTACCCACTTCTCGTGCCCTTACACTAGGGGTGCGGGTCGTGACACACTAAGGCGAAGTACCTCAAGTATCGACGAGGAGACTCCTTCGCATCAAATGGCATGAGCGTTTGCGGATTGTATTTGGGAGGATAGATCATGTTATCCCATTCGGCAGGATATGGTTGCCAAAATCCTATGTTTTGGAGTGATTCTCGCTTTTCTCTGGCATCATATCGAGCATACAACTCTTTGAGGTCCTGCAGTACTTCACTCGATATTGCAGGTCCTATTGTTGATGGAGTTGATGACGGGGTGCTACTTGGCTCAGGATGCGAGTAGTATTAGACCCGCCGTTAGTCCCTGGGTCTCGGTTTACACGAGTGAAGACATTGGGTGTCAATTTCTCCTTGATCTCCAAGACGACGGAAGCCAAGGTCTTCATAGCATCGTTCAATGTATTTAGGCCCATCTCAAGGTCCTCTATACGCTTCTACTGACTGGATCCTTCGCTGCTGTCCACGTTATCGCCTTCGGCCAATACGGACATCATGTGCGAATAAGTAGAAGGGACAGTGGATCTTTCGTTCTCTAGACGTTCGAGTCCCGTCGTCTTGAGGATAAATTGGTAGGTTGCAATCATCCTCAGACTCATTGTAATTGCTACCCCTAGCTTTTTGACTGCCTGCGCCTGCGAAAGTATATGTGTCATACAATCGTTCATTAGGTTGAAATGAAGGATTGTCATGAATGTGGAGCGTTCGCTACCCCCAACTAATGTTTTTGCTGAAACGTCATCTCCTTGCAGCAAGATCCAGATTTAGAGCATGTGTCATGGAACACACCCGTACTGGGCAGTACCATCTTGCTACCCCCAGGTCTATTTTTCGGCTTGTTGGCCGACACGAGAGGATTCTTGGAAAGCTTCTTGAGAGACGGAGAACCCCGCATTGCGTTGCATGAAGCAATATGGAGTTTATCATATTCTTCATATTCGCCATCAGTCGCAGTCTTTGAAAGACGGACCGCCTCTTTGGTGGCGAAGCGGCTGTTTGGCAACAGAAACAATTGATGGTTATCTGAGTGCAGTTGTGCCTTGGTTTAGACATGCCCTCCGCTGCAAACTCCTCCCTTACATTATGTTTGTGCGGAGTTGTTGCGGACTTTATTCCTACATTTTTTGTGCGTACAGGGAAGCTACGTACAAGAGTGAGAATATGGAGATAGCTTCTCTCTTCTTAGTTCCTACACGTGAGCTACACTTAGGCCCTGATTAGACAGTTGCTGGTGAGGTAGACTCCTTCCATGCTTACATGAATACTGTTCGCACGAGTCTATCTCGATAGTGGGTACCCCTGACTTGAATCACGCGCACGAGCGCTCAAGTGACAATAGGTTTTTACCGGTCGAGGCTTCAAAGCACACAGACCAATTTTGTATAGCTCTCCGTTGGCTGTGCGTATGATTGTTAATGCAGGCCTTCGTTCAACTATTGGCAAAGCACATTGGTCATGTAAGGCGCGTGCCGCCTTGGACTTCTTCCTACTACCCCTAGAAGGTGCGTAGTATTCAGAATCCAATAGAGTGGTTGGCGTAGCACTTTGGCCGTGTAAGGCACGTGCTGCCTTGGATCTCTTCAAGTTACCCCTAGAAGGTGCGTAACGTTCAGAATCCAGCATAGCCTTACCCGATGGATAGACAATTCTGTCAAAGACAGAAGTTCTCGCCTGTGCAGCTTCCTCCGTTAACAGGTGGGTCATTGTACGCTTTTTTGGTATTGTACTTTTGTCAAGCCCGCAATAGTGGAGCTGCACTCCTCGCTACGCTTTTCCAAAGAAGGAACTGAGTGAGGCTGCATGGCAGCAGCAGTCAAAATCATCTTCAGGGCTTCATCGTTCAGGGGGTTCTGGAGCACAGTCCCCTCCGTTGCGCTGCTGGTCGCAGCAGCCTTCGGCTCCCAGGTACATCGAGTCTTCTTCGATTTTACGAATTGCTTTGAAGGACTCAACTTCTCATTAGAAAGGAGATCTTCAAAAGCTTGTTGGTAGAAATGTAGGACTAACATCGTTTGAGAAGCTCCTAGCAAGTCGTCGTCAGATTATGTCACCACCTTCTCATTGGAGGAGAAGGAAGTCCCCCGCAGAGTCTCCATCTTGTTTGTTATGACAAAAGATTATAGGAACTTTTTGTATATTAAATGTGTAAAGAATACAATCGATTCCTAAACATAAGATCTAAGTACAAGAGTTTTGGGAAAGTGTGACGGTGGAGATCGAGCACTACAGCGGCTCCTTTACTCCGTTGACGATCTGACGACAAGTTGAAATTGCTCTAGCTTTCTGGCGCTTGTGACTGGAACTCTGGGTTGCCAATCGAGATGACGCAGAAGTTATGAAGATTTTGAACCCTCTAGATCGAAGGAAAACTCCTTCTGTTTATAGGGGAGCACATATAAGTTGTGCATAAGGGTTGTGCAGGAACACTGCACGTGAAAATATCAGAGAATCTTGAGGCTGCACTGTGAGAGATGCTGCTGAGCTGACACATGACGGATGTTGGAATTCTCATTTATCAAGATCTTGGGAAATTAACGACACATGGCGTACATTTAATGTCAATTAGATGAACCTGAGTGGATTCTGATCCTATCCCCGAAGTTGGATTTTGTCCTTATCTTAGGGGGACATTGGTTTAAATAAACCAATTGGATATGACCCTCGTCCATAGGAACAAACTTCGTCCTTATCCTTAGTTTAATCAAACCAACATGATATAGCTCTTATCAACAGAATCAAACTTTGTTCTATCTTAAGAGCGGTAGTTTAAGAGAAACTGATTGGGTAATATCTAAAGAGATATAGATATCCAACTTGCCACGTGGAGCAATGCCACCTCATAAGACTGCGTGTCTATACGAGCTGCGCTTCTGGTGAGGCTTCGATGTTGTAGAACCATAGAAAATAACAGGAAAGTCCATGCGGCTCAAAACATGGGGAGTCTCATGCGGTTCAAGAATCTCTTAGAGCTTCATGCGGCTCAAAAATCCTTTAGGCTTCATGCGGCTCAAAAGTCCCTTAGAGCTTCATGCGGCTCAAAAGTCCCTTAGAGCTTCATGCGGCTCGAAAGTCCCCGATAGCTCCATGCGGCTAGGGAAAAGCCACGTGGCCCTATGCGGTTCAAAAATAGGCCTATACAGCTGGCCATAACAACTCTGTGCAGCTGGCTCATTAAATGCTCTAACGCAATGCGGCTTCTCTGACACAAAGGAGTGACAGCTCTGACATAAAGGTAAAATGATGACCCTGACATAATGGTGTGCTCCTAGAGAGACGAGAAAAATCTTTTATAGCTGGTACGATCCACCAATTCCAAGGCTCTTTATGCGGATCGCTTCAAGGACTTCTATACGGCTCTGACACGAGGCCACCCTTATGCGGCTCAGTTGTGGGGGCCACCCTTATGCGGTTCAGATGGGGGGCCAACCTTATGCGGTTCTGTTGTGGGGGCCTCCCCCATGCGACTCATTTGTGAGGCCACCGTCATGCGGCTCAGTTGTGAGACCACCCTCATGCGGCTCGGTTGTGGGGACCATCCTCATGCGGCTCAGTTGTGAGGCCACCCTCAAGCGGCTCGGTTGTGAGGCCACCCTCATGCGGCTCGGTTGTGAGGCCACCCTCATGCGGCTCAATTACCAGACCACACTCATGCAGCTCTGCCAGGATGCCCCGTTCATGTGGCTCACAGCATAATGGCAGTTGGGACACGTGGCAAAAGATTGACCAAGACTTATCTACTCGGATTTATTACAACCAACAAATCATAACAATACAGATTTATTGCAACTAATGCAACAGCCCAGATTGATTTCCAACAAACAGATCAAAGTTAATCTTAACCAATCCCCAACCGCCCACTTTTTAAGGCGTAATTACTGCACACCCTACTCATCACAAATTTCTATAAATAGCAAGGTGCTATTCTTTTGTACACACAGACATACACACAGAGAAAAAAGCACACATAGAGCAGAGAGAGCATCCCACTGAGAAATACGCAGAGAGAAATGTAGCACTTCTTTGCCGGAGCCAAGGCCACGTTCGATCGTCCAAGGAGTAAGGCAGAGTTGATATCACTTTTTCGAGCCTCTATCGTCACCCCCAGAATAAAAAACTAAACAATTGTACTTATATTGATTTTCCTAGGTTTTGTTCTTGGCTCTCTTTGTACAAGCGAGTTTGTATTCTGAATCAAAGTTCAGTCCTCCCATAAAACTATTCTGTTCTTAGATAATCAATGGCAAACACGATGGCGACTCTGCTGGGGACTAACTTCTCCACTGCTGAGAACTTGGTGACTTAATCGAATGCAGCCAAACTTGGCTCTATACAACAGATGCTGGTCGTCCGCTTCGACCAGCAGGCGTTTGATAAAATGCTCTTCGACGGGAGCACTGGCCTGGTCCAGAAGCGAGCCCGCATGAAGAAGGCCCGCAGGGAGTGGAGGCCGAAATCATTTGCTCCAACCCTAGCTCTGGAAGAAGTGTTCTCTGCTTCCCAAGATGGCGAAGAAGACTCGCATGCGGCCCCACTTCAGACCGTAGAGGACTCTGCTGTCCCCAAGTCTGACAGAGGAAAATACTACGATGCTGGACTTGCAGGGCCAAAGAGGGACTCTATGCTGTCCAAGAAGAAGCCGCATAAGGGCGCCAGTCGTATGAAGACTCATGCGGGCACAAAAGCCAGCCGGATGGAGAGGGCTCATGCGGCCACAAAAGCCAGCCGCATGGAGCAGGCTCATGCGGCCACAATAGCCAGCCGCATGGAGAAGGCTCATACGGCCACAATGGCCAGTCGCATGGAGAAGGCTCATGCGGCCACGAATGCCAGCCGCATACAGACTGCTTATGTGTCCAAAATGCCAGCCGCATGCACACAGCCTATGCTGCCACCAATCCCAGCCGCAGACTATCTATTCTATGCGGCTCAGGGTCAGTCTTTGACCGCTTCTCATGCGGTCCTGATCTCAGATGCTCCAATAAGAATATGCCAGACTCTGTGTGACATAATTTGGACTCTTCCTACTATGCACCCTTGAGTACTAAAGGGAAGAAGGCCAGGGCAGCGCGGGCTCGTCGAGCTCAGTCAGCTATCCCAACCTCTGACCATCAGAGAGCTCCGCTTACTGTTAGGCGGGCCTCTGATGGAAATTTGTACAGAACCGACCGTGTGAAACCCAAAATTTTAGAATTATTTAATTATTGGTTGTAGTATAATTTTTTGTTTAATTATTATAGATATTATTATATTTATTATTATTATCCTTGCTGGTTCAAAATTATTTTTCAAAATAATAAGTGACCTGGTTTTTGTTTGTCGACCTGAGTCCGGTCCCAGTTTGAACCCGTTCCCAATTAAGTTCACGTAATTTGGCTTCACGTATGTATATTTATAACTATGTATTTTTATATGAAAAAAACACTTAAACCCGACCCCCTAACCCGGTCCCCTAATCCCACGACCTGGGCCCTTCTTCTCCTCCTTTTCCTCTCCTCCTTATTTTTCCTACTCATTTCTCACTACTCTCCTTATAACAAACCCACACTCCTACCACCAGCATATAAACCACCACCACCCCCCTCTTCATTTTCTCTTCACTCTCTCGCTCACAAGAGCAGCAGAAAACCCTTTCCTCCCAAACCTCCCGAGCTCCTCCAGAACCTCTGTCTCCCGAAGCCGCTCGCCCCCATCCGCGACTCCCCCGGCGGCCCACCTCCGCCGACGTCCAACCCCGGCCGTGCCCTGCCGTCCAGACCGCCGACCTCCGCTCGACGTCTCCCCGCGCGAGCTCCGGCGACCCAAGCCGGCCACCCCGCGCGCCCCGGCACTGCCTCCGGGCCGCACCCCTCCGGCACCCTCCTGTCGGCCTCGCACCACTCCGACATGGTTTCTCGCGAGCCCCGTGCCCTCGCTGTTCCGAACAGCGCTGTCAAGCGCTGTCCTGGGCTTTCCCGACCTGCTGTCCGTGCTTTTTCGTGCCGGATCCCGCTGTCCAGCGCAGCCGTACCCCGACGAGGCGCTGTCCCGAGCCGGTACACTGTCCGCAGATTTCTTTTCTCCTTTATAACATCTGAGAGCTCTAGCCGAGAAACCCAAGGTATAATTTCGTGTCCCCGTTTCTAATACGTAGTCGATGATGAGACTTGGTCCCCGATTCCTTTCGGGGAATTCGATTTTTAGGTGGACGTCGTAGTTTCGGAGTTTCCAAAAATATTCTGTGGTTTCTCAGAATTTTTCGGGTTGGTTCGGAAATGTTATGTTCTGTGTTTGGAATTCCGAGTTAGTTTCGGAGTTTCCGAAACTAGTATTCTCTGGTTCTGTGGTTATTTTCGGGTTTTCTGATTTCATTCGGAAACGTTCTGTGATTTTTTATTGTATATATATTTGGTAAATGGTTTGGAGGTTAATTTCTGGGTGTTCCCTGGTTTGGGACTTTTTATGGGTGTTTCGGCGCATTTTCCCAGTTTTGGGTTGTCCCGAATATAGAGGAAATACTGTCCAAATTTTTATAAAATTTTATAAATTAATTTCAAATCGGTTTTCGGAAATTATTTATTTAAATGGATTTTTAGGCGACGACCATACCGGTTCGTGGGCCCTAGCAAAATGCAAACGAAACCGGTTTTACCCGGACGTTGAGGCATTAGCTATTTTAAAATTTAAATATTGGACCAAGTCTGAGACTTACTTTATTTTTATATTGTATAATTAAAAATATAATTTGGAACTTGCTATTGGTTTATAGTATTTTGAGTGTAGGGCCTCGGCCTTCTGAACTGACCGCTTCCCGGCGTTCAGAACTCACCAGCAAACTCTAAATTTATTTAATTTATGTAAAGTTTATAAGGGCATAAGCCCAGATTTCTATTATGTTAGTTGTGCCCCTGTATTGTGTAGATTAGGATTTTTCCTTTATTTTATGGATGGTTTTATCATTTTCATAATTAAGCGCTTCGTGACAAAATGGCTATTAAATATTTTGTATAAATTAATAAGGACTTTTCACGATAAAATAAATTGAATAAAATATTGATAGTTAACAAAATCCACGTTTTTCTCATTTGAAAGAAAAATAGTAGTTTTATATATAATATTACAAAATACAAAGTTTTGCGAATTAACCGGTAACGACAAATTTTACAAGTAAAACCAGAAACTGGCTATCCAACTAAATGAGAACCAACGTAGCACGCGTCGTAAACCGTTAGCAGTAGAATAAACAAACTTAAAACTTGACTAGGACCTGCTACAAGAAATTGCAACAAGCACACCTAGCTTGGTTTCACAATGGTTCTAAGTCAAGTTCTCCAACTGTAGGATCTTGGAGACGAACCTAGCATCTCCCGGAACCAACACCGTTTCCAGTCATAAACAAAGGCAAGTACAATTTGTGTTAGTTTACCAATTATTTAGTAATCGTTTTATTGCAAGTTTAAACAACGATGCAACACAGAACTCTCTCTGAGAGCATTGACTGATTAACTGTTGGGTACTGGAAGAGTAGTGTAATGAGTATGACCACATCCAAAGTAGTATGACGACTGTATTAGCTTACCCCTCATACACACGGGAATAAGCCATATCGTATCAATAGGATACAACTGTACAACCCAATCCGGTCATATTCATTGCCTATTCATATGACAATGTTTTAACTGCTGGAGAACTATTTATTTCAAATTATTTAAAAGTGCATAACTCTATTATTATTTCAATTGTTGGATTATCATGAATTGTACTTTGCTCCCTCCTGACTGGAGATAACATTTTTAGGGGATTTTGAGGATGCTGAGTTGTTATACAACAACTATTATGACCCAGTTCTGTACCCTGTGGTGTCGCCAGAGTCCCCATTGGAGGATGCAGGCCCTGAGGCCGACGAGCCGAACGCTTAGCTAGATTTTTCCTGTTTCCAGTTTTGTTGTTTGGAATTTTTGTTAATTTGAATTCAGTATTCATTTCAGTTCTTTTACTTTCAAGTTGTATTTATTTAAATGTTGAATAAAGTTTTAAATCCCGAATATTCAGTTATGACAAATGTATATAGATGTTGTTGTGATTACCTGCTAATGGAACAGCTTACTGCCGCCGTCTCACAATGGTGCAGGCTGGGCACGATTCGGTTCGACCCATTTAATTGGGATCGGGTCGTGACATATTTTTAGTGGTGGCCCATGCAGGTCGGAAACAACAACTTAGGAAAATATACCTAGAAACAATTAGAACACTAGAATATTGATTTGTCACAACATAGGTCTGAATTATATATATAAATATTTTTGTTTGATTATAGACTGGTAGGATACCTTGCTTATGTTTGTATCCTAAACCTTCCAGAGTATGGCCAAAGGGAAGACTACCCATTCTGGTCCTGCTGAAGATGAGTTGTCATCTACCAATCACACCCTACCTCCTCAAGCACGCCGGGACCCACCTCCCTTGCAGCTGACTGACCGTCCCCATGCTGCACCAGTACCCCGTCCCGTTTACGCTTCTACAGCGCAAACGGCAGAACCGGTGCTTCACCAGACTGAGCCGCAGTCCCCTGCGGTAGTGCCCGTACCAGCTGCCCCACCAGTGCCCGTAGATCCTACCGATCTAGTGGGCATGCTAAGGGGAGTGCTTGAAGTATAGAGAGCCCAAGCAGAAGCTCATCGAGAACAGACTGCAGACCAAGCTGAAGCCCATCGCGAGCAGACCGCGATCATGAGAGAAGGCATGGAGAATGCCCATAACGTGGCTATGGTTGTCCTCGAGAGAGGAGCAACAACTTCATTGGAGCCACGACCTGCCAAGGTAAACATAAATTCAGGAGTTAAGTTATATATCATTAGGCCATTCTTTTGATTAGAGGCGTATTATTACATGAAGGTCGGAGATATAGGGAGTTTCAAGAAGCAAGGCCCTCGACCATTCAAAGGGACCGAGGGTATCATCTATGCCTATGAATGGCTCGATAGCATGGAGCATCTCTTGAGCGTCGCTCGACTCCCAGAGGACCTCAAGACCGAAGCAGTAGGACTCCAGTTGTAAGGTGTGGCAAGCACCTGGTATCGGAATGAACCCCGACTCGAGGACAAGCAGCTTGACTGGGACACCTTTAAAAGGCTGTTCCGCAGGAAGTTCTTCCCAATATCAGAGACGCGGGAGATGGAAAGACAGTTCCAGGACCTGAAGCAAAGAAACGTGACGGTTGGAGAGTATGCGGCAGAGTTCGGCCGACTTAGCCGCTTTGCCCAGAACTTGGTTGCTGACCCCAAGGATCATGCTGAAAGATTCAGGTATGGACTAAGAGAAGAAATTCACACCCCTGTGATCGCAGGCGGCACCAAGACATATGAGAAGATTCTGATACGAGCTCAGGACGTGGAGAAGAGCCAGCCTTCTCGTTCAAAAAGGGAGTATCCTGGAACTAGCAACTTCCAGGGTAACCAGAAGAGGCCCAACAACAACAACAGGCCTTCGCACCATCAACAGCAGCACTATCAGACAAGGACCAATGAACGAGCGCCTCAGAAGCAGATCCCTGTCTGCGATTTCTGCAAGAGGCCAGGACACCGGGCGAACATCTGCAGGAAGAGGCTAGGACACTGCCTAGTCTGTGGGCCTGCCACCCACCAAGTGAAGGACTGTCCCTCGCCAGTCCACCGGACTGGAGCAACTAAGCAAAGAGCTCCTCTACCCACTCAGCAACAACGGTTCGGACAACACCAGCAGAAGACCGGGCGAGCTTTTGCCCTAGCAGCAGAAGATCAGGAACCAGAGCAGGAACCCACCGCTGATGTCATCACAGGTTCTATTTATGTATTTTCACATCCTGTTTTAGCATTATTTGATTCGGGTACATCACACAGTTTTATATCATCAAAGTTTATTTTTGCACACCACCTAGATACGGGATTTAGCAAGATGATTAGTAGAGTTATGACCGATGGTGGACCCATACCCATCATTGAGGCTTGTAATTGTCCTATTACTATCTCAGGCTACCAATTCTTAACACCCTTACTTGTGATGCCCTTGCCCAACTATGATGTAGTCCTAGGGATGGACTGGTTAAGTGAGCAGCATGCGTTGATAGATTATCATAAAGGATATGTAATCTTCAGCCCACCAGGAGAACCAAAGTTTGAAATCTCTCAAGCTCCGGAAGACACGAAGAGTGTTACCAACTCCTCTATCACCGAAGAACCCAGGCCTCCTCACCCTATTATAGCAAAATTCATGGACATCTTTTCGAATAGTCTTCCAGGATTGCCGCCAGATCGTGATATAGAATTCACCATCGATCTAGTACCCGGCTCTTCCCCTATTTCTCGGGGATGCTACAGAGTCAATCCTAAGGAGGCTAAGGAGATGAAGGACCAGATTGACGAACTGAAGGCACAAGAATTTATCAGAGACGAGGCTTCACCCTAGGGAGCACCAGTTTTGTTCGTGCCCAAGAAGGATGGAACCATGCGGATGTGTATTGATTACCGGGCGCTGAACAATATCACCATCAAGAACAAGTACCTTCTGTCCCGGATCGACGACCTGTTTGATCAAATAAGTGGAGCCAAGGTATTTTCGAAGATAGATCTCAGATCCGGCTACCACCAAATCAAGGTCAAGAAGGAGGATATCCCGAAAATGGCATTCAACACCAAGTATGGGCAATTTGAATTCTTGGTCATGCCGTTTGGACTGACGAATGCTCCTGTGGTATTCATGAACCTCATGAACAAGGTCTTCCACGAATACCTGGATCAGTTTGTTGTTGTCTTCATCGATGACATACTGATCTACTCGAAGACTGAAGAAGAGCATGAAGAGCACCTGAGGAAAGTTCTGAGCACCTTGAGAAAGGAGAAGCTATATGGTAAGCTATCTAAATGCGAGTTCTTTTTAGACAAAATGAGAAGTGGACTGCACCAAGTTCGGTTGCAGAAATCAGAAGCTTTTTGGGTTTAGATGGCTACTACCGGAAGTTTGTGAAGGATTTTTCCAGGATTGCTGAACTAATGACGAAGCTTACCAGGAAGAACGAACAATTCATTTGGTCTGAAGCTTGCCAGTCAGCTTTTGAGGAACTGACGAAGAGGCTTACAACGGCGCCAATACTTGCGCTACCCGCAGGTACCGGCGATTTCTCAATTTATAGTAATGCTTCTGGTAAGGGATTGGGCTGTGTTCTTCTACAACACGGAAAAGTAATTGCTTATGCATCTAGGCAATTATGGACTCATGAGAAGAACTATCCCACACATGATTTGGAGTTTGCAGCGATGATATTTGCATTGAAGCTATGGAAGCACTACCATTATGGAGAGAGAGTGAAAATATTTACAGACCACAAAAGTCTTAAATATGTTTTCACTCAAAAAAAGCTGAACATGCGACAGAGACGATGGTTGGAGCTGATAAAGGATTTCGACATCAACCTGCAGTACCATCCGGGTAAGGCTAATGTTGTTGCAGATGCACTTAGTCGATACCCGATGGCAATGTTCTTGACCAAGAAGCGTTATTTGCTGGAGGACATGGAAAAGCTTAGACTGGAGATTGTACTGCCCGAAGAAGAGATGAAGAAACTGGGAAGAGAAGCCATTGTACCAGGAGCTGATTCAACAATGATGTAGTTGTAAGTGCGTTCAAGTCTAATGGACAGAGTCAAGGAGGCACAATTCCAAGATGAGACGCTTTGGAAACTCAGAGATCAAGTGCTAGCAGGAATACTTAAAGGATTCTCAATCGCCAACAACGGAGTACTGAAGAATGGTACGAGACTGTGCGTACCAACTAGCGAACTGAGGAACGAGATGATGCAAGAAGCACACCAGTCGCAGTATTCCATACATCCTGGAGCCAATAAAATGTATCAGAATATGCGTACTATATTGTGGTGGTACGGAATGAAGAAGGACGTATCCAGGTATGTGGCTAGATGTTTAATTTATCAACAAGTGAAAGCTAGCAGACAGAGACCAGCAGGACTATTGCAGCCGCTTGACATCCCGGAGTGGAAATAGGAGCACATAACAATGGATTTTGTGTCGGAAATGCCTCGATCCCAAGGAGGGAAGGATTCTATTTGGGTTATCGTGGACCGACTGACGAAGTCAGCTCACTTTATTCCCTTCAAGGTTGGTCTATCCACCGAGAAGTTGGCAGCACTGTACATACGGCATATCTACCGGATTCATGGAGTGCTGGTAAGTATTATGTCTGACAGAGATACTAGATTTACCTCTCACTTTTGGAAGAGTTTGCATGACAGTTTGGGAACACAACTGAAGTTCAGCACCGCCTACCATCCCCAGACTGACGGACAATCATAAAGAACAATCCAGACGCTAGAAGACATGGTTGTTGGCCCATTGGTCATATGGTCAAACAGATTTGAATAAATGATCAAACTCTATCTCGATATATGGAGCTAGTCAGGATATCTCTGACTCTTGGACATACTCAAGAACGGCTATCTACTCAGTTCAAGACCGAAGCGTTGTTTGCCTGTTCGAGTCTGTATTTCTTTGAGCAATGTATTTTTAATTTTAATTGAGTCTAGGAATACTGTGTATACCGAGTCGTACTGGCAAATAGGCTATTCCAAAAAGATTTCAAAATGTTTTTAAAATGTCCTTAGTTTTGAAAAATATTCGTATTTACAAAAGCTCCAAAAAGGTTTTCAAAAAGGTTTTCAAAATACCCCAAAAACTAATTTTAAAAACCCTAACCTAACCCTGACAAAACTCGGCTAGAGTTCGTCCAGAGTTCGATTAGTGGCCGTTTTGTTTTTGAAATCCTTGGAACTTGGTCCTCCTGCAGTTGCGGATTTGACCGAGATTTGCTCATCGTGTTCTGCCCGAATTCTGCCAGAATTCTGTCTTTGGAACTCCTATAAATATAGAAGGATTTTGATCATTTTAACTCACTCATTCACTTTCAATCTTTTCTCTACTTAAAGCTTTCAGTCTTCTAAAGAGTTTTTCTCAAGCTTTAATTTTCAGATCCCAAGCCAATTACAATCCTCTAGTCAATTTGCCAGTGCAGTGCGGTCTAGAAGTTTCAGAGTGATTGTAATCAAAAGGCTTGATAGAAGAATACCTCTTCACAATTGAAGTTGGACGAGTTCTTCGTATCAAAGCTCGCGTTGTAGAAGTTGCAAGGACTTCGTAAGAAAACTTACGGTTTTGCCAATAGTGGATTCAACTGGTAGCAAGAGTTCTACCCACTGGACTAGTCCTCAACAGAGGGAAACCAGTATACATCGTTGTCTTTGCGTTTGCTTTCTTATCTCCGCATTTACATTATTTAGTTGTGATTATTATTCTGTGATCTTGCTGCTAACAATTTTTAATTAGCATTATTCCGCTGCCAACTCTATTCACCCCCCCCCCCTCTCGAGTATTTTGCTTTACGATTTCATTCCTACAAATGGTATCAGAGCAGGTGTTACAGGTAAAGCAAGGTAACATTGTAATTATTTATTCATTTAACTAATTGTTATATAGATCACAACACAACACATGGCAACTGTGAAATTCACAAGTGAAGGCCAGGCCACAAACAGACCTCCACTATTTGATGGTACAAATTATACCTATTGGGAAACACGGATGAGTTTCTTCTTGAAATCACTTGACTTTGATTTATGGTCTATTGTTATTGATGGATATCAAAAGCCACCTCGTATAAATGTTGATGGAGTTTTAATTAAAAAAACCCCATAACAGATATACAGAGGAAGAAAAGAAAAAGGCCAGTCTTGACGCACGTGCTATTAACTCTTTATTTTGTGATTTAGACAGAACTGAATTTAACAGGGTGTCTATCTGCACAACTGCTAATGAAGTATGGAAGCTTCTTGAAGTCACACATGAAGGTATGACTCAAGTCAAAGAATCAAAGGTCAGCAGACTTACTCAAGAGTATGAGGTGTTCAAGTTGAAGCCCAACGAAACAGTTACTCAGATGTTCGAAAGATTCTTGGATATTGTAAATCCTTTGTCCTCCCTAGGCAAATATTACAGTAACCATGAAAAGATTCGCAAACTCCTGCGAGCACTTACCAAGAACTGGATTCCAAAGGCTACTGCAATCATTGAAGGGAACGACCTCACAACTATGTCCCTCGAAGTACTCATGGGTAAGCTACTCACTCATGAACTGGAGCTACAAGATTTTGAAGAGCTTACACCAAAGAAAAAGACGAGCGCTTTCAAGGCTCAGCACAAAAAAGCTGCTGAAGGTGATTCAGACAGTAGTGAATCTGATACTGAAGATCAGGTAGTCCTAGCAAGGAAATTCAAAAGATTCATGAGATATAAGAAGAAAGCCAAAAAAAAAAATAGCAGCAACAACTGGTATCAAGATGATGCTATCTGCTATGGCTGCAAGAATAAGGGACATATGAAGAAGGATTGTCCTACTAACTCATCATCAAGCAAGAAGAGCAACAGGTATGAAAAAAGGAACCTGAAGAGATCAACATCACGGGAGTATGCCAACACCAGCATATGGCATGAAAGTGAAGCCAGCGACTCAGAAGACGATCAATCAGAAGACGCTGCAATGTATGCTTTATGGCATCCGATCAGGTACTCTCTGAACCTGTAGTTGATACATATGATGACTTCACCTTTGAGCAATTAGGAGATGCCTTCAGTGAACTGATAAGTGATTACAAGAAACTGCGTAACAAATATCAGACCTCTAAGAAGGTACTCAAAGAGTACAAAGGTGAAATAGGAAGACTTACCGACCAACTAGCTGAGGTTAGAAATAATGTTAGTAAGTCTGGTGAGCTTTCATCTGTCAAGCTCTTATTACACGAGACTATCAAGTCATCTGAAGAAAAAGACAAGGTTATTGACCAACTGAAAGAAGAACTTCCTAAAGAGAAGAAAAGTCTTCAAAGTGCACAAGTCAGAATGGAAGCACTCACTTCTGACTATACTAAGTTGTATAACACTTCCAAAAGATTGGAAATTAGGTTAGGAAAATAGCCTGAGACAGCTGCTTCCTATCCTAACACGTATCACTTACCGAATAATCGGAACATTCCCAAACCAAACACTGTCTGACCTAACCATATCAAACCTTTACTCCAAAAGGTTAAGCCCAAACATGATTATAGGTATGCTTTCTTCTATACTAGAAAACCTAAACCTACCAACCATGCACATCATTCAGCTTTCAATACTAAACATGCACAATGTCATTATTGTGGCCACACTGGTCATATTTCTCCTGCATGTAGAATCAGAAAGCTTGTTGATTTAAATATTTATGCATGGATACTAAAAGCTAACATTTCAGGACCCTACAAGAAATGGGTACCAAAAGTTTCATCTGTAAACTGTTTTGTAGGTGGAACACCTTTCACATGCTAAAAGCAAATGGATCCTCGACAACGGTTGTTCATGGCATATGACCGATGACGCTACACGGTTTACAACACTGTCGAAGAAGAAGAAGGAAGGTTATGTCTCCTTCGGTAACAACTTGAAAGGGTATATCATTAGTATCGATGATGTTGGTAAATCTCCCTATCCTGTGATTAAGGATGTCTGTCTGGTTACCGAGTTGAAACATAATCTACTCAGCATAAGTCATTTAGTTAATCATGGTTATGGCATCAACTTTGGCAAAGATAAATGTACTATAGTTGATAGCTAAACTGGTAGTAGTATCTTTGAAGGTATCAGGAAAGATAACATATATGTTTTCTATTTGTTAGAAGAAACTAACATTTCAGGTAGATGCTTAATGGCTAATAGTGATGAAAGTCATCTGTGGCATATGAGACTCGGTCACGCAAATATGGACACAATCTTAAGATTATCCATGAAGAAGTTAGTACGCGGTTTACCGGACATAACATTCAAGAAGGATTCGGTATGCAGCCAATGTGAAAAGAACAAAGCTACCAGATCCACATTCAAGTCAGTAAACGCAGTATGTACTTCTAGACCTCTACAATTGCTACATATGGACTTATTTGGTCCTAGCAGAGTTGCTAGCCTCGGAGGTAAGCTATATGCTTTTGTAATTGTAGATGATTACTCTAGATACACGTGGGTATACTTTTTGACACGCAAGAATGATGCATTATCCGAATATATCGCCTTTTGTAAGAAAGTACATAATGAAAAAGGTTACATGATCACTCGTATTAGAAGCGATCATGGTGGCGAATTCGAGAATGCAGAGTTTAAGCAATTTTGTGACACACACGATTTTCTACACAAGTTCTCTAGCCCTAGGACTCCACAAAAAATAGAGTTGTGGAACGTAAGAACAGAACTCTATCCGAAATGGCCAGAGTAATGTTAAACCAGATTAGTCTACCCGAATATTTCTGGACTGAAGCTGTCAATACAGCTTGTTTTGTTCTCAATAGAGTTATAATTCGACCCGAATCGAAGAAGACTCCATTTGAGTTTTGGTTTGATAGAATTACATCAGTTTCATATTTTAGAATATTTGGTTGTAAATACTTTATTCTTAATACAAAAGATAATTTGGGAAAGTTTGACGAAAAGGCCGATGAAGGTATATTTTTAGGTTATGCGGCCAAGAGCAAAGGATACATAGTTTTCAACAAACGAACTATGATCATCGAAGAATCAATCAACGTCACCTTTGATAAATTGAATCAAATAACTATCGATGACAATGACGAAGATCTAACTGTACCAAGCTCAACACCAGTTGATTCTCTACCAATACCAGCAGATTCTCCAAGAGAAGAACCCGGAAGCAGCTACCTTCGGAGTCTGCCTAAAAGATTAAAATTTACGGCTGATCATCTAAAGGTGTAAGTACTCGTACATCCAGTAGAGATATTGTTTCTAGTGTTGCATTCATTTCTCAGCTAGAACCCGAAACTATTGATGAAGCATGTAGTGATAATTTTTGGATAGATGCTATGCAAGAGGAATTAAACCAATTTGAACGGAATCAATTTTGGAAACTTGTTCCCAAGCCTATTGATCATCCGGTCATTGGCACCCGATGGGCATTTCAAAATAAACTGAACGAGAATGGTTTAGTGACTCGTAATAAGGCTCGACTCGTAGCTCAAGGATACAATCAAGAAGAAGGTATCGATTACGATGAGACTTATGCCCCAGTTGCGAGATTAGAATCCATTCACATGTTATGTGCATTTGCATGTTTTCATAATTTTAAATTATTTCAAATGGATGTCAAGAGTGCATTTTTAAATGGTTTTATAAAAGAAGAAGTTTTTGTAGCACAACCTCCAGGTTTCACAGATTTTAAAAACCCTGATCATGTTTTCAAGTTGAAGAAAGCTTTATACGATTTAAAACAAGCCCCTCGTGCTTGGTATGATCGTCTAAGCTCTTTCCTACTTGACAACGGCTTTTCAAAAGGCAAGGTTGACACTACACTTTTTATTAAGTCTTTTAGTGGCAAGCTTCTCTAAATAGAAGTCTATGTTGATGATATTATATTTGGATCTACTGATGAATCTCTTTGTCAAGAATTCTCTAAGTGTATATAGAATGAGTTTAAGATGAGCATGATGGGAGAGCTAAAATTCTTTCTCAGACTGCAAATTAAACAAACTGACAATGGGATATTTATAAATCAAGCCAAGTACAAAAAAGATTTGCTAAAGAAGTTTGATCTGGATAATGTCAAACATATTGGCACTCCGATGGCAACTTCAACAAAGCTTGATATTGATGAATAAGGTAAGCTGGTCGACACACGTAAGTATCGAGGTATGATCGGTAGTTTACTTTATTTAACTGCTAGTCGTCCAGATATTATGTTTAGTATTTGTCTGTGTACACTTTCTCCAGCTAATCCAAAGGAATCACATCTGTGCGCAATTAAGCGTATCTTTCGATACCTTAAGGGCACTTCTTCTGTTGGCTTATGGCATCCCAAAACTAAGTCCTTTGACCTTATTGGTTACTCGGATGCAGATTTTGCTGGATGCAAAGTTGATAGAAAAAGTACCAGCGGCACATGTCATTTCTTAGGCAAGGCTTTAGTCTCATGGTTTAGTAAAAAGCAAAATTTTGTAGCCCTATCAACAACAGAGGCTGAGTATATCGCCGCAGGACATTGTTGTGCTCAGATTTTGTGGATGAAACAAACCTTGGAAGACTATGATTTATTTTACACACATATTCCTATTTTCTGTGACAACACAAGCACAATTAATTTGACTAAGAATCCTGTATGTCACTCTCGTACTAAGCATATCGAGATTCGACATCATTTTCTTAGAGATCATCATCAGAATGGAGATATTGACCTTGTGTACATAGACACTGAGAATTAATTAGCTGACATCTTCACAAAACCTCTAGTAGAAGATCGTTTCAATTATTTATGTCGAGAATTAGGAATTTTGGACGTCAATAATGTTAATTAATTTTGTTTTACGATTATATTTCATACGCAAAAATTGTGTTAGAGACAAGCCAATAAAGAGTCTGTCTGTCACCACAACTACGGTTGAAGCGAAGCGGTACTTAAGACTTCTTCGGTGAACCTCCGCCAGCTGGGACAGTACTCCTACAGCTAATCTGAGACAGTCGCTGAGTAACAAAATTTAATCTATAAAATAATATTAATTATATTAATTGATGGTTGAAATTACTAATCTTTGAATTAAATTCTTGAAATGAGTCAAGGATGATGAGGAGATGTGATGATGATATATTAGCTGATTTTGAGATTTAGTTATTATCTTCTGTATACTTGGAAATGCTCCGACATTCCAAGTTTCTGTCTTTTATCTTTTTATTATCAGACTTGTACTAGATATTTATTGATGTTTCTTGAACATCATTTTATCTTTATGGGATTCGTAGTTTATCTTTCACATCAGTTTATTTATTTATAACATCTTTATCTGCTTCTATATTCTAAACTGCCTGTGAATTAATTCTCTGTTATATTATAAACTGCATGAGACATTATTTTTCTTGTGTTTCTTTACTGTTTGTTACTCATACATTGATGGCGGGGGAGCTTTTTCTTTTGCAATTATTTTGTTAAGTGACAACGGGAGAGAAATAAGGATCTAACATCTTTTGAGACAATGCAGGATATGAACAATTTTACTTTACTATTTTTGATTTGATTCCAAGCTTAAATGTTATATCATTCATAGTTTGTCAATTATCAAAATGGGGGAGATTGTTGGCCCATTGGTCATATGGTCAAACTGATTTTAATAAATGATCAAACTCTGTCTCGATATATGGAGCTAGTAAGGATATCTCGGACTCTTGGACATACTCAAGAACGACTATCAACTCAGTTCAAGGCCGAAGCGTTGTTTGCCTGTTCGAATCTGTATTTCTTTGAGCAATGTATTTTTCATTTTAATTGAGTCTAGGAATTCTGTGTACACCGAGTCGTACTGGCAAATAGGCTATTCCAAAAAGATTTTAAAATGTTTTTAAAATGTCCTTAGTTTTGAAAAACATTCGTATTTACAAAAGCTCCAAAAAGGTTTTCAAAAAGGTTTTCAAAATACCCCAAAAACTAATTTTAATAACCCTAACCTAACCCTGACAGAACTCGGCCAGAGTTCGACCAGAGTTCGGTTAGTGGCCGTTTTGTTTTTTAAATCCTTGGAACTTGGTCCTCCTGCAGTTGCGGATTTGACCGAGATTTGCTCATCGAGTTCTGCCCGAATTCTGCCAGAATTCTATCTTTGGAACTCCTATAAATAGAGAAGGATTTTGATCATTTTAACTCACTCATTCACTTTCAATCTTCTCTCTACTTAATGCTTTCAGTCTTCCAAAGAGTTTTTTTCGAGCTTTAATTTTCAGATCCCAAGCCAATTACAATCCTCTAGTCGATTTGCCTGTGCGGTGCGGTCTAGAAGTTTCAGAGTGAATGTAATCAGACGGCTTGATAGAAGAATACCTCTTCACAATTGAAGTTGGACGAGTTCTTCGTATCAAAGCTCGCGTTGTAGAAGTTGCAAGGACTTCGTAAGAAAACTTACGGTTTTGCCAATAGTGGATTCAACTGGTAGCAAGAGTTCTATCGACTGGACTAGTCCTCAACAGAGGGAAGCCAGTATACATCGCTGGCTTTGCGTTTGCTTTCTTATCTCTGCTTTTACATTATTTAGTGGTGATTATTATTCTGTGATCTTGCTGCTAACAATTTTTAATTAGCATTATTCCGCTGCCAACTCTATTCACCCCCCTCCAGAGTATTCTGCTTTACGATTTCGTTTCTACAATGCTGAGATCCTGTATCTTGGAATTTGGAGGGTCTTGGGAAGACCATTTGCACCTGGTAGAGTTCTCCTACAATAACAGCTACCAAGCTAGCATCGGTATGACACCGTTCGAGGCACTCTATGGACGTCGTTGCCGTACTCCACTTGTTTGGGACGACGTCGGAGAACGAGTATCGCTTGGGCCTGAGATGGTGACCGATACAGCAGAGAAGTTAAAGATGATCAGAGACAAGCTCAGGATTACCAAGGACAGATAGAAGCATTGGGCCGATAGCAGCCGACGGCCGTTGGAATTTGAAGAAGGTAATAGTGTGTTTGTGAAGATCTCTCCTACCAGAGGAACCATCCATTTCGGCAGAGCAGGAAAGCTATGCCCCAGGTATATTGGTCCATTTGAAGTACTTAACAGGATTGGAGAAGTGGCATATCGGCTGGCTCTACTCCCAAGTCTCGAAGGCGTCCACAACGTCTTCCACGTTTCGCAGCTGAGACGCTACATCCCGGACCCCAGCCACATCTTGGACCATTCGGAGCTGGAAATTGGACCTAGCCATACAGTGACAGAGAAGCTAGTAGAAATATTGGACAAAGGAGAGAAGAGAACCAGGAACTCTGTGACGCCGACAGTCAGAGTTATGTGGCGGCACAAGTCACCAGACGAGTCTACCCGGGAGCGAGAAGACCAGATGCGGGAGTAGTATCCGTACCTGTTTGAGACTTGAGGTACTCCCTAACCCTGCCTTTCATTTTGAGGACGAAATTTTCTAAGGAGGAAAGATTGTGAAACCCAGAATTTTAGAATTATTTAATTATTGGTTATAGTATAATTTTTTGTTTAATTATTATAGATATTATTATATTTATTATTATTATCCCTGCTGGTTCAAAAATATTTTTCAAAATAATAAGTTACCTGGTTTTTGTTTGTCGACCTGAGCCCGGTCCCAGTTTGAACCCGTTTCCAATTAAGTTCACGTAATTTGGCTTCACGTATGTTTATTTATAACTATGTATTTTTATAAGAAAAAAACATTTAAACCCGACCCCTAACCCGGTCCCCTAATCCCACGACCTGGCCCTTCTTCTCCTCCTTTCACTCTCCTCCTTATTTTTTCCACTCATTTCTCACCACTCTCCTTATAACAAACCCACACTCCCACCACCAGCACATAAACCACCACCACCCCCTTCTTCATTTTCTCCTCTCTCTCTCTCTCTCTCTCACAAGAGCAGCAGAAAACCCTTTCCCCCCAAACCTCCCTAGCTCCTCAAGAACCTCCGTCTCCCGAAGCCGCTCGCCCCCATTCGCGACTCCCCCGGCTGTCCACCCCCGCCGACGTCCAACCCCGGCCGCGTCCTGCCGTCCAGACCGCCGACCTCCGATCGGTGCCTCCCCGCGCGAGCTCCGACGACCCCAGCCGGCCACCCCGCGTGCCCCGGCGCTGCCTCCGGGCCGCACCCCTCCGGCACCCTCCTGCCGGCCTCGCACCACTCCGGTGTGGTTTTCCGCGAGCCCCGTGCCCTCGCTGTTCCGAACAGCGCTGTCCCGGGCTTTTTCGACCTTCTGTCCGTGCTTTTTCGTGTCGGATCCCGCTGTCCAGCGCAGCTGTACCCCGGCGAGGCGCTGTCCCGAGCCGGTCCACTGTCCGCGGATTTTTTTTCTTCTTTCTAACACGTAGGCTTGTCCCTTGAGAGCTCTAGCCGAGCAACCCAAGGTATAATTTTGTGTCCCCGTTTCTAATACGTAGTCGATGATAAGACTTGGTCCCCGATTCCTTCCAGGGAATTCGGTTTTTAGGTGGACGTCGTAGTTTCGGAGTTTTTGAAAACATTCTGTGGTTTCTCAGAATTTTTCGAGTTGGTTCGAAAATGTTCTGTTCTGTGTTTGGAATTCCGAGTTAGTTTTGCAGTTTCCGAAACTAGTATTCTCTGGTTCTGTGGTTATTTTCGGGTTTTCTGATTTCATTCGGAAACGTTCTGTGGTTTTTTATTGTATATTTATTTGGTAAATGGTTTGGAGGTTAATTTCTGGGTGTTCCCTGGTTTGGGACTTTTTTTGGGTGTTTCGGCACATTTTCCCAGTTTTGGGTTGTCCCAAATATAGAGGAAATGCTGCCCAAATTTTTATAAAATTTTATAAATGAATTTCAAATCGGTTTTCGGAAATTATTTATTTAAATGGATTTTTGGGCGACGACCATACCGGTTCGTGGGCCCTAGCGAAATACAAACGAAACCGGTTTTACCCGGACGTTGAAGCATTAGCTATTTTCAAATATGAATATTGGACCAAGTCTGAGACTTACTTTATTTTCATATTTTTCAATTAAAAATATAATTTGGAACTTGCTACTAGTTTATAGTATTTTGAGTGCAGGTCCTCGGCCTTCTGAACGGACTGCTTTCTGGCGTTCAGAACTCACCAGCAAACTCTAAATTTATTTAATTTATGTAAAGTTTGTAAGGACATAAGCCCAGATTTCTATTCTGTTAGTTGTGCCCCTGTATTGTGTAGATTAGGATTTTTTTCTTTATTTTCTGGATGGTTTTATCATTTTCATAATTAAGCGCTTCGTGACAAAATGGCTATTAAATATTTTGTATAAATTAATAAGGACTTTTCACGATAAAATAACTTGAATAAAATATTGATAGTTAACAAAATCCACGTTTTTCTCATTTGAAAGAAAAATAGTAGTTTTATATATAATATTACAAAATACAAAGTTTTGCGAATTAACCGGTAACGACAATTTTTCCAAGTAAAACCAGAAACTGGCTATCCAACTAAATGAGAACCAACGTAGCACGCGTCGTAAACCGTTAGCAGTAGAATAAACAAACTTAAAACTTGACTAGGACCTACTACGAGAAATTTCAACTAGCACACCTAGCTTGGTTTCACAATGGTTCTAAGTCAAGTTCTCCAACTGTAGGATCTCGGAGACGAACCTAGCATCTCCCGGAACCAACACCGTTTCCAGTCATAAACAAAGGCAAGTACAATTTGTGTTAGTTTACTAATTATTTAGTAATTGTTTTATTGCAAGTTTAAACCATGATGCAACACGGAACTCCCTCTGAGAGCATTGACTGATTAACTGTTGGGTACTGGGGGAGTAGTGTAATGAGTACGACCACATCCAAAGTAGTATAATGACTGTATTAGCTTACCCCTCATACACACGGGGATAAGCCATATCGTATCAATAGGATACAACTGTACAACCCAATCCGGTCATATTCATTGCCTATTCACATCACAATATTTTAACTGCTGGAGAACTATTTATTTTAAACTGTTTAAAAGTGCATAACTCTATTATTATTTCAATTGTTGGATTATCATGAATTGTACTTTGCTCCCTCCTGACTGGAGATAACATTTTTAGGGGATTTTGAGGATGCTGAGCTGTTATACAACAGCTATTATGACCCAGTTCTGTACCCTGTGGTGTTGCCAGAGTCCCCATTGGAGGACGCAGGCCCTGAGGCCGACGAGCCGAACACTTAGCTATATTTTTCATGCTTCCAGTTTTGTTGTTGGGAATTTTTGTTAATTTGAATTCAGTATTCATTTCAGTTCTTTTACTTTGTAGTTATATTTATTTAAATGTTGAATAAAGTTTTAAATTCCCGAATATTCATTTGTGACAAATGTATATAGATGTTGCTGTGATTACCTGATAATGGAACAGCTTACTACCGCCGTCTCACAACGGTGTAGGCTGGGCATGATCCGGTTCGACCCATTTAATTGGGATCGGGTCGTGACAGATCGTGTCCAGCCCCCGACGGAAAACGAACAGAGTGGTTCCCAAGAGTCTCCCAATAAGGGAGCAAACATGGTGCCAACACACTCGTGTGCTCAGGACTCCCGGGCCCACAAAATGAGTGACTTGCATGATGTGATTTTTCACAAACGCAAGAAAAAAGAAGAAAGCTTGGTGTGTAGAGAGTCCTTTCATGGACATCACTGCACTCAAGTCATTGTCAACTGCTGCTGCAACAAGGCTGCAGTACAAGAGGACCGGCAGTCCGTCTTCCAATGACTGCACCAGCCAGGACCATTCCTGCAACAAAGCTCAGGAGATGAGGCGCTTCATGTTGTCTCCTGCAATTCTGCTCAGAAGATCCCTACCAGTAGGGCGGAGAAGATGATATATGTTTCCAGCCGGACGATCTCAAACAGCGTGGCCGGGAAACTTGCATCCAAGCGACTGTCCACAACAACCTCAGGAGGAGTTTACCAGGGCACCCGCTCAAAGACGAAATCTTCAATACTGGAGGATTTGTCAACTGCACCTCAGGGGGTAGTCGAAGCCGGAGGTAGCACTCCCCCAAACATCTACGACAATCCAGTGTTCTAAGAAGATGAACCAGGGAGACAGTTCTCCCAACAGATACAACGGACCCAGATGTCCATGGGTCCCAAGATGAAGCAACCTCCGATGCAGGGGGTAACACTTCCTCCGAGTCCAAACCAGAGGAGAACATTCCTATATATCCCGACGACTTCTCCGTTCGAGGGTATGATTCGGAGAGCACATCCTCCAAGTTCCTTCCACTGTTCCCCGTGTGAGAACAGTATTTATGACTGAGAATGACCAGGACGGTCCCAGCGATCGACAGCCCCTCGACACTCTTGAGGCCATACTTCATACCTTGGTTAAAGCAGTAGACGAGATTAAGGCAGCCCTGCCGACTCTCCAAGGAAGGACGCCTGGCCAGACAAGCGTGGGTCCTGCCGTCAATGCGGACTCAAACACAACTGCACCAACCCCGGGTGACAATCCTTCCGAGATGACGGCTCCCAGTACTTCGGACGAGGATGGGGAGGCAAGGGGAGAAGTCCAGGAGCTCCGTGCGATGTTCCACGCACGAGAATACTCTCATGACTTGAATATACGACAACCGTATCCCGCTACATGGAGGGATGTCCCCTTCCATCCGTGATACAAGCCGTTCAACATCAACCCCTATAACGGGAAGACCTCTGCAAGCCGGTACATAACCTATTTCGAGGTCATAACAGACCACTTGCCGCACGATGATGCGATCCTCACACGATTGTTCGTTGGAGAATTAGAGGGGGTAGCATTTGATTGGTACCGTAATCTGTCAGACAACTTCATCCATTCCTTCGCCGGCTTCAAAAACATGTTCCTTGAAAGGTTCTATGAGGTAGGACAAGATGTGACAATGTCCACTCTCATGGACGTTGTTCAAGGTGAGAAGGAACTGACAAGGAACTATATTGAGCGATTTTGCCAAACCGCGATGAAGTTGCCCTCCGATAATCCGGATTCTTCCTTGATTGAAATTTGCCAAAAGAGGCTGCTCCACACAGTCAGCCTTTGGATGTGCGAAAGTCAGTTTAACGACTGGAAGACTTTCATCATCAGCGCCACTAGCACAGAGGATAAGTTGAAGAAAGCTTGCCAACTGGGATTGTATATCTCGGAAGGAGAGGACAAGGGCAAACGCCCTAACGCCAACAACAACAACGACGGTAATTCTTCCAACAACCGAGACAACAAGGGCAAATAGGCTATGGTGGCCGACACAGCTCAGAAGACTGAACCGAAGCCGGCGAAGAAGTAGTGGCCGCAGATGACTTACTCCTATAAAGACAGCCATGTCAAGCCCATCCTTGACATGCTCATAGAAGGAGATCGAATTCAGCTCCCTCCTCCAAGGCGTGAACCTCGTACTGTAGAGATGGAGAGCCCAAAGTACTGCCACTACCATTGCTACGTCCACCATGCTATACAAGACAGCTTCCAACTGAAGCGGTACATCCAAAATCTCATCGACTCTAAGGCCGTGGCTATTGATTTCGAGGAGTTGACGGTCGCTGCCAACATGGTGTCAGTCCAATTCGATAGTTTCCTTCTAAGAAAGACTCAAGATAGAGTAGTACCCGTCCTCCGGGCAAAGATGGAGGTCGCTAATCTTTTACCTCCCCGAGATCAGGCTGCTGGTCTAGTGCCTCTCACCACATCACGAAGGAAGGTCATGTGGGTCCATTCGAACCTGGTACCTGAAGCGACTCAGTCCGCGTCGCCCTCCACTGGCAAGAAGAAGGGTGGGAAAGTTAAGTTATGTCGCACAATCTCGGCAGATGTCGAAGAAGCTACGACTGTCGTCACCTGGTCTGGTGCACAATCTCAACCCGCACCGGGTAACTCGGCTGAAGATTGTCAGCCAGCCACTACTGATGCCCCAGGACCTTCTCAGCCTCCACTGGTGACAAGTCCAAGTTGAAGGAGATCCGCTTCGACAAACCACTCCGCAAAGACGTACCACATGGGCTGGAGAGGCCCTACAATTTTGATATTCTTGCGCAATTGCCTAACACACCAGCCAAATTATCATTATATGAGCACCTGAGGCTCTCCAAAGATGTTTGCGTCGCACTGAATGAGGCACTCCAGAATGCCGATGCATATCTAGCTCAGGTCAATCTCACCGGGGAGAGCTCGCCGACGGATCACCAAGACAGCACTTGCACAGGTGCAATGCCTAATATTGTCTTCACTTTATAAGATATGTTTATCAAAACCAACCTGCATGATCGCCCTCTGTATTATACTGGATATGTTGGCGACGTCAAGGTGGATAAGATGCACATTGATCCTGGTTCTTCGATCAGAATTATCTCGAAGAGCTTGCTTCATCATCTACGCATCCCTATGCATCGGCTAACTCCTACCAGCACCACCATCAGCGGTTTCAATTTCGGGAGAAGCTATCCCATCGGAAAGATTCGTCTGAAGTGCCAAATAGGCGACCTTCAGTCAGAAGTAACCTGCTATGTCATTGACGCAGACACCTCCTACAATATTCTTTTCGGGCGTCCGTGGATACACGATTATATGATCGTGCCTTCTACATTACACCAGTACTTCAAGTACGTCGATAAGCACGGCTTCGTCAGAACAGAACTTGCTGACATCGATCCCTTCAAAGGGGTCAAATCCTACTATTCGGATTCCTGCTTGTACGAGAACTCAAAGAGGCATCTGATCAAGGAGGATGCTCAAGAGTAGACAGATACAATTGCGGGGCCTGAGGAACCGTTGAGAATTCATCTCCAACCCCGCAAACCAGGAAGGACTGCACCTCTGACAGCTACTCTGCATAGAGAAACAACTGGTCTTCCGGTGCTCACTGCACAAAAGGAGCAGATGAAAATCTGACTGCCAAGGTCTGGCCAAGGGCCGAGATCAACTACGGAGCCGCTGACAATCAGGCTGCCTAGAGCTGGCCAACAACAAACAAAGGAGCTCAATCCCTCTGTTAAGCCAATGACGATTCGTCTTCCCAGGACAAGTCGACAACCGAGCGCTAAGCTGGGGACTGCTAGCGAGCCAACAACTCCCCATCTCGTACCAAGCACTAAGCAGGGGGTCGCTAGTGCACCAACGACAAATCGTTCAGCACCACCAGTGGAGCCCCTGATGATTAAGCTGCCCAGGTCGTCCTCCCAATCTTCATTGACACAGGGGGTGGCCGAAGAAGTATTAGAGCTGGCCAAGTATATGGCTGCTCACACTGATGTTCCGTCTGGAGATGATGTAATTCCACCAAAATAGATACCTTACTTCATCAATAAAGGGTTATCTTTGAACTACATGGAGCTTAATAAGCTTTGTACGATGTATGCTATGGAACACAGTATAGGCACCAACCTACACATACAGGTGACAAATGTCTACACCGCAAACCAACTTACTCTCATGGAAGACGCTTGCTTCATATTCGAGGGATAGGATCATCCAATCATCTTCGGCTGAAAGAATGACCCATAGCCCTTCAGGATAGAGTAGGTTGATCTCGAACCCGACACCGGGAGACTGCCCCTCTATCTGTATAGCTCCCGATCCAAATACCTCATGCAAAAATAGGGGTATGATCTGGAGACTACACCTGGCTTGAATTATGGCCCCGGTAGGCAATTACTTTTGCAGTTGCCAGTCCCGGCTGGAAAACCATGAGATTACTACACCAAGACCAGATGTGGGCTAGGTTATGTTACACCTGCAACAACTCCTAAAAGCTTAGATGAGGAATACGACTGGCATTCACACTCAACCGGACCTCCAACTTCTGATTCGGATGTCACCATCGGGGACGTATTCAGGCAAGCTCTGTCTGTCAATATGGCATTTGCTGATGCCTACAAAGAAGACGAAGATGTACCCGAACTTCTCGAGTTAGAACCTTGGGTCCAGCAACTAGATGCACAGTGGGAGAAATGCTTCAAACTCCGTGAACCGCCCACTGAAGATGAGGTTATGCAAGTTGACCTCGGCGATGAGTTCTCTCCAAAGCGAATCTTCATCAACAAAAGCCTAACAGACGAAGAACGGGAGGCACTTTTACAACTCGTCAGAGAGTACATTGACGTGTTCACCTGGAGCTATGAAGACATGCCAGGGCTAAACCCCGAGGTGGCACTTCATAAACACAACATTCATCCAGACGCAAAACCGATCAAGCAACATCAAAAATGTTTCCGCCCGGTCATCATGAATTCTATCGAAGCTGAGGTCAACAAACTGATAGCCAACGGCTTCATCCGGGAGGAGCAACATCCAGACTAGGTCGCCAACATAGTACCGGTCCTCAAGAAGAATGAAAAGATTCGAATTTGCATCGACTTTCGAAATCTAAACGAAGCATGTCCTAAAGATGAGTTCCCTCTTCCCATCACGAACATCATGATCGACAACACATGTGGCTTTGAGCGCATGTTATTCATGGATGCCTTCTCAGAATACAAGCAAATTAAGATGTTTTCTGATGACGAATGTCACGACCCGCACCCTCAGTGAGGGTACGAATACGTAACGACGCCCAGTCTACGCCGCAGTGTCGGCGGTAGAGCGCTGTCCTAGGTGACTATCTAACTAGCAACTCACGCAATTATACTGTACTCATCATGATAAACTCCGAACGGAGGATAAGTATAAGATATTGTAACTCAATCACAGTCTAAGCACGATAAGATAATCATAGAAGAATTAAACTAAGAATAGAAAGACAACTACTAAAATAATAACAACTCTCAACAGATCTCAAATACTACACAAGTCTCAAATCTTCTATAACAAATTCAACATGAAAACATATGCTAGTCTACTAAACTAAATACCGGTCACTCCTGCGTGTCGGGGCCAAAGGTAGTCATCCCATCTCCGGGTCCATAATATGTAGGGCATGTATCCTCAGGGCAATCATCTATAAAATTTCAACAGGTCCAGTCAGGACAGGAACGAGTACAACTCATCAAGAAATCCCAATTAAATGACAGAAAACTATAAAGCAGTTATAGACAGTTATATTGATGAAACATGGTAGTTTGTATACAGGTGATGGTATAGAGAAACAGTTAAGATGCAAGAAAAGTAAGGTAAGTAAAAACAAGAGAAGAATCATAGCAATAAAGATTGTAAATATAAACTAGCTGAACTAGAGCAACATGATATAAGTCTAGAATGTAAATGTAAACAAGTGTAAAACCCAAGTAAATGCAGACAACATGAATCTGATACCAGGTGGTTCCAGTACAAGATGGGTCCGGTATGAGGTGAGTCCAGTCGGTGATCAAAGGTTCCAGGGTGAGTCCAGCCTATACTCTAACAGTGTGTTTTAAAATATCGGGATCGACATTTGAACGGCTGTAGGTAATACGGCACACCGCACACTCGGCCAAGTGTGGGATGGCTATCGTTCCAGTATAATTCCAAGGGAGTTGTTCCAGTATTTGGGTATGTTCACATGCCTATTCTAATATTTCCCCGCCCAACAAGTACGAGTGAATCCATAATCCGACACAAAAATAGGTATAAGTCCAACCAGTACACGAATGGTTCCAGTAAATAATTCCAGGGTAGTTCTAGTAGGTGGTTCCAGTAGGTGGTTCCAGAAATAGAGGCCAGAATTAAATAAGTGAGTGTCGCATGAACTGGATCCAGCAATATAAAATCGTGTTTGAAACAGTGAATCAGATAGAACTAGCTACAACTGAAATATAGTAAACGACAAGTAAATGGAAGAACTATCAAAGAATGTACTCGCCTGCTACTCTGAAAAGAGTAGTGTATATCAGATGTCTGCACCGGAGTCATAATATCCTAAACAGAGTAATATGGGTTATAATATGTTTAAAATAAGATAAATGAAGTTTATGATACAATCTACATGATTTCTAGGTCAATCTAGGTCAAAGTTAACTCTAAGTCAAACCTGGTCAACTGTCAAGGTCAAACTAGGCCCAAGTCAAACTTGGTCAACTCTGGGTCAACCCAAGTCAATACTCTAGTCAAACTAGGTCAATCCTAGTCCAGTCAGTCTAACTAGGCCTAACCAGCCTATTCTAGAAAGCACACATCAAAACTATGCTATACAAGCCAACAACACACATTTACTGGGCACTCATGCCATACACATAGGCTATGTACCATATATATAGCCTATAGGCCATATGGTCTATATCACATATTTCACACATATTACATATATATACTAATTTAATATAAATCATCATACACATCTATATGTAGGCTACATTATTATATTCAAGAATATAGATATATATATTTATATATAGGCCATTAACCTTTATATTACATATGAGATAGACATGTGTGTGTGTGTACATGAGCGCATATAAATAGGGTGTATGTGCACATGACAAAAGAGTGTGTGTTTACATAGAAGACAGTGTAATGTATCCATGTGTATGGCATACAATTTGTGTGTGTGAGTGCACTTATGATACACTATTGTGTGATACATGAATGTAGGCTAGATGTATATATCAATGTGTGTGTAGGGATTTGGAAAAACTGGGCTAGGTGTTCCTGTGTGTGTGAGTGAAAAACTAAAATTGGTGGGCAATGAGGGTACCATGTGGGTGTCAACTCAGGAAAAGTTTTGTGCCAATATGTAACAGCCATGTGTGTGTGTGTATAGGACAGTAGGTAAATTAGTTCTCAGGTTTGGAGACATATGTGTGTGTGTAAACAGTGAGATGTGAGTGATTCAGGGTTGGCAGGGAATCAAATAGGGGGAAAATATGTTGGTGAGTGTGTGTGAGTGGCAATAGGTTGACAGGAATCAGATTTTAGGGTGGCAACCTAGACTAGAGTGTGAACATATTATGGTGTGTATGTGACATGAATCAATGTATGTAGATAGTGAATTGACAGTGAACTAGTTAGGGTATTAACTTAGGAATTCTAAATCAGTCCATGTGTGATGTAGTGAAAGGTGTGGGAAAAATCAGTATGACAGCCTAGGTGTGCATGTGACCATGTGGGTGTGTGTGTATCCTGTGAAAGTTTATTTTAGATTGTGTGTGTATAATATCTAGAAAATCTCTAGGGTGTGGATGTGCACTAAAACTCAGGTTTTAGCCCAATATCAGTGATATGCACATCATCTCAGGAATTTTCAGTGCCTAAGCTATGAGAGTGTGGCTCAAGTTTGTTGCAGTAAGAGGGGTCAATGTAGTGTGTGATTGAATGAATCTCAGGAAAGTTTAGAAGTGACAGTGGTGTAAAGAAACATGACCATTACTGCAATCTTAGAAAAACTGAAAACAGTGACACTTCATAACAATACAACATCCATTCGAAAACCTATCATCCAAAATCCCCCACTGTTTGCCATAAAATGTAAAAGAGCAGAACAGTTTTATGGGAGGACTGGACTTTTACTTCACGTTACAAACTCTCTTGTACAAAGAAAGCCTAGGGACGAAAACCTAGGTACAGCAATCTAAGTACAATTGTTTATTTTTGATTCTGGGGGGTGACGATAGAGGCTCGGGAAAGCGACGGCAGCTCTGCCTTACTCCTTGGACGATCGGACGTAGCCTTGGCTGCTGTGACGAGATGGTTAGCGTTGATGAAGAAATGCTCTTCTTGTTCTCCTCGTATTGCTCTTCTGGCTTCTCTCTCTGGATTGATCTCTGTGGATTTTTCTCTCTGATTATTGGGGGAGTGCCTCTCTGTATGTGCGTATCTCTCCCTGTAAGTCTCTCTTGCAAGGGAATGGTACCCTGCTATTTATAATAGTAGGGAGCAACATTAGGGTTTGCAATGATTGCCCATTCTGGCGACGGCCTGAAAAGTGATCAATCTGGGCCATTAATTTTGAGCGTGAGGGATCTGGGCCATTAATGAGGATTATGCCAAATTATGTCAGTCATTAATGTTGATTGTAATAAATCCCCATCATGATGATTTGCTGATATCCGCAAATCTAAATGAATCAATTTAATTCATTCTCTTGTCACGTGTCCCAAATCATTAGGATATGACCCAAAATTTGATTATCTTTAGGACATGTTTCCTGTCATCATTGTTGAGCCGTATGAGGAGCGTTCATATTTGGGCCGCATGAAGGTCGTTATGACCGAGCCACGTGAAAGACTTCATGACCGAGCCGTATGAATAGTCTCTATACTCGAACCGCATGAAGGTTGTCATGACCGAGCCGCATGAATCTGTTCATGACCGAGCCGCATGGGTTTCTTCATGGCCGAGCTGTATGAGAGTCTTCATGGCCGAGCCGTATGGATATTTTCATGGCCGAGCCACATGGGGGGACCTTCATGATTGAGCCGCATATGTTTCTCTGCACTGGCCGCATGAACTCGTCTAGACTGGCCGCATAAACTAGCCTGGAAGTTGTGAAGATTTCTCCAGTTCTCTAGGAAGATGTTGCTCTTGTGTTAGTCATCATGACTACTTCTCGTCAGGGCTGTCAGCTGTCAGCCGTCAGAGCATTAATTGTCAGCCGTCAGGGCATTAATTGTGTTTGAATGACGCTGGGTATAGCCGTTCTAAAAAGGCACGTGGCTTCCCTCTGCTGGCTGTATGGAGTCCACTCTGTGATTGAGCCGCATGGGACTCTTGAGCCGCATGTGGCTCCACAGCCGCATGGATTATTTTTCTTCTCTTTTTTATGCTTCTACAAGACCCCCTTCAAAGTTTTTAATTTGCAAAATTGAAATACTTTGAATAAGAAGCATGATTAAACCAGAGCCGTATGGATGTATTCTGTCCTAGCCGTATAGATTTGACCAGCCGTATGATTACCTCAACCGCATAACTCTCTGAGCCGCATGGGCTGTTTTGGCCACATGAGCTTTTTGCCACGTCTTCCTGCCACGTGTGCAAATCTTTTGTGAATCTTCTGCATTTAATGCTCTTGATTTGTTGCAGATTTTAAGAGCCTCTTTCTTGGGCCAGGATCCCAAGAGTCAGGCTATTACTCAGTCGTTTTGCCTCGATGATCGAAGAGTCGGTCATCATATTGCACGCGGATCGAGGCGTTCCTTCCTTGTCTATAAATAGAAACACTTTCGTTCTAAGGAATTTCCTTTGCTCTCTTCGATCTTTCTAACTCTTTTCTCTCCCAAGCACCCATGGCTCCCAAGAAGACTGCTGCGTCAAAGGCTACGAAGGGCAAGGCGGTCGCTTCTGCGGTGGCTGCGGCGACGAACGTGGCCACTCCTCTGCCGGCCGCTGTTTACTCCGTTCATCATGATGTTCATTCGTCTATTGCTGGTAAGGGCATTGCCTTAGAACCCTAACTGCCCTGGCTCTGCTGCATAATTTATGCACAAGCCGTATGTACAAGTTTCGTCGATATGACCGCATAGGCACTCCGCCCAGGAGGCCGCATGGGCTTGTCATACTCGATCTGAACCGCATATATATTTTCGGTTTGGGCTGCATGACGGTAGTTCACTTTTGAACCGCATAAGCTCATCTGCTTGTAGCCGCATCAACGCCTAGGTTTGTCTGTTGAGTCCATGTGAACCTTGAACCGCATAGGCCCTTTCGAACCTGGTTCTGAGTCGCACATGGCTATGATAAAATGAACCGCATGGACTCATCTGGTTCTGAGCCGTATGAGGTTGTGACGACTCGAGCCGCATAGACTCAAATGATCTTTCAAATGCTTCTTGTTTTGACTATCTTCTAATCTTATTTCTTTCGTCTTTCTTTAGTGAATCTGCCAGTAAGTCCTGCGGGGGAACTCCTAGTGGGCTCAAATCAGTTTGTCTTGGGCGTGCATCTTGATGACTTAGTTAAGTACGTACTGAATCAATTTCCTGCTAATGAGCCTTCGGGGAGGTTGAACACCATCGAGAATCAGACCCTCCATTATCTCCATGCCATGATGAATTCTGGGAAGTTGGATGGATCATACCTGAAGCCCTCATTCCTCTTCGGAGATGCTTTAATCATAAAGAATCCCCGAGTATTAGAGATATCTGAGAACTGGGATTTTACATTGGATGGGATGGCGATCCATATTCCTCTCATGGAGCGTCATTATCCTCTGTCGTGGTTCAATATGGTATTGTTGGACAGAAAGATGGTGTGTAACTTAACTCCTACCCAATCAGGGATGTTGATGGGTGACATCCATTATAACCCGAACATTAGGTCAGCATACACGGGTAAGGATTCCGTCCTCCGGTACATGATGGGCTTGGCCCCAGGTTCTTTCATGAACGTATATGGTCCTAACTTCACATTCACTCAATCTGACACATACCTGAATTGGCTCGCTCGCAAAAAATCTTATCCCGTTGGCCGACTGGCGTTGTTGAACTAGATAAACCCCACTTCTACGTGGGCCCACTTGACCACTTGGGTTATGCAGACCTACGGAACATTCCTATGGGAGATGGGACTCTATCATGCCATTCGGGGGCACCTGTCACGGGCTTCCTATCAATAAACTATTTTTCGTGGCGCTCTTGGAGATGTATAACCGGAGAACGGGGACGTTCTTTGCACCCGGAGGGGAATTGGGGCTTGCTCTCCATGAGATGTATACTGTCTCCAAGCTTCCATGGGAGAACGAGCCTATCGAGGTGTACACCCGTCGAACGAGGAGTTCGAGGACCTGAACCGACGATTCCCAAGTTTTGTTGCGGTGTACTAGGAGTTGCTATGCCATCATAGTGCTTGTCATCAGATGGCTATAAAAAGGGAGGATAGCTCAGAAGGGAACGCTCCCCACACCACATCCTGGGTCAATGATTTTTTTAAAGTTGGCCCTTCTGGCGAGGTTATTCCTCGAACCCCTCAAACTCGAGAAGAGATAAAAGACCTGATGTTGAGCGTCAACAAGTCGCGGTCTAATAGCGACATATTCGGGAGTCAAGCTGACTCTCTCAGCTATTTTTACTACGGCACCAGGCAGATGTCAGAGAAGGCGCTTCTGGCTGGATTTTTGATGATATGGCTACGGAATTGCGTAGTCTCGGGGGGGGGACAGGTTCTATTGAGAGGATCAGCCACCACTTCATTCTCCCTGCCGTTAAGCTGGTATTTGGAGTTAGACTGGCTCTTCTCCAGGCTATGGTTTGTAGCATACACCATGGTCTTCGAATATTCTCGTCCAAGGTTATTGCCCGCAAGAAGACGCTGGACTTTGAGCGCATAGAGCTACCTTTCCACTATTTAATGGGGTGATTGTTGATGCACTACAAGTCTTTGATGGGATCTGGAATAGCAGAAGATGCTACAGACGAAGACGCTTTCCTTTTCCAACGCCGTCATCAACCTTGGGAATACAGTACTATGCCAGCTTGTCGGAGGACGCTGGCGAGGGTAGATGGGTGTGCTTTTTCATGTCTGTTCCTCATTTTTCCAATGAGGAAGTGAGGGATGTACACCTTGATGGTACCGGACCTTCTCACTTTCTATCTCCTAAGATGTTCACCCGGTTGCGCAACATTCGCCCCACGTATCTGGTTTAACGTAACTGCAATAATATGTACTTGGAGCCCTACCTGCCTAGTAGGTTTTCCCGCCAATTTGGCTATAGCCAGTTATTCTTTGTTTGTCCCAGCCCTTGCTTGGGCTTTGAAGGTAGCGTTCTTGATGGTGTCAGGGCGTGGAATTATTATGACGCTTATCATACTCGGGCCAGCTTCTCGGTCCCTGATACTAAGGCACCGAGGGAAATTTTGTACGTGGCTGCCTTGTATCATGTCATGGCGAACAAGTCCCCCGTCAATTTCGATCCGAGTACCAATTTCAATGTGGGTACCGGTTTAGAGGAAAAGCCCAAGGGGGCTAAGGCTAGAAAGCAACTAGCGCTCCAGACTCCCCTTCCTGAATCAGAATCTTCCGAGGCGGTCGAGGAGGATGATGATTATGATAGCGAAGACTCTCTTTCTTTTGGGGGTGAAGAAGCAGCGGATCAACCGCTTGCCACACCAGACTAACCGGTGGAGCATCCGCCACTTGTTATACAAGAGAAAGTAGTGAGGGAAGGACAACCTTCTGCTATGCCTGGTCCCTCACGCAAACGAGTCAAACACAAGTCTCCTGATGGTAGAACGACCTTTTCTGTGAAAAGAGCCGCCGTTAGGTCTCGTGGGTTGCTTATTTCCGAGAGGGGTGAGGATGCTGGCGGTGCTCCGGAGGTACGACTATGTTGGAGCCATCTCTTTGTTGTGGCTTTCTTTTTCTTGGAGATATGACCTAATCATTTTTTTTTGTAGGCGTCTGACGAACCAGGCTCTCCTGAACCGTCTACTACCCCTGGAGTTGATCCGTCCATTGCTGCTTTGATTAGTGGCGTGTGTGCCACGGTCCTTTCTGCGGGGGCTCTCTCAGCGGCGGCTGAGGGCTCCCAAGTTGCTGAGGCCTCGGTCCGGGGTGACGAAGGTTTCCTCGGGCATGTCTTCGAGATCGCTGAATTTCAGCAAGGCGACGCCGATCTCATCGTATCCCCTCCCGAGGGTGCAGGGGTGGAGGAGTCTATTATATCCGACTCGGAGGCCGCTGGTGGAGAGGTTGTGGTGGCCGTAGGCGAACCTCAGCCTCCACACTCTTTTGCTGGTAAGATAAGCTAAATATTGACTGGTGAGGGGGCTTATTTTCTCTATCAACATATCCTCCAGGTCAAATCGATTCATGGTTGTCTTGGCCCTACAGGTCCTGACCCTTTACTTCCTACAGCGGATGTTCTTGGGGAAGGCTCGGCCTGCCGCGATCCAAGAGAAAGGACCGTTTTCTCTCCTTCTCCAACTCATGTCGAGGGGCCTCCTGCCAACTCCGGGCAGATTGGAGTGGAGCTTATTCCGGGAGCGATGGTCTCTGTCTCATCCTCTGCTGCTCATACGGCTTCAGAGACTGACTTTTCGGCCTTGTCGAGCATTCAAGTTCTACGGGCTGCTGAAGTGGAGTTGGCCGTTGTTCAGGCGTCCTTCCGTACGGAGTTTGTTTCCCTCAAGGCAGGAGCGGCAGATTCTATAGCGTCTTCTTCAGTGTTGCCAGCTACACTCCCGTTGACGCCGGCTTTTTCGGAGGCTCTGGACGAGGTGTCGCAGGATGTGGTCGACAGCTTCTATCGCCATCTAAAGAGGGGTGTAGATGCTGCAGTAGAACGGGGGACCCCTTTTCTCTATCCCTGCGGTGCCTCGGGGTCAGATTAAAACTTTGAAGACTCTTCCTGGCGGGGTGGGGTTGGCTGCGCTCCTGGAGCCCAAGTTGGCAGTGGCTGATCAGCTCGTGACCCGATTGCTGGTATTACAGCAGGCTGACTTGCCCACTGCGATTGAACGGGAGCGGGGATTCCTTATTGCCGCTCGGGATAGGATAAAGCTTGCTCGAGACACTGTCGGGCCAGTTGTGAAGGGGGACCTTGATAAGCTTTTCGCTTCGTATGACAGGCTGGGTCGTCGAAGTCAAGCTTGTAGGACTCGGGAAGAGGCTGCTTCTCGTGGAATAGCTGACACGAAGGAGCGGATTATCGCACTTCAGAAGGAATTGGCCTTCCTAGAGTCGGAGCTGAGGGCTGCTCATGCGGAACAGGAGTCAATTGTGCGGGAGGCCGAGAAGGTTTCCAGGTCTTCTGTTAACCTGTCACGACCCGCACCCACTGTGAGGGTAGGAGAACGTAACAACGCCCAGCCTACGCCGCAGTGTCGACGGCAGAGCACTGTCCTAGGTCAACATACATCTAACAATATATATCTAAACAGTTTATACTCTCCGATTGGGGGTGACATGATAAAGTAGACTCAATCACAACTAAGGAAGAAGAAGCACGATATGATATAAAACACAAGGAAAAACAGATGATAGCATAGCTGATAGATAGAAAATGAAACTGCTGAAATAAAAGGAAACATCCCAAGTACATCAGAAAGTCTAAGTGTCTAAGATAATACAAATCCCGGATCCCAAGTATCAATAAGTACAATCATCCATGAAATACTGAAATGAAAGCATCCTAGTCTAAGGTGTGTCATCCACAGCTAGTGGGACCTGCTGCTGGTCCAGGTCCAGGCACTCATCTAAGGTAGCACCATAATAGGTATCCACACCAGCCTCCTCCTCGTCCTCTGTAATATTTTAATAGGTCCAGTCAGGACAGGAGCGAGCACAATACATCTCAACAGATCATGGCAGGTTAGAAAAATATAGACATGCAGTAGAGTAAGATACAGGAAACTGAAAGAAACATGGAATGTAAACAGAGGAACTGTAATAGAAATATATGTATACTGTAAATAGAGAGCTAACTGTGGCTAGTGAGTCAGAGTACAATATAAACATGTGAATGGCATAGGAGATTCTGGGAACTACACAATGGAGTGATTCTGGGAACTATACTACTTGGATATTATTCACATGTTTACTTCTACTTCCCCGAACCCCCAATCAATACACAAGGATCCAGCCAGGTTATGTTATGATTCCATGCAAAGGCCCACAAGGGGTGATACATGGATAGCCCATAAATGGGTGATTCTGGGAATGCCCACAATGGGGTGATTCTGGGAATGCCCATAAATGGGTGATTCTGGGAAGACTCTGTGATCATGAGAGTACATGTCACAAGTGATCGAAGAATCGTGAAGCATAGTGATACACCATATAAGTGAAACGTACAGAACATGTAGTATACGATGCTCCCTGAGGGGATAACATCTCAAGAATGGATCCATATAGTACTAATCCGTGTTACCGACGTGACTGTATCAAGTAAAGTAATCTAAAGCAGGAAAATAATTCTAACAGGATATGAAATGATCAGAGAATGTACTCGCCTGTATCTGAGTGTCCGATATGAATCGTACTGTCCAAGGAGTGGTGTCTGGCTCCTAATCAGAACAACACAAGTCACAACGAGTCCAGAATAGTAAAATGGAGTCCTACTATGCATTCTACATAATTCTAGGTCAATCTAGGCCAAAGTCAACTCTTGGTCAACTCTGGTCAACCCTAGAGTCAAACTAGGTCAACCAAGTCTAAATTAGGCCCAACTAATCTACCTTAGTCTGATCAAGCCTAGTTTAGCACTCCTACACATTCACTAGGTCAACTGACATCACACTTACACAATTATCTAGCACAAGGATCTATGTATCCTATATACATTATCTACCTATATGATATCTATACAAAAAAAGATATTCACAAACTATAACCCACAATACATTAATAACTTATATATACACCAAAACTTTACATTACCTATATATAGATACCTATATTAGAGTAGCATTACATATACACTCTTCAAAAGTAAATAGGATAGGCATGTAAGGAAACATAGGTAACTGTGTGTGGGTGTGTGCAACTTATGACAGGAATTAGAATAGGTAGCCTGTGATTGTGCTTGCATATGAAATTGTGTGTCCACATAAAAATTCTCAGATTTAATGAAACAGTGTATGTGTGGTGAGTGAAGGTGAGGGTGTATGATGTGTACATATGATGGCAAGGTGTGTGTATGGGGGAGTCCATTTCTGGACAGTACAGAAATTTAGAACACAGAAATCAGTTAATCACATGGCAACTATCAATACACCTTATTAATTTCAGTTTCTAGTCATGGGACTCATTCCCAGGTTTTACAAATACAGTCATCAGCTATTGGTTCAAATGAAACACTAAAATAGTTCCAAACAGTTTATTAATCTCAGGTTGAAAACTGAGATTCAAACTCAGGAAATTCCTGAACAAAGGTTCAGTTCAGTCCCCTCCCAAGCCATATTACTAAACAATTGATCACCAAAACACCCAACCCCATTCTCAGTTAAGAAGGAAAGGAAAGAGGAAATCAATTCAGTGTTTCCCCCCTTCAAACTCAGTTTTCAAGTATAACCCAAAAAATCACAGATTTTCTATCTAGAAGCTCAGTTGACTTAAAACAATTTAAAACTTGAAACCATAACATAATGTTTATCATTCAAAACCTTATCAAGAATCAAAACTAGACTTTACAGTATAGAGTTGAATGTCAAAACAGTGTCATGTGTTCAACATTAAGAACAGCAGTGCATTGATCTTAACCCAAAATGACAGATTCAACCCCATCAATTAAAATCCAAAAGCTCACCAATCAACACAAAAATTGAACTACAGTTAGACAACAAATAGGAGAACAAGTCTAGGAACTAAAACCCAACATTTAACAGTGATTTAAAGGGTTTAACAGTTGACAGGTTCAAGTTTACAAAACAGGAAACACAAGAACTGATACATGAGTTCAACATCTGCCAATGGATTAAAACCTAATGAAACGTAACAAAAATTCAATTTAAAAAGTAGGTAATGCATACACACAACATAAAGGTGTCCCCGATCCTGTTCGTGTCCACCAGGATGGACACAACGTGTCCAGGCAACCAGGATACAAAATCAGTGCACAGTGAGGTATTCCTCGTGCACGTGTGCACGCGTGTCGTGCACACGACACAGCACGTAGTAGGCCACGTGCTCGTGCACCTGAATACCCCTATCCTAGGGCTAGGGCTAGGTCGACCTGCCCTGAGTCCTCGTGTCCGCGTGTCCAACTTAAACACGCGTATCAGAACTCAAACACTCGTCTGCACAGACTGTGAGCAAAACCCGTACGGTGTCTCGTGTTCCCCCGACATGACACGAGAGGTCGTGCCACTTGGGGAGTGTCGTGACAGATACTGCCCCAACGTGTGTGTCAAAAATATCGTGTCCAAGTGTCGTGTCCAGGGAGAACTTGCCCCCGAGTAGCAGGGGATCCCTGTAGCACGCGCGCGAGCGTCTGCACGCGTGTGTCCAGGTCGTGAAACCGACACGAAATGACACGACACTAACACACAAGGACAGGGATCAACAAACAAGATCTAAACTAACATTCCTATTTAAAAATATTGAATAAATACGATCGAAATGCCCTTTGAGACATTTCGTCGAACACCTAGTCCTAGTTCTAATACGTGTCCAGAATGGACACAAAACCTTCGATACCCGACACAAAAACTCCCCAGACCTTAGGGGGACCCTTAGGGCTTCCTATACATGAAGACTAAATGAAAATCCATGTAGATTTGAAGGAGTTACCTCTCAATGAACCTTCAATGGAAAAATCCCCTTTCTAGCTCCTTGCTTGGTATCCAAATCAACACACAACAACTCCAAACTGAACCAAATTATCCATAACAACAAGAAAAACAGTATTAGAATCTAATACAACTAATTTGGGAAAATTAGGACCTATAATAGATTTATCATGAATTTATTTAGGTAAGAACTCACCTCTTTCCTTAGAACGTTGGATAAACCCTAAAAGAGGCTAGCCCTAAAATCTAGGAGGGACTTTATAGTAGGGGCATCCCTAGGTTAACCATAGTTGGCCGGCCAAGTTGGGTTTGGGTGGGGTTTTAGCTAGGTTAGCTAGTCCTATCAAGTTTAGTCACAAAATGACTTGTGAAACCACAAGCCATTTGTCAAAACACTTGATTCCTAAATTCCTAATTAAATTTCTAGTGAATCAATAACTACTAACTTAAGTCATACTAGGTTAGACTAGAGTCACTTGACCTAACCATGATCCACTAACTAGGGTTAGCTCCTAGGTTGGTCTACAATGGTCAATACTAGTCAACAGTCAACCTAGTTCAAACAATATCAAAATAATTCCAAAAAATTCCTATAAATTCTAATTAATTCCAATAAATTTAATTTACTCCAAAAATGACAATTTTACCCTCACACTAGAATTGTGGTAGTGACAAATCTACCCTCCTTAAAAGAATTTTGTCCTCGAAATTGAAAGTCGAAATACAACTGATGAGAAGGATAGAAAGCATACCTCACGGTCCAAAAAGATAGGGGTACCGCTCGTGCATCTCATCCTCCCGCTCCCAGGTAGACTCTCCTGGAGAATGATGCCTCCATGCGATACGTACCAAAGGTATCACCTGGTTCCTCAGAACCTTCTCCCGTCGATCCAACACCTCCACTGGCTGCTCTGGATAGCTGAGAGAAGGCCCAACCTCTATCTTCAAATGATCGAGCACATGGCTAGGGTCAGCCACGTACCGTCTCAACTGTGATACATGAAATACGTTGTGGAACCCCACAAGTGCAGGCGGCAAGTCTAGCCTGTAAGCCACGTCACCGACTCTCCCGCTGATAACGAAAGGGCCGATGAAGCGCGGGCTAAGCTTTCTGCCTCCACCAAAACGTATCGTACCATGAGTCGGAGATATCCTCAAGAAAACCTGGTCTCCGACCTAATCACAAGCAAGGTCTCAATTATATAAATAACAAACATGATCAAAAAAATCACAAAGAAACACCCTAAATCTAATCCTACTCTAATCTGTACCTCAAACTCCAAGGGCCTCCGGTGGCTATCGGCCCAGTGCCGATGTCTGTCCTGCACCACACGAAGTCTGTCCCTGATGAGCTTCACCTTCTCGGCCACATCCACAATCATCTCTGGCCCCAGCAAAGCTCGCTCAACAACATCATCCCAAGATAAGGGTGTACGGCACCTACACCCGTACAGAGCCTCGAAAGGTGACATCTCGATGCTGGCCTGGAAACTATTGTTATAGGCAAACTCCAGCAAATGAAGATGATCCTCCCAGGAACCTCTAAATTCCAGAACGCACGTCCGTAGCATATCCTCAAGGGTCTGAATAGTCCGCTCTGACTGTCCGTCCGTCTGGGGGTGGTATGCAGTACTAAACTTGAGCTGAGTGCCCAAGCTGGTCTGCAGACTCCTCCAGAAATGGGAAGTAAAACGGCTATCCCGATCTGAGACGATGCTGACCGAAACTCCGTGGATCCTGACTATCTGCCGTATATACATCTCCGCCAGCCTCTCTGTAGACGTACCCACCTTGAATGGCAAGAAGTGGGCCGACTTGGTCAACCTATCAACGATGACCCAAATCGCGTCTTTTCCTCCTGGAGTACGCGGCAATCCTGAAACAAAGTCCATCGTGATATGCTCCCATTTCCACTCGAGAATGGGCAGCGGCTGCAACAATCCACCGGGCCTCTGTCTCTCTACCTTGACCTGCTGACAGACTAAGCACCTATCTACGAAGTGGGACACCTCCTACTTTATTCCTGACCACCATACATGCTCCCGTAGATCTCGGTACATCTTGTTGGCACCCGGGTGTATAGAGTACTCAGATCTGTGGGCCTCCTGCATAACCTGCTCCCTGAGCTCCCCGCTAGGCACACATAACCTGGCACCGTGCCTCACGGCACCATCCTCTGCAAGTGAAAACTCAGCATCCCCCACTCCTATACTGATCTGCTCTCTGATACTCTGCAAGGCCACATCCTCGAACTGGGCCGCCTTGATCATGTCTATCAAGTCCGACTGAATCTGTATCCCCCATAGCTGCATCTGTACCCCAGGCACGATCACCTCAATCCCAAGGCTCTCCAAGTCGGCAAGCAATGCCGATCTATGGTCAAACACATGGCTGTCGGATACCTACTCAAGGCATCGGTAACCACGTTGGCCTTTCCTGGGTGATACTGAAGTAGGATGTCAAAATCCTTCATCAACTCCAGCCATCTGCGCTGTCTCATGTTCAACTCCTTCTGAGTGAACACATACTTTAGGTTCTTGTGATCTGTAAAAATCTCTACCCTCTCGCCATACAGATAATGCTTCCACAGCTTTAAAGCAAAAATTACTGCTGCCAGCTCCAGGTCGTGGGTAGGGTAGTTCTTCTCATGGGGACGTAACTGCCTGGAAGCATAGGCAATCACCTTCCCGTGCTGCTACAACACACAACCCAGCCCCTTCCCTGAAGCATCACTATAAATAGTGAATCCACCTGATCCTGAAGGCAACGTCAGAATCGGAGCTGTCGTCAGCCGCTTCTTCAACTCATCAAAAGCTGTCTGACACTCCTCTGACCATACATACTCAGCATCCTTCTGGGTCAACCGTGTCAACGGCTCTGCAACCCGGAAGAAATCCTGCACGAATCTCCGGTAATATCCTGCCAGCCCCAGGAAGCTCCTGATCTCTGCAACTGAAGTCGGCGCTGCCCATGCCTCTACTGCTACAATCTTCTTGGGGTCAACTGAGATACCATCTCCAGTCACCATATGCCCCAAGAAATCCACCCGGTCCAAGAAAAACTCACACTTGGAGAGTTTTCCATAAAGCTGCTCCTTCCTGAGAATCTCCAGCACTATCCGCAGATGCTCCTCGTGCTCCTCCTCAGCCTTGGAATATATCAAGATATCATCTATGAATACCACCACAAACTGATCCAGATACTGGTGGAATACCTTGTTCATAAGGTTCATAAACACTGCTGGTGCATTGGTTAGCCCAAACGGCATAACCAAAAACTCGAACTGCCCGTACCGTATCCTGAAAGCGGTCTTGGGAATATCATCCCCCTTCACCTTCACCTGGTGATATCCCGACCTCAGATCAATCTCGGAAAATACCCGGGCTCCGCTCAACTGGTCAAATAGATCGTCGATCCGCGGCAGTGGGTATTTGTTCTTGATCGTGAGGTTGTTGAGTGCCCTATAGTCAATACACATGCATACTGACCCATCCTTCTTCGGCACGAACAACACTGGTGCACCCCATGGCGACGAACTCGAGCGGATGAAGCCCTTGTCCTGTAGCTCATCCACCTGCTTCTTCAGCTCCACCAGCTCGCTGTTGTTCACCCGATAGACATGCTGAGAGATGGGTTCTGCTCCTGGAAACAAGTCTATCGAGAACTCTATGTCCTTGTCTGGTGGCAACCCTGGCAACTCCTCTGGGAAAACATCTATATACTCTGCTATCAAGGGGTGTGGAATCGCCTGCTCCTCGATCGAGACTCCACAAAAGACTCCGTTGCTCTGCTCTGCCTGACGTCTGGAGTACTCGAACTCTGGTTCCCCCGGCGCTCTGAAGAGAACTCTACCCTCTCTGCAATCAATGCTGGCATGGTACCTGTTCAACCAATCCATGCCTAGTACGATATCGTAGTTTGGCAATGGCATTACGAGCAGGCTCACCTCCAACTCACGGCCTTCCAAAACTACTCTCCGACCCTTACAAACATCACGTACGAGGATAATGCCACCCCCGGTCGTGATCTTGTAAGTCCTAGGCAACGATTCAGCTATAATACCGTGTCTAATCGCAAAAGATACTGATATAAAACTATGCGAAGCACCGGAATCGAATAATGCAAAAGCTGGACTGGAGTCGAGGAGAACCGAACCTGCAATCAGCTCTCCGATCACCTCTGTATCCTCAGCCGCCATGGCGAAAGCTCGCCCCGGCTGGCCTTCCCGGGCCTGCTGCTGGTGCTGAACAAATCTCTGCTGCTGGGTCGGCAGGGCTGGTCCCCTCTGCTGGCCTGCTACTGCCCTGGCTCCTCCTCCCTGAGCTGCTCGTCCCGTGGTCAAGGTACACTCCCTCATCTGGTGATCTCCTGAGCCACATACCAGGCACTTGCCCAGCCTCTTCCTACACTCGTTCCACCCGTGCCCTGGCTTCTTGCAATAAGCACAGGTGCTGGCCTGCTGCCTAGGTGCCTGCTGCTGCACCCTCTGCTGCTGATGCTGTACTGGCTGGTGCCTCGGCTGCTTAAACTGCTGCGGCTGGAACCTCTGCTGCTGATGGTGCTGCTGCTGAAAGTGCGACCTCTTGGCCGGTCCTTCGCTACTGCTGCCTCCCTGGGAGTCTCGTCCCCTCTTGAGCCTAAGCTCAAGATCATCCTCTGCAGCTAGTGCGTCCACTAGGATCTCCTCAAATATAGCGCTGCGGGCGTTCTTGGTGTAGGACTTGACCTCCTTTACCAAGCCCTTCCGGAACATCCGGGCCTTCGTCGTCTCCGACAAGTCCTCTACAAATCTGCCCAGGCGGCAGAACTCTCCTGCATACTCCTCCACAGACTGACTCCCCTGGACTAAGGCCTCGAACTGAGTCTCGAGGGCTCCCACAGCTGCCTCTGGGAAGAACTTCTCCTTGAACAGCTTCTTGAATGCTGCCCAAGTCTGACCTGCTGTGTCGACCCTCGGGTCGGTCTGGTACCAGGTACGGGCCAGATCCTGCATCATGCTGGCCGCTGCCTCTATCTGGAGCCTCGTCGAAATCTCAGCCAGCCTGAAGATCTACTCCATATGCTCGATCCACTCATCGGCATATAAGATCCCCTCTATTGCTCAGAAGTCTCTCGGGTACATCTTCTGGAAGTCCTGGATGCCCTTCTTCCGTGGCTGGTGCAGCTGCTGGACTGCTGCTGGCTGAGCCACATCTCTCTCTACTGCTGTCACTGCCAGCTCAATGTCTCGAGTGACCTCTGCCATCTGCCTCTGCTGCTGAGTCTGCTGACCCTCCATGTACTGCCGAAAGAAGGCTAGTAGCTACACTGCGTCCATTGTCCCTGCAGGTGGCTGCTGGTAAGGATCCTCTAGGAAAACCGGGTCCTGTCTCCGAGCCGGTAGATGCATGCCTGCTGCTGCGGCTGCCGAGGTCTCAACACGAGCTGAGGTGGCAGGAGCTGCAGCCTCCTGGCCTCGCCGTACTGGCTGGGAAGTAGCAGTCCCCTCCACAGCGTCCCCATGGATGGTACGCTGTGATCTAGTCTCTACCATCCTGAAGATAGACAAACAAGAGTATCAATTTCTGAGAAAGAAGCGAAATAACAAAGGCGGACAATTATAATTCAAAGGATCAGCTGACAATAAGAATTTGGCAATAAAGAAATTTTCCTAATGTGATTGAGTACCCTTAAAAATTTATGTCCAATATCCTATAGCAGGCTGTAGTGATACTCTAGTTCGAGTACCACCACACTTCACGTCTAGACCTGCATGGGCCACCACTAAAAACGTGTCACGACCCTCACCCACTGTGAGGGTACGAGAACGTAACAACGCCCAGCCTACGCCACAGTGTCGGCGGTAGAGCGCTGTCCTAGGTCAACATACATCTAACAATATATATCTAAACAGTTTATACTCCCCGATTGGGGGTGACATGATAAAGTAGACTCAATCACAACTAAGGAAGAAGAAGCACGATATGATATAAAACTCAAGGAAAAACAGATGATAGCATAGCTGATAGATAGAAAATGAAACTGCTGAAATGAAAGGAAACATCCCAAGTACATCAGAAAGTCTAAGTGTCTAAGATAATACAAATCCCAGATCCCAAGTATCAATAAGTACAATCATCCATGAAATACTGAAATGAAAGCATCCTAGTCTAAGGTGTGTCATCCACAGCTAGTGGGACCTGCTGCTGGTCCGGGTCCAGGCACTCATCTAAGGTAGCACCATAATAGGTATCCACACCAGCCTCCTCCTCGTTCTCTGTAATATTTCAACAGGTCCAGTCAGGACAGGAGCGAGCACAATACATCTCAACAGATCATGGCAAGTTAGAAAAATATAGACATGCAGTAGATTAAGATACAGGAAACTGAGAGAAACATGGAATGTAAACAGAGGAACTGTAATGGAAATATATGTATACTGTAAATAGAGAGCTAACTGTGGCTAGTGAGTCAGAGTATAATATAAACATGTGAATGGCATAGGAGATTCTGGGAACTACACTATGGAGTGATTCTGGGAACTACACTACTTGGATATTATTCACATGTTTACTTCTACTCCCCCGTACCGCCAATCAATACACAAGGATCCAGCCAGGTTATGTTATGATTCTATGCAAAGGCCCACAAGGGGTGATACATGGATAGCCCATAAATGGGTGATTCTGGGAATGCCCACAATGGGGTGATTCTGGAAATGCTCATAAATGGGTGATTCTAGGAAGACTCTGTGATCATGAGAGTACATGTCACAGGTGATCGAAGAATCGTGAAGCATAGTGATACACCATGTAAGTGAAACGCACAGAACATGTAGTATACGATGCTCCCTGAGGGGATAACATCTCAAGAATGGATCCATATAGTACTAATCCGTGTTACCGACGTGACAGTATCAAGTAAAGTAATCTAAAGCAGGAAAATAATTCTAACAGGATAAGAAATGATCATAGAATATACTCGCATGTATCTGAGTGTCCGATATGAATCGTACTGTCCAAGGAGTGGTGTCTGGCTCCTAATCAGAACAGCACAAGTCACAACGAGTCCAGAATAGTAAAATGGAGTCCTACTATGCATTCTACATGATTCTAGGTCAATCTAGGCCAAAGTCAACTCTTGGTCAACTCTGGTCAACCCTAGAGTCAAACTAGGTCAACCAAGTCTAAATTAGGCCCAACTAATCTACCTTAGTCTGATCATGCCTAGTTTAGCACTCCTACACATTCACTAGTTAAACTGACATCACACTTACACAATTATCTAGCACAAGGATCTATGTATCCTATATATATATTATCTACCTATATGATATCTGTACACAAAAAGATATTCACAAACTATAACCCACAATACATTAATAACTTATATATACACCAAAACTTTACATTACCTATATATAGATACCTATATTAGAGTAGCATTACATATACACTTTTCAAAAGTAAATAGGATAGGCATGTAAGGAAACATAGGTAACTGTGTCTGGGTGTGTGCAACTTGTGACAGGAATTAGAATAGGTGGCCTGTGATTGTGCTTGTTTATGAAATTGTGTGTGTCCACATAAAAATTCTCAGATTTAATGAAACAGTGTATGTGTGGTGAGTGAAGGTGAGGGTGTATGATGTGTACATATGAAGGCAAGGTGTGTGTATGGGGGAGTCCATTTCTGGACAGTACAGAAATTTAGAACACAGAAATCAGTTAATCATATGGCAACTATCAATACACCTTATTAATTTCAGTTTCCAATCATGGGACTCATTCCCAGGTTTTACAAATACAGTCATCAGCTATTGGTTCAAATGAAACACTAAAATAGTTCTAAACAGTTTATTAATCTCAGGTTGAAAACAGAGATTCAAACTCAGGAAATTCCTGAACAAAGGTTCAGTTCAGTCCCCTCCCAAGCCATATTACTAAACAATTGATCACCAAAACACCCAACCCCATTCTCAGTTAAGAAGAAAAGGAAAGAGAAAATCAATTCATTGTTCCCCTCCCCCTTCAAACTTAGTTTTCAAGTATAACCCAAAAAATCACAAATTTTCTATCTAGAAGCTTAGTTGACTTAAAACAATTTAAAACTTGAAACCATAACATAATGTATATCATTCAAAACCTTATCAAGAATCAAAACTGGACTTGACAGTGTAGAGTTGAATGTCAAAACAGTGTCATGTGTTCAACATTAAGAACAGCAGTGCATTGATGTTAACCCAAAATGACAGATTCAACCCCATCAATTAAAATCCAAAAGCTCACCAATCAACACAAAAATTGAACTATAGTTAGACAACCAATAGGAGGACAAGTCTAGGAACTAAAACCCAATATTTAACAGTGATTTAAAGGGTTTAACAGTTGACAGGTTCAAGTTTACAAAACTGGAAACACAAGAACTGATACATGAGTTCAACATCTGCCAATGGATTAAAACCTAATGAAACGTAACAAAAATTCAATTTAAAGAGTAGGTAATGCATACACACAACATAAAGGTGTCCCCCATCCTGTTCGTGTCCACTATGATGGACACAACGTGTCCAAGCAACCAGGATACAAAATCAGTGCACAGTGAGGTATTCCTCGTGCACGTGTGCACGCGTGTCGTGCACACGACACAGCACGTGGTAGGCCACGTGCTCGTGCACCTGAATACCCCTATCCTAGGGCTAGGTCTAGGTCGACCTGCCCAGAGTCCTCGTGTCCGCATGTCCAACTTAAACACACGTATCAGAACTCAAACACTCGTCTGCACAGACTGTGAGCAAAACCCGTGCGGTGTCTCGTGTTCCCCCGACACGATACGTGAGGTCGTGCCACTTGGGGAGTGTCGTGACAGACACTGCCCCAGCGTGTGTGTCGAAAATCTCGTGTCCAAGTGTCGTGTCCAGGGAGAACTTGTCCCCGAGTAGCAGGGGATCCCTGTAGCACGCGCGCGAGCGTGTGCACGCGTGTGTCCAGGTCGTGAAACCGACACGAAATGACACGACACTAACACACAAGGACAGGGATCAACAAACAAGATCTAAACTAACATTCCTATTTAAAAACATTGAATAAATACGATCGAAATGCCCTTTGAGGCATTTCGTCGAACACCTAGTCCTAGTTCTGATACGTGTCCAGAATGGACACGAAACCTTCGATACCCGACACGAAAACTACCCAGACCTTAGGGGGACCCTTAGGGCTTCCTATACATGAAGACTAAATAAAAATCCATGGAGATTTGAAGGAGTTACCTCTCAATGAACCTTCAATGGAAAAATCCCCTTTCTAGCTCCTTGCTTGGTATCCAAATCAACACACAACAACTCCAAACTGAACCAAATTATCCATAACAGCAAGAAAAACAGTATTAGAATCTAATACAACTAATTTGGGAAAATTAGGACCTATAATAGATTTATCATGAATTTATTTAGGTAAGAACTCACCTCTTTCCTTAGAACTTTGGATAAACCATAAAAGAGGCTAGCCCTAAAATCTAGGAGGGACTTTATAGTGGGGGAATCCATAGGTTAACCATAGTTGGCCGGCCAAGTTGGGTTTGGGTGGAGTTTTAGCTAGGTTATCTAGTCCTATGAAGTTTAGTCACAAAATAACTTGTGAAACCACAAGCCATTTGTCAAAACACTTGATTCCTAAATTCCTAATTAAATTTCTAGTGAATCAATAACTACTAACTTAAGTCATACTAGGTTAGACTAGAGTCACTTGACCTAACCATGACCCACTAACTAGGGTTAGCTCCTAGTTTGGTCTACAATGGTCAATACTAGTCAACTGTCAACCTAGTTCAAACAATATCAAAATAATTCCTAAAAATTCCTATAAATTCTAATTAATTCCAATAAATTTAATTTACTCCAAAAATGACAATTTTACCCTCATACTAGAATTGTGGTAGTGACAAATCTACCCTCCTTAAAAGAATTTTGTCCTCGAAATTGAAAGGCGAAATACAACTGATGAGAAGGATAGAAAGCATACCTCACGGTCCAAAAAGATAGGGGTACCGCTCGCGCATCTCATCCTCCCGCTCCCAGGTAGACCCTCCTGGAGAATGATGCCTCCATGCGACGCGTACCAAAGGTATCACCTGGTTCCTCAGAACCTTCTCCCGTCGATCCAACACCTCCACTGGCTGCTCTGGATAGCTGAGAGAAGGCCCAACCTCTATCTCCAAATGATCGAGCACATGGCTAGGGTCAGCCACGTACCATCTCAACTGTGATACATGAAGTACGTTGTGGACCCCCACAAGTACAGGCGGCAAGTCTAGCCTGTAAGCCACGTCTCCGACTCTCCCGCTGATAACGAAAGGGCCGATAAAGCGCGGACTAAGCTTTCTGCCTCCACCAAAATGTATCGTACCACGAGTCGAAGATATTCTCAAGAAAACCTGGTCTTCGACCTAATCACAAGCAAGGTCTCAATTATATAAATAACAAATATGATAAAAAAAATCACAAAGAAACACCCTAAATCTAATCCTACTCTAATCTGTTCCTCAAACTCCAAGGGCCTCCGGTAGCTATCGGCCCAGTGCCGATGTCTGTCCTGTGCCACACGAAGTCTGTCCCTGATGAGCTTCACCTTCTCGGCCGCATCCACAATCATCTCTGGCCCCAGCAAAGCTCGCTCACCAACATCATCCCAGGATAAGGGTGTACGGCACCTACGCCCGTACAAAGCCTCGAAAGGTAACATCTCGATGCTGGCCTGGAAACTATTGTTATAGGTAAACTCCACCAAATGAAGATGATCCTCCCAGGAAACTCCAAAGTCCAGAACGCACGTCCGTAGCATATCCTCAAGGGTCTGAATAGTCCGCTCTGACTGTCCGTCCGTCTGGGGGTGGTATGCAGTACTAAACTTGAGCTGAGTGCCCAAGCTGGTCTGCAGACTCCTCCAGAAATGGGAAGTAAAATGGCTATCCCGATCTGAGATGATGCTGACCGGAACTCCGTAGATCCTGACTATCTGCCGCATATACATCTCCGCCAGCCTCTCTGTAGACGTACCCACCTTGAATGGCAAAAAGTGGGCCGATTTGGTCAACCTATCAACGATGACCCAAATCGCGTCTTTCCCTCCTGGAGTACGTGGCAATCCTGAAACGAAGTCCATCGTGATATGCTTCCATTTCCACTCGGGAATGGGCAGCGGCTGCAATAATCCACCGGGCCTCTGTCTCTCTGCCTTGACCTGCTGACAGACCAAGCACCTAGCTACGAAGTGGGACACCTCCCGCTTCATTCCTGACCACCATACATGCTCCCGTAGATCTCGGTACATCTTGTTGGCACCCGGGTGTATAGAGTACTGAGATCTGTGGGCCTCCTGCATAACCTGCTCCCTGAGCTCCCCGTTAGACACACATAACCTGGCACCGTGCCTCAGGGTACCATCCTCTGCAAGTAAAAACTCAGCATCCCCCACTCCTATACTGATCTGCTCTCTGATACTCTGCAAGGCCACATCCTCGAACTGGGTCGCCTTGATCCTATCTATCAAGTCCGACTGAATCTGCATCCCCCATAGCTGCATCTGCACCCCAGGCACGATCACCTCAATCCCAAGGCTCTCCAAGTCGGCAAGCAAATGCCGATCCATGGTCAAACACATGGCTGTCGGATACCTACTCAAGGCATCGACAACCACGTTAGCCTTCCCTGGGTGATACTGAAGTAGGATGTCAAAATCCTTCATCAACTCCAGCCATCTGCGTTGTCTCATATTCAACTCCTTCTGAGTGAACACATACTTTAGGCTCTTGTGATCTGTAAAAATCTCCACCCTCTCGCCATACAGAAAATGCTTCCACAGCTTCAAAGAAAAAATTACTGTTGCCAGCTCCAGGTCGTGGGTAGGGTAGTTCTTCTTATGGGGACATAACTGTCTGGAAGCATAGGCAATCACCTTCTCGTGCTGCTGCAACACACAACCCAGCCCCTTCCCTGAAGCATCACTATAAATAGTAAATCCACCTAATCCTGAAGGTAACGTCAGAATCGGAGCTATCGTCATCCGCTTCTTCAACTCATCAAAAGCCGCCTGACTCTCCTCTGACCATACATACTCAGCATCCTTCCGGGTCAACCGTGTCAACGGCTCTGCAACCCGAGAGAAATCCTGCACGAATCTCCGGTAATATCCTGCCAGCCCCTGGAAGCTCCGGATCTCTACAACTGAAGTCGGTGCTGCCCATGCCTCAACTGCTACAATCTTTTTAGGGTCAACTGAGATGCCATCTCTAGTCACCACATGCCCCAAAAAATCCACCCGGTCCAAGAAAAACTCACACTTGGAGAGTTTTCCATAAAGCTGCTCCTTCTTGAGAATCTCCAGCACTATCCGCAGATGCTCCTCGTGCTCCTTCTCAGTCTTGGAATATATCAAGATATCGTCTATGAATACCACCACAAACTGATCCAGATACTGGTGGAACACCTTGTTCATAAGGTTCATAAACAGTGCTGATGTATTGGTTAGCCCAAACGGCATAACCAAAAACTCGAACTGCCCGTACCGCATCCTGAAAGCGGTTTTGGGAATATCATCCCCCTTCACCTTCACCTGGTGATATTCCGACCTCAGATCAATCTTGGAAATTACCCGGGCTCTGCTCAACTGGTCAAATAGATCGTCGATCCGCGGCAGTGGGTATTTGTTCTTGATCGTGAGGTTGTTGAGTGCCCTATAGTCAATACACATGCGTACTGATCCATCCTTCTTCGGTACGAACAACACTAGTGCACCCCATGGCGACGAACTCGAGCGGATGAAGCCCTTGTCCTGCAGCTCATCCACCTGCTTCTTCAGCTCCACCAGCTCACTGTTGTTCACCCGATAGACATGCTGAGAGATGGGTTCCGCTCCTGGAACCAAGTCTATCGAGAACTGTCACTCCCTAATCCTGGATTACGTATTTTAATACGTAAACCGATAAATTATATTTACTTTGTATTTATATGATATTTATTATGCAGTATTTCTTCATGCATTTTCTAAAAAATATTTGACAAAATATTATTTCCTAATTTATTTTCTGCATTTGGGCCTACAGTTTTGGCTCATTTGGGTAACCTAATCTTGGTTCACCAATGGTTCATCATGAACCCTTTGGTTCATCATGAACCCATGGGTCCAAGATCTTTATATATATAACTCATCTCATTCTCTCTCCTCTCATTTACTTCCTCTCATTTATTTTCTCCACCAACCAAGGCAAGTACCAACTTGCTCAAGAGATGGATCCATAATTTTGTCAATATTTTCTTACAAAACTATTTGCCAAAAATATGTTCTTCTCCTCAATCTATACTAGTTTAGAACTTAGAAATTCCCATTTTGAAGCTTTGATTTTTGTAGATCTAAGTTTTAATCATTTTTGGATTTTGCATGGTTTGATCTACTTTAGTTGGATTTTATGTGTTTTTGATGCTTCTATGTGGAAGAGCATTCCATTTCACCCAAGATGGAACTTTGGAAATCCGGATTTGGAGTTCGGATGGCCAAGTTGTGATGCTCTGAAGCTTTGGGTTCATCCATGGTGTTCTTGCTGTTTGGAGAGGACAGTGAGCAGTGTGCTCCTGTTTGAGCACGCTTTCTGTTGGAAGCGTGTCTCCCCTTGAGTTTGCATGACTTTTCACGCAGCTCTCCCCTTGAGCCTGCGTGACTTTTCACGCAGCTCTCCCCTTGAGCCTGCGTGACTTTTTACGCAGCTCTCCCCTTGAGCCTGCGTGACTTTTCACGCAGCTCTCCCCTTGAGCCTACATGATTTTTCACGCAGCTCTCCCCTTGAGCCTGCGTGACTTTTCACGCAGCTCTCCCCTTGAGCCTGCGTGACTTTTCACGCAGCTCTCCCCTTGAGCCTGCATGATTTTTCACGCAGCACTCCCCTTGAGCCTGCGTGACTTTTCACGCAGCTCTCCCCTTGAGCCTGCGTGACTTTTCACGCAGCTCTCCCCTTGAGCCTGCGTGACTTTTCACTTACGCAGCTCCCCTTGAGCGTGCGTGCTTTTAGGCGTATGCTTTTGATATTTTATCAGATATTATATGCCCATTTTATATCCTTATGCCTTTTGTCCCGAGCATGATATGAGCACTAATGTAACCCCGGAGAACAAAGTGTTCCTACCCGATACCTGTACCTGAATGTCCCAGTTCTTGTTTATGCTCGACAAATGACTCGTAACTCCACGTGGCGTATTTGCGATGATGCATTACACTAAGGAGGGTAGCACATGTTGACATACTGATTGACATGGATCCTCTTTGGGGTACTCGTACTAAAGTACGACTTTAGGAGGATAATCATGCAGGCCACAGCATGTGAGTCCAAGATTTTACCTAGGGTTAAATTAGGCAACTAAACATACTAGATGCATGGGGAGGGCAAAATCCCGAGATCGTGTTACACCAGCCGCATTGAGATATTGTCTCGACGCGCCGGCTGGTCTCCACGGATACTGTGTCATCTACAACGAGTGGATGACTATATCCGATTAATTTCTGCTATATATTATATGTTTTAGCAAGGTGGCCTTACGAGGGACCTGTGCTCAATCATACCTGTCTACGCGAACCCCTGGGTTATCTAGCCTTGCTGGAAAGATACGATCTGAGGATTTTCTAAATAACATGATGCGAGGATAACCTCGTCCCACTAGAAACTCGTAGGCTTGATTGGCCGTGAAAACGACTTGCTTGTATCCTATTACCTTCTGCGAATGACCGAGGGAAGCGGACTGTTGTGGTACGTGATCCAACCCATGTTCTTGTTTGATTGTTGGGTTGGTTATCGTACTATGACAGGCTGTGGACCGAAGTTATGAACGGAAGACTTATTCTGGTTGTGAACTGTTACTTCTGTGAATGACTGAGGAACATGGTCTATCATGGTACAAGATCCAACCCATGTTCTTGTTTGATTGTTGGGTTGTATATTATGCTGCGATAGGCTATCGACCAAAGTCATGATCAGGAGATTTTCTTGTTTATACCTTTTAACTTATGTGAAAGTTATAGAGTACGACACGACCCGACTCCATGCAGCACCTTTTGTCCTTGTTTGGTTGTAAGGGTGCCATATGGGTTTGAGGATGTTGCGCTACCCTGTAATAGTAGCTTAAGTATGACTATTATCAACCATTCTATTATCTGGGTTTTTAATCTTAACTCTTGTGCCCCTTTGGCGGTACTTGCTATTCGGGACTGACCCCGCTGATTTTGTTTGGCCAGATCTCGTAGCAGAGCCAGAGGACACGATCTTCCTCCCTGACATCCATGGTGCATACTAGGAGCATGGCGGTTCGGGTACTCGAGTGGGTTTCTTCTCCACCACTTCTGCTTATATTTTGTGCGGCATTTAGCCACCGGCACCTGTTAGCCGGATTACATGATATTTTGTGTCAGTACAAAATTGTAAATAAACAGACTGCAACTGTGTATAATTTTGTACCCCTGACTCTCTGAGATAGCTAAATTATAAAGCTAGTCTCTCATGATCATTTTGATGAAACGTCAGGGACGCCTTACTGCTTTATCTTTAATGTTCATTTAATTGCTGATGTAAATTGATTGATTGAGACATAGAACTCTGTGGGACCATAGGAGACTTGATTGTAGCATATACCCCTAGTCTCTCGATAGCCACGATCTCCGTATGACGTTACGTATCTCATATGGAGTAGCTGGCCTAGTCCATCTCCGTATTTCGGTACTGGGGCGTGACAAGGTTTTAATGGTGGCCCATGCAGGTCTGATTTTCAGACTTGTGGGGTATTGCAAATTATTAGGAGTCTCAATCAAAACTTGTTCCCCTTAAAATTCTGTTTCGAATTCTCTGTCCTTGCCTTGATCTCTAACCTGACTTGCATCTTCAAAATCTTCCTCGTTCGGACTTGATAATCTTATATCTTTCTCTATAGGGGTGCTTCATTCTCAGTAGCGGGTGAGGCCCAAGAGGAAGAGCAGCGAGAGCAAGGCTCGACTGGGCGCCAGCAGGGGAGAGAACCTTCCCCAGAACGGACATGAGCAGAAATGGAACCAGAGGCAGTGCAGCCGCCGGTTATTGAAACTCCTACAGCACCAGCAGCGACGACAGTACCAGATGCCGTAGCACTCCTGGAGATCATCCGGAGGATTCTTGTCACTCATCAACAGCAACAGACTCAGCAGCAGGAGCAGAACGTGTTGCTGAACCAAGGGATTCAATTAGCTCTTGAGAGGAGTGCCAGGGTTGACTCGGGAGCATCAGGAAGGTTTCATCGCTTGAACCCGAGGTATTTTGATGGCACGGAGGATGCCATCACTGCGGATGCCTGGATTCAAGACATCGAAGCCATTCTTGTGGCAGCCAAGGTTCCAGATGATGAGAAGGTTGATCAGGTCAAATTGGTACTTCAGGATCTTGCCCGCGACTGGTGGGCATCAGAAGAAGTTGGTGTAAGATGCCCTGTTCGTTGGACCACCTTCAGTGACAGATTCAAGGCCAAGTATTTTGGCGTAGTAGCTCGATATGAGCTCCAGCAGAAGTTTATCAGTCTCAAGCAAGCAGGCAAGACCGTAGATGGGTATGCAGCAGAGTTCTGCAGATTGTGTCGTTTTACACCAGTAATGGTGGTAACGGAGCCAGAGAAGGCTATGAGGTTCCAGCAAGGACTTCATTTGGAACTATTACAGCTTGTGGAAGGACACGACTACCAGACGTTTGACGCTGTTTTGACGGCCGCTCGGAGGCACGAGCTTACCCAGCAGAGGGTGGCATCGAGGACAGGAGGTCAGAAGAGATCTCATTCCCAGGTTGGAGGAGGAGCAATACAGTGAACATCGGCACCAGCACCCGGTGTACGTATTCATGATGCAGGAGCACCGCGGAGGACGGTCGTGTCAACTAATACACCACTAGTTCGGCATCAGCAGTCGAGGAACCAACAACAGCGTCAGGGAGCACCCCAGGACTGTACACTCTGTGGGAAGGCAGGGCACACGAGGGAGGTGTACCGGTCAGCGAATGGCTTATACTTGAGGTGTGGTAGTTCAGACCACCGTATCTCCACTTGTCATGTGATACAGAGGCCAGGAGGGCCAGCTCAGCAGTTTCCAGCGTTGCCAGCTCCGGTGGCAACCCCGAGTGGAGGGCCAGTATTAGCAGTAAGGCCCCTAGCCCAACGTCTACCAATGCAGGCTCAGATATTCCGCCAGGCACAGGAAGCCGAAGGCCCTCAGAGGCAGCAACAGCATGGTCGAGGAAGGCCGCAACAAGGAGCTCAGCGGGGCCAGGGACAGGCTCTCATATTATCCTTGGGAGAGGCTCTAGCGTCTATTGACGTGGTGGCAGGTAAAATTCTCGTCACCTCATTTCCTGCTGTAGCATTATTTGATTCAGGCGCTACTCATTCATTCATCTCTGCACAATATGCTACACGGATTGGATTAGATTTGAGGCATTGCCGGAGAGGATGGATATACTCACTGGTAATGGGCTTGTAGAAGTTAGCAGAGTGCGCTTTTCATGTCCGGTAGAGGTGTGTGGGCATTTACGGCCCGCATCATTGATTCAATTCCCTATGGGGAATTTTGATGTCGTTCTTGGCATAGACTGGTTGAGAGACAGTCATGCGATAATTAATTGTAGAGGAGGTAGGGTCATATTCAGCGTTCCTGGGATGGAGCAGTTTATCTTTGCTCGAACCGTGAAGAATCAGGCCGGAGGCGTCATCTCAGCAGCAGTGTCAGAGCCAGGACAGATTCTGAGAGTGGTCGAAGATTTTTTCGACGCCTTCCCTGATGAGCTCCCAGGGATACCCCCAGTTAGAGAGGTAGAATTTAGCATTGAGTTGAACCCTGGAACGAGGCCTATTGCAGACACAGTTTACAGAATGTCGCCGTCAGAACAGGATAAGTTGTATCAATATGAAGAAGAGTTGAAGTCTAAGGGATTCATCCGAGACAGTAAATTGCCCTGGGCCGTGCCAGTGATTCTAGTTCCTAAGAAGGATGGGTCGACGAGGATGTGCATCGACTACCGTAAGCTGAATGCAGTAACAGTGAAGAATAAGTACCCACTACCAAGGATTTATGACCTGTTTGACCAGTTGAGCAAGGCCAGCATCTTTTCCAAGATCGATCTTCGGTCAGGATACTATCAAGTAAGTGTCCGGGAGCAAGACATACCGAAGACAACATTCAGATCTAGATATAGGCATTATGAGTTTTTAGTAATGCCCTTTGGACTAACCAACGCCCCCGCAGTATTCATGGATTTAATGAACCGCATCTTTCTGCCGTATTTGGATAAATTTGTGGTGGTGTTCATAGATGACATTCTTGTCTATTCCAGCAGTAAAGAGGGGCATGAGAAACATCTTAGGACTGTCTTACAGACATTAAGGGAGCATCAACTTTATGTGAAGCTCGACAAGTGTGAATTCTGGTTAGATCACATTTCGTTCCCGGGGCATGTAATTTCTGGAGCAGGAGTGTCAGTAGATCCGAAGAAGATTGAGGCCGTAGAGCATTGGCCAGTCCCGAGAACGGTTGCAGAAGTGCGAAGTTTCTTAGGATTAGCTGGTTACTACAGAAGGTTCGTGGCGGACTTTGCCAAGATCTCTGCGCCCTTAACGCGTTTGACGCACAAGGACGTAGAGTTTGTTTGGTCAGCTAGCTGTCAGGCATCATTTAAAGAATTGAAGAAGAGATTGATCTCAGCCCCGATCTTGACGCTTCCAGTAGGAGCGGGAGGCTTTACAGTATATTGTGACGCATCTGGGAAGGGTCTTGGATGTGTATTGATGCAGCACGGAAAGGTGATAGCATATGCGTCTCGACAGCTTCGAGACCATGAGAAGAATTACCCGACTCACGATTTAGAGTTAGCAGCTGTGGTGTTTTCACTCAAGTTGTGGAGGCATTATTTATACGGGGATCGGGTAAAGATCTATACTGATCATAAGAGTTTGAAATACGTATTCACGCAGCGGGATTTGAACATGAGGCAAAGAAGATGGTTAGAACTACTGAAGGATTTTGACTTAGATCTTCAGTATCATCCAGGCAAGGCGAATATAGTTGCAGATGCACTGAGTAGGAAAGACAGTGCCTTTATCTTGACCTCGTAGAAGCATATTTTAGAAGACCTTCAGAGTATGGGAATCGAAGTAGTTTTGCCAAGGGATATAGAAAGAATGACCAGTATGCAGATTCAGTCAACCTTAGTAGAAAGAATAAGGGCAGCACAAGCAGGAGATCCACAGATTCAGAAGTTGCGGTCGGAGTGTGAATCAGGCCGTAGGAAGGAGTTAGTGATTCATAAAGATGGTACGCTCAGGTTTGGGAACAGACTCTGTGTACCAAGTGGAGACCTTCGACAAGAAGTTATGTCCGAAGCTCATAGTTCTATTTACTCCATTCATCCAGGAGGAACGAAGATGTATCGAGATATCAGGCAGTACTTTTGGTGGAATGGCATGAAAAGAGAGAGAGCGAGATTTGTATCCAAGTGTCTGGTATGTCAGCAGGTGAAAGCCGAGCAGCAGAGACCAGCAGGGTTGCTACAGCCGCTTCCTATCCCAGAATGGAAATGGGAGCACATTACGATAGATTTTGTGACCGGTTTACCTAGATCCCCGACTGGTAAGAATGCAGTCTGGGTAATAGTAGATCGACTCACGAAAGTCGCTCATTTTCTTCCCTTCCGAGTTGGACAGACTACTGAACAGCTAGCAGAAATGTACATGAAGTAGATAGTAAGGCAGCACGGTGTTCCAGTTAGTATAGTATCAGATCGGGATACGCGGTTTACTTCCCATTTTTGGTAGAGCTTACACCAAAGTTTGGGAACCAAGTTAAGATTCAGTACTGCTTATCATCCACAAACTGACGGGCAATCAGAAAGAACCATTCGGACGTTAGAAGATATGCTACGGGCGTGTACCTTGGATTTTGGCGGATCTTGGGAGGATCACCTTCATCTAGTGGAGTTCTCCTATAACAACAGCTATCAGGCTAGCATTCAGATGGCCCCGTTCGAAGCATTGTACAGAAGGAAGTGCAGGTCCCCTTTGGCATGGGACGACGTAGGAGAACGGAAGCTGTTGGGACCAGAGTTGATCACGCAGACTGTGGAGATAGTTAAGTTGGTCAGAGAGCTCCTTCGAGTTGTACAGGACCGACATCGTTATTGGGCAGATCAGCATCGTAGGCCTCTAGAGTTCAGAGTTGGCGACCAAGTGTTTCTGCAGATTTTGCCTACTCGGGGTATCATCAGATTTGGAACCGGAGGAAAGCTTAGTCCAAGATACGTTGGTCCTTTTAAGATTCTCGCTCGGGTAGGTGATGTGGCTTATCGACTTGCCCTTCTGCCTTCGTTGACTGGCATACATGATGTGTTTCATGTGTCCCAATTATGTGGGTATGTCTCAGATCCGAGTCATGTCCTCGATCATTCTGAGTTAGTCGTTGGTACCGACCTAACTTACGAAGAACAACCCGTGTCTATTTTGGACCGGCGAGAGAAGGTACTCAAGAATCGGACGATAAGCCTTGTCCGTGTTTCTTGGAACCATCACTCTTCGGAAGAGTCAACCTGGGAGCACGAGGACGAGATCAGATCTTGGTAACCGCATTTATTTGACTAATAAGGTATATTTTTGCACCTTATTGACACGATTCCATGCTTATCTACACTTGCTTGTTTTGCACTTTATGATGTATGATAATAACTGTTATGATAGTTAACTTGTATATGATTGTGCCTTGCTTGCCCTGATTTCACTATCCTGTCTTGACTGGAATTCCGAGGACGGAATTTTTCTAAGAAGGGTAGAGATGTTACTCCCCAATCCTGGAATACGTATTTTAATACGTAAACCGATAAATTATATTTACCTTATATTTATACGATATTTATTATGCAGTATTTCTTCATGCATTTCCCAAAAAATATTCGACAAAATATTATTTCCTAATTTATTTTCTGCATTTGGGCCTACAGTTTTGGCTCATTTGGGTAACCTAATCTTGGTTCACCAATGGTTCATCATGAACCCTTTGGTTCATCATGAACCCATGGGTCCAAGATCTTTATATATATAACTCATCTCATTCTCTCTCCTCTTATTTACTTCCTCTCATTTATTTCCTCCACCAACCAAGGCAAGTACCAACTTGCTCAAGAGATGGATCCATAATTTTGTCAATGTTTTCTTACAAAACTATTTGCCAAAAACATGTTCTTCTTCTCAATCTATACTAGTTTAGAACTTGAAAATTCCCATTTTGAAGCTTTGATTTTTGTAGATCTAAGTTTTAATCATTTTTGGATTTTGCATGGTTTGATCTACTTTAGTTGGATTTTATGGGTTTTTGATGCTTCCATGTGGAAGAGCATTCCATTTCACCCAAGATGGAACTTTAGAAATCCGGATTTGGAGTTCGGATGGCCAAGTTGTGATGCTCTGAAGCTTTGGGTTCATCCATGGTGTTCTTGCTGTTTGGAGAAGACAGTGAGCAGTGTGCTCCTGTTTGAGCACGCTTCCTATTGGAAGTGTGTCTCCCCTTGAGCCTGCGTGACTTTTCACGCAGCTCTCCCCTTGAGCCTGCTTGACTTTTCATGCAGCTCTCCCCTTGAGCCTGCGTGACTTTTCACGCATCTCTCCCCTTGAGCCTGCGTGACTTTTCACGCAGCTCACCCCTTGAGCCTGCGTGACTTTTCACGCAGCTCTCCCCTTGAGCCTGCGTGACTTTTCACACAGCTCTCCCCTTGAGCCTACGTGACTTTTCACGCAGCTCTCCCCTTGAGCCTGCGTGACTTTTCATGCAGCTCTTCCCTTGAGCCTGCGTGACTTTTCACTCACGCAGCTCCCCTTGAGCGTGCGTGCTTTTGGGCGTACGCTTTTGATATTTTATCAGATATTATATGCCCATTTTATATCCTTATGCCTTTTGTCTCGAGCATGATATGAGCACTAATGTGACCCCGGAGAACAAAGTGTTCCTACCCGATACCTGTACCTGAATGTCCCAGTTCTTGTTCATGCTCGACAAATGACTCGTAACTCCACGTGGCGTATATGCGATGGTGCATTACACTAAGGAGGGTAGCACATGTTGACATACTGATTGACATGGATCCTCTTTGGGGTACTCGTACTAAAGTACGACTTTAGGGGGATAATCATGCAGGCCACAGCATGTGAGTCCAAGATTTTACCTAGGGTTAAATTAGGCAACTAAACATACTAGATGCATGGGGAGGGCAAAATCCTGAGATCGTGTTACACCAGCCGCCTTGAGATATTGTCTCGACGCGCCGGCTGGTCTCCACGGATACTGTGTCATCTGCAACGAGTGGATGACTGTATCCGATTAATTCCTGCTATATATTATATATTTTAGCAAGGTGGCCTTACGAGGGACCTGTGCTCAATCATACCTGTCTACGCGAACCCCTGGGTTGGCTAGCCTTGCTGGAAAGATACGATCTGAGGATTTTCTAAATAACATGATGCGAGGATATCCTCGTCCCACTAGAAACTCGTAGGCTTGATTGGCCGTGAAAACGACTTACTTGTATCCTATTACCTTCCGCGAATAACCGAGGGAAGCGGACTGTTGTGGTACGTGATCCAACCCATGTTCTTGTTTGATTGTTGTGTTGGTTATCGTACTATGACAGGCTGTGGACCGAAGTTATGAACGGAAGACTTATTCTGGTTGTGAAGTGTTACTTCTGTGAATGACTGAGGAACATGGTCTATCATGGTATAAGATCCAACCCATGTTCTTGTTTGATTGTTGGGTTGTATATTGTGCTGCGATAGGCTATCGACCAAAGTCACGATCAGGAGATTTTCTTGTTTATACCTTTTAACTTATGTGAAAGTTATAGAGTACGACACGTCCCGACTCCATGCGGCACCTTTTGTCCTTGTTTGGTTGTAAGGGTGCCATATGGGTTCGAGGATGTTGCGCTACCCTGTAATAGTAGCTTAAGTATGACTATTATCAATCATTCTATTATCTGGGTTTTTAATCTTAACTCTTGTGCCCCTTTGGCGGTACTTGCTATTCGGGGCTGACCCTGCTGGTTTTGTTTGGCCAGATCTCGTAGCAGAGTCAGAGGACACGATCTTCCTCCCTGACATCCATGGTGCATACTAGGAGCAAGACTGTTCGGGGACTCGAGTGGGTTTCTTCTCCACCACTCCTGCTTATATTTTGTGCGGCATTTAGCCACCGGCACCTATTAGCCGGATTACATGATATTTTGTGTCAGTACAGAATTATAAATAAAAAGACTGCAGCTGTGTATAATTTTGTACCCCTGACTCTCTGAGATAGCTAAATTATAAAGCTAGTCTCTCATGATCATTTTGATGGAGCGTAAGGGACGCCTTACTGCTTTATCTTGAATGTTCATTTAATTGTATGTACCCCCTAGTCTCTCGACAGCCACGATCGCCGTATGACGTTACGTACCTCATATGGAGTAGCTGGCCTAGTCCGTCTCCGTATTTCGGTACTGGGGCGTGACAAGAACTCTATGTCCCTGTCTGGTGGCAACCCCGGCAACTCCTCTGGGAAAACATCTATATACTCTGCTATCAAGGGGTGTGGAATCGCTTGCTCCTCGACCGAGACTCCCCAGAAGACTCCGTTGCTCTGCTCTGCCTAACGTCTGGAGTACTCGAACTCTGGTTCCTCCGGCGCTCTGAAGAGAACTCTACCCCCTCTGCAATTAATGCTGGCGTGGTGCCTGCTCAACCAATCCATGCCTAGTACTATATCGTAGTTTGGCAATGGCATTACGAGCAGGCTCACCTCCAACTCACGGCCTCCCAAAACTACTCTCCGAACCTTACAAACATCACGTACGAGGATGATGCCACCCCCGGTCGTGATCTTGTAAGTCCTAGGCAACGATTCAGCTATAATACCGTGTCTAATCACAAAAGATACTGATATAAAACTATACGAAGCACCGAAATCGAATAATGCAAAAGCTGGACTGGAGTCGAGGAGAACCGAACCTGCAATCAGCTCTCCGATCACCTCTGCATCCTCAGCCGCCAAGGCGAAAGCTCGCCCCGGCCGGCCTCCCCGGGCCTGTTGCTGGTGCTGAACAAATCTCTGCTGCTGGGTCGGCAGGGCTGGTCCCCTCTGTTGGCCTGCTGCTGCCCTGGCTCCTCCTCCCTGAGCTGCTCGTCCCGTAGTCAAGGTACACTCCCTCATTTGGTGATCTCGTGAGCCACATACCAGGCACTTGCCCAGCCTCTTCCTACACTCGTTCCACCCGTGCCCTGGCTTCTTGCAATAAGCACAGGTGGTGGCCTGCTGCCTCGGTGCCTGCTGCTGTACCCTTTGCTGCTGATGCTGCATTGGCTGGTGCCTCGGCTGCTGAAACTGCTACGGCTGGAACCTCTGCAGCTGATGGTGCTGCTGCTGAAAGTGCAGCCTCTTGGCCGGTCCTCCGCTACTGCTGCCTCCCTGGGAGTCTCGTCCCCTCTTGAGCCTAAGCTCAAGATCATCCACTGCAGCTAGTACGTCCACCAGGATCTTCTCAAATGTAGCTCTGCGGGCGTTCTTGGTGTAGGACTTGACCTCCTTTACCAAGCCCTTCCGGAACCTCCGGGCCTTCGTCGTCTCCGACAAGTCCTCTACAAATCTGCCCAGGCGGCAGAACTCTCCTGCAAACTCCTTGTAACGCCCCAGTCCCAAAATACTTAGGACTAGGTACGTATCCATGCCAGCTGTATACATACGAAGTATACTCCAATATATGGAAACCTCGTATGAATACATAAGCTGTGAAATGCAGTAAACCATAATGCTAATCTCATCCACAATATAAGAATTAATATAAAATAGGTAGCAATGCTGGATTGTAATTTGTACAAAAGTTGGGCGAAGACAAAGTCCACTACCAACTATCTCAAATAAAATGTACAAGAAGGAATAGATGAAATAACAAGACGAGCCAAGTGCAATCATCTACGAAAGGATGGAGAAGATCACGGCCTCGGCTAGAACACCTGCAATATCACAAAAGCACACACCTGGAGAGATAACCAGGTCCTCAGAGGGACGTAACAAGATACATAAAGAACATGCCATAATAAACTGAATATATAATATGTCACAAACCGAAATAAGTGACAAGACGACAATAAGGTAATCTAACCGTACTACAGTGTTTATGCAGTTAAGAACAAACCTCCATCGCATGGGCACTCTGGCTCAGTAGCAGTAATCTCAGGTATGGCCCATCAGGATACCAGGGACCTCAAAGCATAACATTCATCGAATGTCAGAGGCCAGCAGTAAATCAGTATCAGGATCCAGGACCGTATCTCCCGCGGAGATAACCGGCAATAGGGAAGTGCATACTTGGCCCATACGTCAAGGAACTGTTCTTCCCACCCAATGCCTAACGGAGTCACATCCATATCTCACATACCTCTACTAACTGCTAAGTCTCCTAACATGCCTCTATTAGCAGTTAGCCCTATCGCATGCGCATGGGGGATCAGCCCATACACAAGAACCTCTACATGCTACTCATCTCACACATCCTCGTGGTACAACTGTGTCAAGGTATATACGATACACTACAGACGGTAGTCTCTTAACTCTAAGTCCATATGCAGTCAAAGGATAATAACAAAGTATATCTAATGTATCACTGAGCAGACAGTAAATCAAGAACAGTAAGAACTGGAAGTAACTGAACAGTGATATGTAATAAAATGCAAAACTAAATATAAACAGTATATTGGCAAGATATCTTGCCTGAGGTTATGTGCAAAAGGAATAATCCAGTAGCTCGAACCGGCAAAATAAACAAAGCAAGAAAAGCCAAATCCCGCAGATGACTCCGGATGCTGCAATAAACATCATGAACGAGTTTGGAATATAAGATATACCTAGGAAACGCCTGTCCAAAAGTTAAATTCTGGAACAGGGGCAAAATCGTAATTTCGGGTCAAAACGATGTCCGCCGTTTGACCCGCTTTGCACCGAAATGCGTGCCAAATCTACGGTCTCTAAAGTCGTCAAACTACATGTCTACGGATTTGTTTTGAGGAGACGAACCCAACGGTATGTCCAATTTTGGATTCCGGTGGGCTGTGCACAAAATCGCCCGTTGAGTGGGATTGTGGGCCCGCCAAAATAGCGTCCCGATCAACGGTCTCAGAATCAGACCAAACTTGGCTCACAGGACCAGAAAAATATTTTGAGTCCAATGGCGCAAGTTTCATCGCGATATGATGAGTGTGCACAAAGTTGTGACTTAATTCGCAAAGAGTCGATACGGGGGTATCTCGACGGATACGCACTGATTTCGTCGCGCATATGCAACGAAATCGGGTTCCGTCAGTTCCCACACGTCAACAACATCCTTACGCGTCTTTCGATGTGTATAGTGCACGACCACGTCGCCCGGGTTGTCGGGATGGACCCCGTATCGGGGTGTTTCTCTACTTTTTGAAAACAGAATTTACAATTTTTCGGAAAACTTTAACAACGTGTAACTTTCTACATACTAGATGAAAAGTGAATCCAAAAGGTTCGTTACAATCTTGGTTAGGTTGTCTTTGACTGCCTTCAATTAGTTTTTACGAAAGCTTAATGGACAGCAAGAAAAGTGGCCGACAAGTTGGTGTTTCAAAACAGTTTTTAATATTCAGAAAAGTGGGTTTTTCTCCAACTTCGTCTTGATTTTTCGAGCAAGTTGGATGGCCATGTCAAAATACATCTGGGGGATCTCGAAGAGGGTCAAGTTTACTTTTCAGAACATTTTACGGATCGAAAATCGGAGTTACGAGCAAAAAGTTACGTCGTAGGGAAGTAGGGTACCTTGAGTAGGAAAACTGCTCCGTGGGTGACGCGGGGCTGACTTCCGATGCTCCGTTCGTCGTGCACACAACTCCGTTGCTGTTGAAACGAACTCGTAGGCGAAGAGGGTATGTTCAGCCCCAACTTTCGTTTTGGAAGTTTAGGATTTTGAGGCTTGTAGAAAGAGTTATATATATATCAAGTTGGTTAAAAAAAAAAACCTAATATAATATTATTACTAATACCCCTAAAGCCTTTCCACGGGTTGCTACTGCTGTGCATGGATTGGGGGGGGGGGGGGTGGGGGCGGGGGCCGCCCACTTAAGTGGGCGGCTACAGTAACTTTTTTTTTCTTTTTTTCTTTTCTTTTCTTTTCTTTTTCTTTTTCTTTACTAAATCTTTTCAAACTCTTTGAATCTTTTACATATATAGCTATATATATACAAAAATCATTTAAATACAAATAACACCTTAAATGTCACATATCCAAATATTTAATATATTTAATATATCTACATATATATAAATTCAATCATTAAATAAATCAACTCAAAATAATAATATTATTTAAATAGGAAAATATGGTTATTAAATCTCCACAAAATAACTTTAATAATAATAAATTAATAAGATCGATCCAATGAGTGCACTTACACTGCACACCCTTTCCCGAGTCCACAAAATATACTATTTTGTAAAATATTATTTAAAATAAATAAAATACCAATAATTGCACAAATAATTAAATAATTTGAAATTGTAATTAAAATTCTAAAGTAATTTAGAAAATACTTGTATGTACATAAAATATTCCTATATGGCCACCTTAGCCACCCCACATGCTCACATGGCCTTAAATTTGGTTTGGACCTTGTTCGGACTGAATTGGCCAAACTGGGTCATCAAAAAAAATAAATAAAACCATAAATTGTATAAATTCATTTTTAAGTCTAATAAAATAATAATAAAAATAATTAAAAATTAGGAGTTTTACACTCCTCCACAGACTGACTCCCCTGGACTAAGGCCTCGAACTGAGTCTCGAGGGCTCCCACAGCTGCCTTTGGGAAGAACTTCTCCTTGAACAGCTTCTTGAATGCTGCCCAAGTCTGACCTGCTGTGCCGACCCTCGGGTCGGTCTGGTACCAGGTACGGGCCAGATCCTGCATCATGCGGGCCGCTGCCTCTATCTGGAGCCTCGTCGAAATCTCAGCCAGCCTGAAGATCTCCTCCATATGCTCGATCCGCTCATCGGCATACAGGAACCCCTCTATCCCTCAGAAGTCTCTCGGGTGCATCTTCTGGAAGTCCTGGATGCCCTTCTCCCGTGGCTGGTGCGGCTGCTGGACTGCTGCTGGCTGAGCAACGACTCTCTCCACTGCTGTCACTGCCAGCTCAATGTCTCGAGTGAGCTCTGCCGTCTGCCTCTGCTGCTGAGTCTGCTGACCCTCCACGTACTGCCGAAAGAAGGCTAGTAGCTGTACTGCGTCCACAGTCCCTGCAGGTGGCTGCTGGTAAGGATCCTCTGGGAAAACCGAGTCCTGCCTCCGAGCCGGTGGATGCATGCCTCCTGCTGCGGCTGCCGAGGTCTCAACACGAGCTGAGGTGGCAGGAGCTGCAGCCTCCTGGCCTCGCGGTGCTGGCTGGGAGGTAGCAGGCCCCTCCACAGCGTCCCCATGGATGGTACGCTGCGATCTAGTCTCTACCATCCTGAAGATAGACAAACAAGAGTATCAATTTATGAGAAAGAAGCGAAATAACAAAGGCGGACAATTATAATTCAAAGGATCAGCTGACAATAAGAATTTAGATGGCAATAAAGAAATTTTTCTAATGTGATTGAGTACCCTTAAAAATTTATGTCCTATATCCTATAGCAGGCTGTAGTGATACTCTAGTTCGAGTACCACCACACTTCACGTCTAGACCTGCATGGGCCACCACTAAAAACGTGTCACGACCCGCACCCACTGTGAGGGTACGAGAACGTAACAACGCCCAGCCTACGCCGCAGTGTCGGCGGTAGAGCGCTGTCCTAGGTCAACATACATCTAACAATATATATCTAAACAGTTTATACTCCCCGATTGGGGGTGACATGATAAAGTAGACTCAATCACAACTAAGGAAGAAGAAGCACGATATGATATAAAACTCAAGGAAAAACAGATGATAGCATAGCTGATAGATAGAAAATGAAACTGCTGAAATGAAAAGAAACATCCCAAGTACATCAGAAAGTCTAAGTGTCTAAGATAATACAAATCCCAGATCCCAAGTATCAATAAGTACAATCATCCATGAAATACTGAAATGAAAGCATTCTAGTCTAAGGTGTGTCATTCACAGCTAGTGGGACCTGCTGCTGGTCCAGGTCCAGGCACTCATCTAAGGTAGCACCATAATAGGTATCCACACCAGCCTCCTCCTCGTCCTCTGTAATATTTTAACAGGTCCAGTCAGGACAGGAGCAAGCACAATACATCTCAACAGATCATGGCAAGTTAGAAAAATATAGACATGCAATAGAGTAAGATACAGGAAACTGAAAGAAACATGGAATGTAAACAGAGGAACTGTAATGGAAATATATGTATACTGTAAATAGAGAGCTAACTGTGGCTAGTGAGTCAGAGTACAATATAAACATGTGAATAGCATAGGAGATTCTGGGAACTACACTATAGAGTAATTCTGGAAACTACACTACTTGGATATTATTCACATGTTTACTTCTACTCCCCCGTACCCCCAATCAATACACAAGGATCCAGCCAGGTTATGTTATGATTCCATGCAAAGGCCCACAAGGGGTGATACATGGATAGCCCATAAATGGGTGATTCTGGGAATGCCCACAATGGGGTGATTCTGGGAATGCCCATAAATAGATGATTCTGGGAAGACTCTGTGATCATGAGAGTACATGTCACAAGTGATCGAAGAATCGTGAAGCATAGTATACACCATGTAAGTGAAACGCACAGAACATGTAGTATACGATGCTCCCTGAGGGGATAACATCTCAAGAATGGATCCATATAGTACTAATACGTGTTACCGACGTGACAGTATCAAGTAAAGTAATCTAAAGCAGGAAAATATTTCTAACAGGATATGAAATGATCAGAGAATGTACTCGCCTATATCTGAGTGTCCGATATGAATCGTACTGTCCAGGGAGTGGTGTCTGGCTCCTAATCAGAACAACACAAGTCACAACGAGTCCAGAATGGTAAAATGGAGTCCTACTATGCATTCTACATGATTCTAGGTCAATCTAGGCCAAAGTCAACTCTTGGTCAACTCTGGTCAACCCTAGAGTCAAATTAGGTCAACAAAGTCTAAATTAGGCCCAACTAATCTACCTTAGTCTGATCAAGCCTAGTTTAGCACTCCTACACATTCACTAGGTCAACTGACATCACACTTACACAATTATCTAGCACAAGGATCTATGTATCCTATATATACATTATCTACCTATATGATATCTATACACAAAAAGATATTCACAAACTATAACCCACAATACATTAATAACTTATATATACACCAAAACTTTACATTACCTATATATAGATACCTATATTAGAGTAGCATTACATATACACTCTTCAAAAGTAAATAGGATAGGCATGTAAGGAAACATAGGTAACTGTGTGTGGGTGTGTGCAACTTGTGACAGGAATAAGAATAGGTGGCCTATGATTGTGCTTGCATATGAAATTGTGTGTGTCCACATAAAAATTCTCAGATTTAATGAAACAGTATATGTGTGGTGAGTGAAGGTGAGGGTGTATGATGTGTACATATGAAGGCAAGGTGTGTGTATGGGGGAGTCCATTTCTGGACAGTGCAGAAATTTAGAACATAGAAATCAGTTAATCACATGGCAACTATCAATACACCTTATTAATTTCAGTTTCCAGTCATGGGACTCATTCCCAGGTTTTACATATACAGTCATCAGCTATTGGTTCAAATGAAACACTAAAATAGTTCCAAACAGTTTATTAATCTCAGGTTGAAAACTGAGATTCAAACTCAGGAAATTCCTGAACAAAGGTTCAGTTCAGTCCCCTCCCAAGCCATATTACTAAACAATTGATCACCAAAACACCCAACCCCATTCTCAGTTAAGAAGGAAAGGAAAGAGGAAATCAATTCATTGTTCCCCCCTTCAAACTCAGTTTTCAAATATAACCCAAAAAATTATAGATTTTCTATCTAGAAGCTCAGTTGACTTAAAACAATTTAAAACTTGAAACCATAACATAATGTATATCATTCAAAACCTTATCAAGAATCAAAACTGGACTTGACAGAGTAGAGTTGAATGTCAAAACAGTGTCATGTGTTCAACATTAAGAACAGCAGTGCATTGATCTTAACCCAAAATGACAGATTCAACCCCATCAATTAAAATCCAAAAGCTCACCAATCAACACAAAAATTAAACTATAGTTAGACAACAAATAGGAGAACAAGTCTGTAGGCCTCAAAAATGAAGTCATGCTGAGTTGATCAGAACAAGTCACGCAGAGTGATCCGAGAAGCAGCACAAAAGATACGCTAAGTTCTGCCTGGCCATCTCCTTTAGAAGTCACGCAGAGACAGCTCAGCCATACGTCAGAATCATAATGACTGACAACACAACAGTCAAGAAACGTCTCCTCGTATGCCACGTATGCACAGAACTCGAGAGATCATCGCCGTCTTTTGCGTGATTTTCGAAATCTTCCTTAGCAAGACTCACTCTTCACCAAGTTGGCGTGACTTTGGGTCTTATCTTCATTTAATGCGGCTGACAATATAATCAATGTCAGAGATTTTGTGTCAGACGAAGCGTGCCAAATCAAGATAGCTGGCGGTTTGCGTGGATTCTGAACCTTCTCCTTCCTCAAAATATTGTGTGACTTTTGAGTTATTCTTCTCAAAGCCTGCGTGAATTCTGAAGTATTCTTCTTCAAAGCTTGCATGGATTTCGCCTTCAACGAGTCTGCGTCAACGAATCTGCGTAGATTTTTGCCTTCAGCAAGTAAGCGTGGATTTCATTTCAACTGGAGTACGTGGCAGCCATGCCACCGATCTCTCTCTCGCGTGCCCAGTAACTTGCACACGACCCATGCACTGATGCCATGTGTCCAACAGTTACGGGCCACGTCCAGTAACTACTCACTAACCCTGCGTATATTTAGAGTCTGCGTGACTTTTCAAGTGCACCAGTGGTGAGGTAGTTATCTTTTCAGTTACTGTTTTTGACTCTATAAATAGAGTTCTTTTTCTCATTCATTGTACAGATACATTGATATCTACTGTCAAAATTTTGAGAGCTTTTCTTCTTCGCATAGTCCAAGGGATAAAGCGATCGTCTTCTAGATCGAATTCCTACAGTTGTAATTTTCCCAGAAACACAACAAATAAAGAGAATTTCTTTATGGAAAACAAATTGGCGACTCTGCTGGGGAAAACCATCTCATCTTCTGAGATGGTAACAACTCAATGCGACACTTCGTCAATCGGCTCGACGAAGAAGGTGATGACGATCAAATTCGATCAACTCGCCTATGAAGAAATACAGCGGGCTAAGGGTGGCAAGCCCACTCCAGCCTCCATCATCACTGCCAAGTCGAAGGGACACTCTGTCTATGTCCCTAAGAATCAGTTGGCAGTCAATGGTGAAGTCTCTGCCACAGTGTCTACTCCTAACACTGGCAAGAACTCCACTGCAAGCACGCACACTCTTGTGCGCTCGAAGATGACAGTAACTAAAAGTCACGCTGACACTACTGGCTCCTTAGCCGAATCTGTTCCAGTGTGCAAATTCAACTCTAAAAGTCACGCTGACAGTACTGGCTCTTTAGCCGAATCTGTTCCAGCGTGCAAAATCAACTCTAAAAGTCACGCTGACAGTACTGGCTCTTTAGCCGAATCTGTTCCAGCGTGCTAATTTAACTCTAAAAGTCACGCTGACAGTACTGGCTCCTTAGCCAAATCTATTCCAGTGTGCAATCCCACATTCAAAAGTCACGCTGACAGTACTGGCTCCTTAGCCAAATCTGTTCCAGCGTGTAATTCTAAAATCAAAAGTCACGCTAACAGCTCTGGTTCTTTAGCCAAATCTGTTTCAGCGTGTATTTCATCAGAGAAGAATAGCTCCTTAGTTATCTCTTCTTCTTCACCAAGTTCTACTAGAACTGGGGGTGGTCTTCCACACAAAGTCCCGTCGAAAAGGAATAACTCTTTAGTTGTTTCTTCTGCTCCTGTAGTTTTTACTTCAGGAACAGTTTTGACTGATACTTTTGTTAGTCAAAGGAAAGGAGATGGTCTTTTGACTACTCTTCCTTCTGGACATTCTATGTCTCAAAACTTGAATGAATCTAAGAAGAAACATTCCTTAATGTCTTCTTCTTTGATTTCTTTAAATTGGGCACAGAATCTGTCCATTAAAGAGGGTCTGTTACCAACTCCTAATCAAGGGAGTGGTTTAACTCTTCCTTCTCTGCAAATATCCAGATCAATGGAAGAAAAACTCCATGTTTCCAAAATTAATGTGTTACCTTCCATTGATTTAAGAACAAAACTCAGCACTTCTGGTTTTAAGAAACCATACCAATTGGATATGAAGATAAAAGATCCAGATGCAGAGTATGCAAGAAATTATGTGGCTCACATTAATCACTCTTTGTATAATCAAGAGCCATCAAGACCCAAGAACAGGAAGTATACTCCTCAATCTTCACAAACAGATTTACGGGAATATCTTCAACAGAAGAGAAGGAGTAATTCTATATCAAAGGAACATGCTGAATGTGACTTCTATCCAAGAGTCATAATTCAGTGCAGATGTGAATCAACAGTTCAAGACCATGGTGATCATGAATGTGACTTCCAGCCAAGAGTCACAATGCAATACAGATGTCAAAATAAATGACAGTCTGTCTTCAATAGGATTCAGTATGAACCTATGCTTGATGAAGATGAGCCTTTGTTTGCCTCTGTCAACATGACTTCTCGGGACACCGGGGGTAGAGTTGATAGTCCAGATGGAGTATATAGAAACACCAGAGCAAGAGTCCTGGCTTCTAGTCAAAGAAATTTGATCCCATTCTGAATTTCTCAGAGAATCTAACTTCCCACCTCTTCCTACTGGGGGTAATTCTCCTATAGTTGACTTTGATACACGAAGCAATGATTCAGAGTATACAACATCTACTAGTTCATCAATAATCCCTCATACAGTCACGACTTACATGGTTGATGGGAATACTGATGAACCTTCTTCTTTCTTGACTCCTCAAGATCAAAGAATTGCTTCTTTGGAACAGCAAATGAAGTCTATGACTGACACAATGAAGTCGATGTATGTACTCATGACAGCTCAGTTGTAAAATCGACAGACTATATCAGATGCCATACCAGTTGATACTGATATAAGTCCAGTACAAGTTCCTCCAGCAGTACAATCCAATACTCCTGGACCAGCTCAACCAAATCCTAGTCTCTCTGGAGCAGGGGGTAGTGCTTACAATGTTGTTCCTCCTCCCAACTATTCTCTACAAGCCACAACTCCACAATCTTCGGGAGTTGTCTCTGAAGAATTGAAGAATCTCAAAACTCAATTCGAGGTATTCAAACAGAAGGATGGTTTACAAAGGTTAGGCATCAAACAGCCTTATCCGATAGAATGGAAGCAAGTATCATATCCTCCTAAATACAAGCCTCCTACTATCTCATTCTATGATGGAACCACTTCTCCAAGTCAGTTTATCAATCACTTTGAAGTGATGACTGATCAACTATAACCAAGTGATGCCCTCCTTACTCGGGTATTTATTGGATGTCTCAAGGGAACGGCTTATGAATGGTATAGGAGTCTCCCAGATGGGAGTATTACCTCATTTGCTGGTTTCAAACAGATGTTTCTTGAAAGGTTCTATGAAGGGCTTAATGACATGACTATGTCTGCTCTTATTAGAATCAAGCAGAAAAATAATGAATCTATAGAGGAATACATTGAACGGTTTTGAAGAGAAGCTCTGAAGATGCCTCTTGGAACTCCTGATGCTGTCACCATTGACACGTGCAAATTAAACTTGTTGCCAATCATCAGTATGTGGACAGGGTCCACTCAATTTCAAGATTGGCCTTCCTTCATAGTCAGTGCCAAAGCTGCAGAAATCAGTGCTGAAACCTTCAAAGGTTTAGGAGTGCAGATGACTCCTAAAGAAACAGGACAAGGTGCTAACAATAAAAATAATGCTCGCAAAGGAAAAGAAACTCTTGAAGTTAATCTTTAGAGCAAAGATGCATCAAATCTTTAAACTCCAGCCTCTATAACTCAACAATCAAGAACACCTCGCCCCAGAGAAGAATATTCTTTTGATAACGACGATGTCCTTGGTATCTTTGAATGTCTGCTGAAAGGTAATAAAATACAATTACCAGAGATCAAGAAACCTGATGAAGCTGGTAAGACAGATCATCCTAAATACTGTCCATATCACAGAATGCTGGGTCACACAATTCGTACATGTTATGTATTGAAAGGAAAGATCCAAGAAATGATTAAATCTGGAGCTATCTCTCTTACTCCAAAAGAGAAGACCGTCACCTCCAACGTCGTCTTTATGCAATTTGGAAATTTCCCTCCTCAACTCCTTGAAAGTGGGATTGTTCCTATTCCCAAGGCAACTCTTGACATAGTGAATCTTCCTCCTCCACAGTCTGAAGGATTAGTGCCAATCACTTTGGAAACAGGGGAAATCATGTGGATCCATCCTGATCTAGTGGCAGATTTTGAATGGCCTTCTCCTCAAAAGATTTCTTCTCAAAAATCCAAGAAGGCTGGAAAGATCAAGTCATGTCATATAACTTCTCTTGGGTCTACCTCTGACACAGAGCCAAAAGACAAAGAAGAAGCACTTGTTAGTGCTACTCGAACGGAGAAACCTTACCTAAAGGATTATTCTAAAAATCCTGAAGATCCTACTGATATCCCTTCAGATGCTAAAGATGTTCCTAACGTTCCTCCTGAAGAAGAATCATCTACTGAACCTGTTCCTCCCAAGCCTACGGCTCTGGAGAAAGGCAAACAACAGGCTCGGTTTGATAAGCCAATCAAGAAGTCTTCTCCTCTTGGACTTCAGAAGCCTTACAACTTCGACATTTTGGCTCAGCTTGCTAATACTCCAGCTAGAATGTCCCTCTTTGAACTTCTACGTCTTTCCAAAGAGACTCGGGAGACGTTAAGTGAAGCAATTCTACAAGCTGACTCTTGTCTTGCACAATTGAAGAAGCCAGATGCGGAACCTGCCACTTGCTTACATTGCAACAGTGTACTGGAGATTATCCCAAATATCACCTTTACACAAGACGACATGTTACTGGAGGATAATCGACATGACCGACCTCTCTACTACACTGGTTATATTGATACGATGAAGATAGATCGTATCCTCATTGACCCAGGGTCTGCTATAAGCATAATGCCAAAGAATTTGTTGGATAAACTAAAAATCCCTCTTCACAAGCTCTCTAAGACGGTTACTACTATCTTAGGATTCAATCAAAGCCGAAGTGAGCCTTTGGGAAAGATTCATCTGAAGCTTCAAATAGGCGATTTCAGATCTAAAGTCACTTTCTATGTGATCGAGATCGCGGGATCCTATAATCTTCTTCTGGGGAGGCCCTTTCTTCATGAAAATAATGTGGTACCCTCTACTCTTCATCAATGTTTTAAATACATTGATAGCAATGGAAGAGTACAAAAAGAAGTTGCTGATATAAATCCCTTCCATGGGGTTGAAGCTTATTTCAACGATTTCCGAATGTACAAAGAAGAGTATACAAGGGTCATACAAGCTATGGAGAAAGAAGATGCACAAACAATCTCCTAAACCCTCTAAAGAAGATTCTTTCATCATTCCAGTGAGTGGACGGATCTCTCCGTTACCCCAGTCATCTACTCAAAATACACTGATCATTCCTGTCAGTGGGCGTACTACAGTTCCTGTACCTTCACAAGATACTCTGCTAATTCCAGTTGGAGGGCGGACTACTCTTCCTACTCAAACTTCAAGGGAGCTCACCTCTTCTGAGCCATTTGTTATCGATCTTAATCGAAACAAAGCTTCTTCTTTTTCTCCCCCTTTAGTCATTGACTTGGCTAAAATCTCTAAGGCTCAGCCTTCTCCCAATATAAATATTGCTGCTTTTACATTTAATGAAAAGTCTCCACCTTTGCAGTACGTTGATGTGTGTAATTATGTTCATAGTTATTTACATCTGTTAGATGACTTGAACACAATAACCATAGGAGCTGTACAGACTGTTCATACAGAGGTATCTCTAGAACCTGTACAATCTTCATACTTTCTAGTTCCCAGCAGAAAGCCAGGAGACATTCCAATATTCTTCTACAAAGGGCCTCAAAATCCTTCCGATCTTGAAGATGATGACAAAAATGATGATACTGGAAGATTACAACTACGTCGTTATAGTCAGCAATCTAGAGACATCATCAAAAATATGGGCTATGACTTCAGGACTGGCCTCAATGATGGAAAAGGAAGAAAAATACCTGTCCGGATTCCTCCTTTGAAATATGGAAGGACGAAATACGGATTGGGTTATACTGCTCCTACTCCTTTCATCAATATTATCCATGAAGATCCTGAGTCTGACGAAGATAAGAGATCTGATTCTTCTAGTACCACTTCTTGGGATTCCGATACGAGTATCGGTGACTTCTATTGCAACCTTCTGTCTTCCAATATGGTTTTCATTGACCATTCTGAAGAAAGTGATGAAGACGAAGAAGATTTTGAAATCTCACCTGAATCAGAACAGTGGGCCCAAAGATTAGATAATCAATAGGAGTTCCGTTTCGAGCAAAAAGAACCTCCGACTGAAGATAAACTTGTTCAAATAGATGTTGGTGAAGAGGGATCTCCCAAACTAATATTCATCAGTGAAAGTCTTTCAGAAACTGATAAGAAAGACATGATCAAACTCATTCGTGATTACATCGATGTCTTTGCTTGGAGTTATGAAGATATGCCAGGACTTGATCCTCAAATTGCAACTCACAAGCTCAATATCTTGTCGAATGCTAAACCGGTCAAACAACAACAGCGACGATTTCGTCCAGACATCATGGATGCAATTGAAGCTGAAGTCAATAAACTCATTACCTCTGGGTTTATTAGAGAGGAACAACATCCCGATTGGGTGGCTAATATTGTTCCTGTTCTTAAAAAGACTGGCAAGATCAGAGTATGCATAGACTTCCGTGATCTCAATGCGGCGTGTCCTAAAGACGAATTCCTTCTACCAATCACTGATGTCATGGTTGATAATACTTGTGGATTTGAACGAATGTCATTCATGGATGGGTATTCTGGGTACAATCAGATCAAAATATTCCCAGAAGACGAGAAGCACACTTCTTTCAGAACGCCGATTGGTACAGGAGCAACTTATCAACGAGCTTTGAGCACTATATTCCGTGAACATTTACGGAAAACAGTCGAATGCTATGTTGATGATATTGCAGTCAAAAGTCGACAAAAGGAGGATCATATCCAAGATTTGAAGACTATATTTGATCTAATACGTAAGCATCAATTAAAGATGAACCCTACTAAGTCCTTCTTAGGAGTCTCTAGTGGTAAATTTCTCGGCTTCGTCATTACCTCTAAAGGTATACACATGGATCCCGAGAAGATCAAAGCCATCCAAGAGATGCGTCCTCCACGCACCTTAAAAGAGCTACGAGGATTTCAAGGAAGAATCGCTTATATCAGGAGATTTATCTCTAATTTATCAGGACGCTGCAGACTATTCAACAAACTTATGAAGAAAGGTGTCTCTTTTGTCTGGAATGATGAATGTCAGAAAGCATTCGATGATATAAAACAATATCTAATGAGCCCTCCTGTATTGGTACCTCCCGTCTCAGGAATACCGTTCCTCCTCTATACTCGAGCAATGAGTCATTCATTGGGTGCATTACTCGCTCAAAAGAATCAAAATGGCCATGAACAAGCCATTTATTATCTCAGCCGTACTATGATCGGAGTGAACCTCGATATTCACCGGTTGAAAAAGAATGTCTAGCCTTGATGTTTGCTGTCCAAAAAACACGTCATTATATCATCGGCCAGACTATTCATGTCATCTCCAAGATCAATCCTATACGGATCATGATGAAGAAACCCAGTGTTTTGAATTCTCGATTGGCTAATTGGGGAATCCTACTTGCTCAGTATGACATGCACTATATTCCTCAGAAATCAGTCAAAGGACAAGCTTTAGCTGATTTTCTGGCTGCTCACTCAATTCCAGAAAATTCAAAACTCTATGATAAAATCCCAGATGAAGTCCTAGATTCAAATCAAATTACTGAAGAAGATCCTACTTGGCGTCTATTCTTTGATGGAGCATCAAGAATTGGTCCTAATAGCGATATTGTTGCTGGAGTTGGAATTGTTCTTGTATCGCCAGAAGGTCTTGCCATCCAAAGAGCTTATTCTCTCGATCAGCCGTGTTCAAACAATGTAGCTGAGTACAACGCATTACTTATTGGTCTTCAACTCGCTAAACATCTGAATATTCAACATTTGGAGGCGTATGGAGACTCTAAACTTATTGTCAATCAGATCAGGGGTACTTATGAAGTTCGCCATCAAGATCTGGTTCCTTATCATAGAGCGGCCATATCTATAGCCTCATCATTTAAGGAATTCTTCATTGAACATGTTAGGCGAGCATGTAACACAGAAGCTGATGCCCTTGCTAATCTTGCAGCGGTGCTGGCTATCCCAATCAGACGGCAACAAATGATTGTTGTTCGTAATCGAGAGTTATTTCATCTTGAAAATAACCTGACTCTAGGAATTCTAGTTGACATTGAAGAATCAACATCTCATGACGTCAACACAACAAGAGGATTTGGATTCAGTCGTAAATCGATATCATCTTCATCCGATTCTAGCATGGAATTCATCTTCTCAGTAACTCGACCGAGAATCAAAATACGGATAAAGATTGGAGACTTCCTTTCTTAGATCTCGTATTATATGATATTCTTCCGGATGATCCGAGTGAGGCAGCATCTATCAGACGACGATCACTCAGATTCTATTACAATCATACAACAAAGACCTTATATCGTCGAGCTTATGATGGTTTACTCCTTCGCTGCATTGCCGATGATGAAGCCCAACAAGTCATTCGTGAAGCACATGATGGAATTTGTGGAGCGCATCAACCTGGGCCAAAACTTCAAGACCGTATTCGACGGATGGGTTATTATTGGCCAACTATGGTATCAGATGCCATTGAATATGCAAGAAAATGTAAAGCTTGCCAAATCCATACGGATTTTATACATCAACCTTCAGAATTTCTACATCCGACGGCAGCATCATGGCCCTTTGAAGCTTGGGGCATGGACATTGTCGGCCCGATCAATCCACCGTCATCTAAAGGTCATCGGTTCATTCTCGCAATAACTGATTACTTCTCCAAATGGGCCGAAGCCATTCCTTTATCTGAAGTTAAGATGTCTAATGTCATCAGCTTTATTAAGCACCACGTCATCTACAGATTTGGTGTTCCTCGACGCATTGTTCATGATAACGGACCACAGTTCGTCAGCCAGAAATTTACTCGATTCTGTGACGATCACCGGATCAATAATGTTGCTTCTACCGCATATAATCCAGCAGCTAACGGATTAGCAGAAGCTTTCAACAAGACTATCATCAAACTCCTAAAGAAGTTTGTCTCCACTAACAAACGTAATTGGAGTGATAAGCTCGGGGAATGTTTGTGGGCTTATCGCACTACAGTCCGTAATGCTACTAAGTGTACACCTTTCTCTCTGGTGTACGGATCTGAGGCTGTTCTTCCATTAGAGATTCAAATTCCTTCTTTAAGGATAGCAATCGCTAATGAACTCACTGCTGAAAATAATGATCGTCTTCGACTTCAAGAATTGGAGGCTCTGGATGAAAAGCGGTTATCTGCTCAACAGAATATTGAATTCTATCAAGCTAGAATTTCAAGGGCTTTTAACAAGAAAGTCAGAATTCGAACATTTCAGAAAGAAGAACTTGTGTTTACTGTCAGACGCCCGATGACTATGACACACATGAGTAAGGGCAAGTTTGATGCAAAATGGGAAGGTCCATTCATTGTCAATAAGATCTTTTCTAATGGGGCTTATCAACTCACCACTCTAGATGGTAAAGCCACTATGATGCCCATCAACGTCAAATTCTTGAAGAAGTACTACGTCTAATATTTTTATCAAGATTGTCCTCCCATTATTCTCCAGCTTTTTCATTGTTCTTTTCGAAGAATCATTCTGATATCTATTATCCCCAGTGGAGATAGGTATTCCACTTTGTATCGTTTTCTCAACAAATTTGATATCCAGAAAATCATGTCCATATTACCTCTGAATTTTCTATCTCAATATCATATTTATGAAAATGATATTTAGTCTTTCTGATTTCTGAGTCAAAAGATCAATGAATAAAGGCAAAAAAAAAAAAGAAAAAAAAAGAAAAGAAAAGTGTAACAAAAGCGTAGAAAGTTATGCTCTATTTTCCAGAACGGCTAAGTTTGATGCCTAACTCCTCTACGCTCTTAACTCCCAGCCGATGCAACAGAGTCTCGAGCATTTCACGCTTCTCCATAAGGCTCCACCCATCAGAAGAGGACGAGCCATCCAATTCAAAGTAGCTCAAGAGATTCTTGGCTAACAGCGTAGAGTCGTCCTTGAGCTCGATGACGACAGGTTCGGGTTCTTTGCCCCCAAAAGTGGGGTCACCATGGGAACAAAAGCCCAACTTTCGTGCTTCCTCTTCAGCTGCTTCCTTTGGGGTCATATTTTCGAGAGATGAATGTCAAAACTGAGAATCTCTTCCTGTTTATATAACAAATCTCGTCGACAGTTCATATTACACCATAAATTGGACGCAATCAATCTCGGAGAACGAAGAGTCATTATGACATTTAATAGGTTCATTTGGATGTTTTCAAAGAACTTCGAAGTCTTTTCGGCTTCCGAAAAATTTTGGAGTCATCTCAGCGTGACTTTAACTCATTTCATCATCTCTATTTCAAAGTATTTCGAAAATATTTTATCATTTTTCGAAAACTTTGAAGGGGGTTTTGTAGGCCTCAAAAATGAAGTCACGTTGAGTTGATCAGAACAAGTCACGCAGAGTGATCCGAGAAGCAGCACAAAAGATACGCTAAGTTCTGCCTGGCCATCTCCTTTAGAAGTCACGCAGAGACAGCTCAGCCATACGTCAGAATCATAATGACTGACAACACAACAGTCGAGAAACGTCTTCTCGTATGCCACGTATGCACAGAACTCGAGAGATCATCGCCGTCTTTTGCGTGATTTTCGAAATCTTCCTTAGCAAGACTCACTCTTCACCAAGTTGGCGTGACTTTGGGTCTTATCTTCATTTAATGCGGCTGACAATATAATCAATGTCAGAGATTTTGTGTCAGACGAAGCGTGCCAAATCAAGACAGCTGGCGGTTTGCGTGGATTCTGAACCTTCTCCTTCCTCAAAACATTGCGTGACTTTTGAGTTATTCTTCTCAAAGCCTGCGTGAATTCTGAAGTATTCTTCTTCAAAGCTTACGTGGATTTTGCCTTCAACGAGTCTGCGTCAACGAATCTGCGTGGATTTTTGCCTTCAGCAAGTCAGCGTGGATTTCATTTCAACTGGAGTACGTGGCAGCCATGCCACCGATCTCTCTCTCGCGTGCCCAGTAAGTTGCACACGACCCATGCACTGATGCCATGTGTCCAACAGTTACGGGCCACGTCCAGTAACTACTCACTAACCCTGCGTGTATTTAGAGTCTGCGTGACTTTTCAAGTGCACCAGTGGTGAGGTAGTTATCTTTTCAGTTACTGTTTTTGACTCTATAAATAGAGTTCTTTTTCTCATTCATTGTACAGATACATTGATATCTACTGTCAAAATTTTGAGAGCTTTTCTTCTTCGCATAGTCCAAGGGATAAAGCGATCGTCTTCTAGATCGGATTCCTACAGTTGTAATTTTCCCAGAAACACAACAAATAAAGAGAATTTCTTTATGGAAAACAAAGTATAGGAACTAAAACCCAACATTTAACAGTGATTTAAAGGGTTTAACAGTTGACAGGTTCAAGTTTACAAAACTGGAAACACAAGAACTGATACATGAGTTCAACATCTGCCAATGGATTAAAACCAAATAAAACGTAACAAAAATTCAATTTAAAGAGTAGGTAATGCATACACACAACATAAAGGTGTCCCCCATCCTGTTCGTGTCCACCAGGATGGACACAACGTGTCCAGGCAACCAGGATACAAAATTAGTGCACAGTGAGGTATTCCTCGTGTACGTGTGCACGCGTGTCGTGCACATGACACAGCATGTGGTAGGCCACGTGCTCGTGCACCTGAATACCCCTATCCTAGGGCTAGGTCTAGGTCGATCTGTCCTGAGTCCTCGTGTCCGCGTGTCCAATTTAAACACGCGTATCAGAACTCAAACACTCGTCTGCACAGACAGTGAGCAAAACCCGTGCGGTGTCTCGTCTTCCCCCGACACAACACGAGAGGTCGTGCCACTTGGGGAGTGTCGTGACAGACACGTCCCCAATGTGTGTGTCGAAAATCTCGTGTCCAAGTGTCGTATCCAGGGAGAACTTGCCCCCGAGTAGCAGGGGATCCCTGTAGCACGCGTGCGAGCGTGTGCACGCGTGTGTCCAGGTCGTGAAACCGACACGAAATGACACGACACTAACACACAAGGACAGGGATCAACAAACAAGATCTAAACTAACATTCCTATTTAAAAACGTTGAATAAATACGATCGAAATATCCTTTGAGGCATTTCGTCGAACACCTAGTCCTAGTTCTGATACGTGTCCAGAATGGACACGAAACCTCCGATACCCGACACGAAAACTACCCAGACCTTAGGGGGACCCTTACGGCTTCCTATACTTGAAGACTAAATGAAAATCCATGGAGATTTGAAGAAGTTACCTCTCAATGAACCTTCAATGGAAAAATCCCCTTTCTAGCTCCTTGCTTGGTATCCAAATCAACACACAACAACTCCAAACTGAACCAAATTATCCATAACAGCAAGAAAAATAGTATTAGAATCTAATACAACTAATTTGGGAAAATTAGGACCTATAATAGATTTATCATGAATTTATTTAGGTAAGAACTCACCTCTTTCCTTAGAACTTTGGATAAACCCTAAAAGAGGCTAGCCCTAAAATCTAGGAGGGACTTTATAGTGGGGGAATCCCTAGGTTAACCTTAGTTGGCCGGCCAAGTTGGGTTTGGGTGGGGTTTTAGCTAGGTTAGCTAGTCCTATCAAGTTTAGTCACAAAATGACTTGTGAAACCACAAGCCATTTGTCAAAACACTTGATTCCTAAATTCCTAATTAAATTTCTAGTGAATTAATAACTACTAACTTAAGTCATACTAGGTTAGACTAGAGTCACTTGACCTAACCATGACCCACTAACTAGGGTTAGCTCCTAGGTTGGTCTACAATGGTCAATACTAGTCAACAGTCAACCTAGTTCAAACAATATCAAAATAATTCCTAAAAATTCCTATAAATTCTAATTAATTCCAATAAATTTAATTTACTCCAAAAATGACAATTTTACCCTCACACTAGAATTGTGGTAGTAACATAACCTGGAGTGGGCTTTCAAGAAATTTGAGGACAACTGGCAAGCTCACGCTCATCTGGAGGACGAGACGGCGCTGACCCAAGAGGCGGAGCGTCGAGCTAAAAAGAGGTTTGAGCTGTCAGTTGCCTTGCTGACGGACCGTCTCATAAGGCTATGTGCCCTGGAACAGTGATCGATTTTTTTGTTTTCTTTTGCTCCTTTTCCCCTTCTTTTTTTTTTTTTTTGTCAAGGGATATGATCCCAGATGGTGTAGTACTTTGAATTTTAAATAAATGAGCATGTTTTGACTCATCTTCTCTTTCTTATACTTGTGGTGTTTGTGGGATTGGACCTGCTGGGGGATTATTTGTGGACCTGTTACCCTAGGCGTACCTTGGTTTTAAGTACGAGTAACAAGTTTTGGAGAGGAATACCTAGAACAACTTCGCAATAAGACAGCTATAGAAGTTTTTGGTATTCGAGAGAATGCCAGGGAGCAACTAGGCTCCCAGGCATGATAGGGAAGGGATGGGCGTGTACTGGAAACCCAGTACAGCATCTGTGGTCGACTGAAGACATTTGTGGTCATCAGAGGACATTTGTAGTCAACAGAGGACATTTGTGGTCAACATAGGTCATTTGTGGTCAACAGAGGACAATTGTGGTTAACAGAGGACATTTGTGGTCAACAAAGGATATTTGTGGTCCTATTATCCTTGTCGTACTCCGGTTGTGGGTACAGATAATAGGTTGAAAGGGGACCGACATAATTACTCAGAGGTAATGAGGACATGGCAAGTATGAAGGTTTCTTCTACGGAGCCTTCCCACGCAGAGGTAATGAGGACATGTCAGGAGTGGGCTCAATGAAGAGGGGGCACATAAAACGACTCAGAGGTAATGAGGACATGGAAGTTTTATGTAGGGGTGATTTGTTTTTGGCGGAAGTGAAACGACTCAGAGGTAATGAGGACATGGCCGTTTTGGGAATTTGTGGATCGCTTACCCTTTTTGTGCACTGGAAGTGCGGGTAGTGGATCATGAGGGGGGATCTCTTACAGGAAAAAAGTTCAGAGGTATAATCATACATGACTTACTATCTGAAAGAGTGACCGGGATGTAAGTTCAGGGGCACCAGCGGGTACATGACTCGATATTGTGAAAGTGTGAGTTCAGTGGTACCAGCGGGTACATGACTCTATAATCTGGAAAATATGAGTATGAGTTCAGCGGTACCAGCGGGTACATGACTCTGGAATATAGAGAATGGTGAGTGTGAGTTCAGCGGTACCAGCAGGCACGTGACTCGAATAATTGGAAAATGTAGGGAATGAGTTCAGAGGTACCAGCAGGTACGTGACTTAAATGATTGTAAAATGTAGGAATAAGTTCAGAGGTACAAGCAGGTACATGACTCTATGCATGGAACTAGAATGTAAGTTCAGTGGTACAGGGAGGTACATAACTCAACACTCTGAGATGTCTTCAGGATTTTATTTCAGACATAATACTTCTTTAGAAACTTGCCGTTGATGGGCAACATGAGCAAGTCTCCATTTTGTTTTGCGAGGCCGTAGGTGCCAATGGAGAATACAGCTTCGATGATGAACGGGCCTTCCCATTTTGGTAAGAATTTTTTGGCGGTTTTATGCGTCATAACCATCGGCCTCCGAACCGCCAGAACGAGATCGCCTACTTGGATTGTTCTGACCTTGACCTTCTTGTTGAAAGCTCCGGAGATTCTGGCCTAATATAGTTCGATTCGCTGTTGAGCTAACAGGCGTTTCTCGTCTAGGGCTTCCAATTCCTGTAGTCGGCGATGGTAGTTTTTTCTGTCATCAACTGATGTGTGAGGGCGACACAGAGTGAGGGGATCTGAGTCTCTAATGGGAGAATTGCCTCGCTCCCGTACACCAGGAAGAATGGTGTATTCCCGGTGGCTGTTCGAACTGTGGTACGATACGCCCATAAGCATTCGCCGAGCTTCTCGTTCCAATCGCGCTTGTTGGATGACACAAATTTCTTGAGTAGCTTGATTATGGTTTTGTTGAATGCTTCGGCCAACCCATTGGCTGCTGGGTTGTAGGGTATCGAAGCAATATTCTAAATTCGGTGCTTGTCGCAGAACCGATAAAATGTGTGGCTTACGAACTATGGCCCATTATCGTGAATGATCCTTCGGGGCAGTCCAAAGTGGTAGATGACATGATGCTTAAGGAAGCTGATCACGTTTGAAGTTTTTACCTCAGCCAATGGGATGGCTTCTGCCCATTTGGAGAAGTAATCGGTGATCGCGAGTATGAATCGGTGTCCTCTGGACGAAGACGGGGTAACTGGGCCGACGATGTCCATACCCCATGCTTCGAATGGCCAAGAGGCCACAGTCGGATGCAAAAATTCAGATGGCTGGTGGATGAAGTCGGCATGGATTTGGCAGGCTTTGCACTTTCGTGCATAATCTATTGCGTCTGCCACCATCGTGGGCCAGTAATAGCCCATTCGGCGAAGGCGGTCTTACAGTTTCGGGCAAGGTTGATGGGCCCCGCAGACACTATCATGGGCATCGCGCACGGCTTCCTTTGCTTCTCTATTTGATAGACACCGAAGCAGTAAACCATCATAGGATCGGTGATACAGCATTTTCGTCTCCGTATCATAGAAAAATCTGAGAGAACGTCTTCTGATAGAAGTAGCTTCCTTCGGATTCTCTGGCAGGATGTCGTATACTACGAAGTTGATAAACGGTTGTCTCCAGTCTGGTGCTTCGTCGAATGAAAGGGCAAAGTAGCTTTCAATGCATCGAACGTTACCCTTAGGACAGACCAATTCACGACCTATTATGTCGACCTGATGATGAGCGTAATTTGGCACAGCTAGGGAAGCAGCCAAACCAGCTAGGGCATCAGCCTCAATGTTCTGGAGTCTGGGAACATGTTCTATGAAGAATCCTTCCAGAGACGAGATGATGTCGATTGCTATTCGATGATACGGGATCATGTCTTCGTGGCGGACCTCGTACGATCCCCGAATCTGATTGACGAATAGCTGTGAGTCGCCGTATGCTTCAAGATACTCTACCCCCAGCTCCTTCGCGAGCCGGAGGCCAATGACCAAGGCATTGTACTCGGCCACATTATTTGAACAGGGCTCTGTGAGTGAGTAGGCCCGATTGATCACCAAGCCGTAGGGAGAAATCAGCACTACTCCAACTCCAGCGATGATGTTGCCTTTGGGTCCAGTTCTCGAAGCGCCATCGAAGAACATTCGCCAGATGACATCATGGGAGACTGCATTTGAACTGGTGACCTCATCCGGTATCTCTTCATATACCCTAGTCGTCTCCGAGCCTGGATGGGCAGCTAGAAAGTCTGCCAGAGCCTGGCCTTTAACAGCCTTTTGCGGTACGAAGATCATGTGGTACGGTGATAGTAATATCGCCCAAGTAGCAAGGCAAGAGCTGAGTGCCCCAGGTTTGGTCATGAGGACTCTGAGGGGGTTGATCCGCGATATCACGTGGATGGTTTGTCCCGTGACGTAGTGTCGCGTCTTCTGGATGGCGAACACGAGAGCAAGGCATTCCTTCTCTACGACCGTGTACCGGTATTCTGGCCCAATCATCTTTCGACTGAGGTAGTATATAGCTTGTTCGTGGCCCGCATCATTGTTCTATGCCAACAGAGCACCAAGAGAATGTTCCATCGCTCGTACGTAGAGCAGGAATGGCTTTCCGGCAACAGGAGCTACCAGGACAGGGGGGGTCGACAAATATTCTTTGATGCTGTCGAAAGCGCGCTGGCATTCCTCATCCCATACGAAAGAGACTCCCTTCTCCATGAGATGGGTGAATGGTTGACATCGTTCGGAGAGATTAGAGATGAATCTCCTGATGTAAGCTAGCCTGCCTTGGAGGCCTCGGAGTTCGCGGAGATTTCTCGGGGGGACCCATCTCCATGATTGCCTTTGTTTTTTCGGGGTCGATGTGAATGCCCTGAGAAGTGATGACGAAACCCAGGAATTTCCTGCTAGAGACTCCCAAGAATGATTTCGTAGGGTTCATCTTTAAGTTGTGTGCTCGCATTAGGTCGAACACTGTCCTGAGATCTTGCAGATGATCTTCCTTCGAACGGCTTTTGACGGCGATGTCGTCGACGTAGCATTCCACTGTCTTGCGCAGGTGGTCTCTAAAGATGATGCTCATAGCTCTTTGGTAAGTAGCGCCAGCATTCCTTAAACCGAAAGGCATAACGGTGTAGCAATATGTACCAATTGGTGTTCGGAATGATGTATGCTTTTCGTCGTCAGGGAACATCTTGATCTAATTGTATCCTGAGAAGCCATCCATGAAGGACATACGTTCGAAGCCGCAGGTGTTGTCGATCATAATATCTGTGATAGGAAGAGGAAATTCATCTTTAGGGCATGCCTCATTCAGATTCCGGAAGTCAATGCATATTCGGATCTTTACGTTTTTCTTGAGAACTGGTACGATGTTGGCTACCCAGTCTGGATGCTGCTCTTCGCGAATGAAGCCGCTGGCTATCGGTTTGTTGACCTCGGCTTCAATAGCGTTTATGACATCGGAACGAAACCGTCGTTGTTGTTGCTTGACAGGTTTTGCATTCGGACGAATATTGAGTTTGTGGAGCGCGATCTCGGGGTCCAATCTTGGCATATCTTCGTAGCTCCAGGCGAACACATCGATATACTCTTTGACGAGTTGGAGCAGCGACTCTCGCTCTTCACCTGTCAGATTCTGGCTGATGAAGATTGGTTTCAGGGAGGCTTCATTACCAAGATTAACTTGTATGACCTCATCCTCAGTGGGAGGTTCTCTTTGCTCGAAACGCTTTTCCCATTGTTCATCTAGCTGTTGGGCCCACGGCTCTAGCTCGAGAATTTTTGGAATGTCTTCATCTTCTTCATAAGCGTCGGCGAATGCCATGTTGACTGACATGACTTGTCTGAATACGTCTCCGATGCTGGTATCCGAGTCAGAAGTTGGTGACCCGGTCGGATGTGAATGCCAGTCGCATTCTTCATCTGAACTTTCAGGGGTCGTCGTGGGTGTCACATACCCTAATCCATACCGAATCTTGCTATAGTAGTCCCGTGGTTTGCCAGCCGGGACTGGGGGCTTCAAAGGTAATCGTCGTCCAGTACCGTAGTTCAAACCCGGTGTCGTTTCCAGATTATACCCCTGTTTAGATTGGGGGCTATAAAGATACAGAGGTAGTCTCCCGGCGTCCGATCCAAGGTCGACTTCTTCTATGGTGAAGGGATGCGGGTCGTCCTTCAGGCCGAAGATGATTGGATGGTCCCCTCCCTCGATTATTCGATAAGCGTCTTCCGCTGGAGTAAGTGTAGAAGCATGGAAAATATCAGAATGATGGTCTATGCGGCTCGGAGCAGGAGAACCCCATGCGGCTCATAACAGGGGCAGTCTCATGCGGTTAAGAGAGATTCTCAGTTTCATGCAGCTCGGGGCAGAAGAATCCATGCGGCTCCATAGGGGCAGTCCCATGCGGTTCAAAGAGTCTCCCAGCCTCATGCGGCTCGGAAGAACATGCAGCTCACTAACGACCAACAGAAAAATACGGCTCGATCAGCACCACGTGTCCCCGTGGGATCCCTTCACACAGCTGGCCATCAAGTAATGGCCTTATTTAATGCTCTGCCATAATTTGACAGCTGACGGCTTTGACATAAAGTGCCATGATGGTCATGTCATATTGACAGACTCTTCGGAAACAGGAGAAAATCTCTGACACGATCCGAGATTGCCAGGTGGCTACTCCCATGCGGCTCAATTGAAGAACAGCTTCATGCGGCTGGCAGGAATCATCTTCCTGCGGCTCACCAAGAAACCATCCCATGCGGCTCACTGAGATGCTGTCTCATGCGGTTCATGGATATCATGCGACTCTGGCAGGGCCCACCATTAAGACAGATGGCAGAAATTCAATTGCCCCCATGACTTGACAGCTGGTAGCAGGGTGATTATGGGACGCGTGGTATTAAATCAATCATAGATTTACCAGATCCTAATAACCATATTTAACATTGTCCTCATAATTAATGAGATCATGTCATATCATTCATGATCAAGCCAATGGGACACGTGGTGAGAGATCCAAGCTTGACACAACCGATCATGAAGATTTAAAGCAATCAGCATTAATCACTCACAGGATTCAATACTATCCACATTTATGGCCCAGATCCTTCACGCTTAAGACTAATAGTCCAGATCGATTAAGCATCAGGCCGCCGCCACATTGAGAATGGGCAATCATCCAAACCCTAATGATGCCCCCACCCCTATAAATAAGCAAGGTGCCATTCCCTTGCGAAGACAGACAGAGAGGCTCCCCCGATAATCAGAGAGAAAATAGTGAGAGATCAATCCAGAGAGAGAGAAGTCAGAAGAGCAATACGAGGAGAGCAAGAAGAGCATTTCTTCATCAACGCCAACCATCTCGTCATAGGAGTCAAGGCTGCATACCGATCATCCAAGGAGTAAGGCAGGGCTGTCGTCACCTTCCCGAGCCTCTATCGTCACCCCCCAAAATCTAAAATAAATAATTGTACTTAGATTGCTGTACCTAGGTTTTTGTCCCTAGGCTTTCTTTGTACAAGCGAGTTTGTAACGTGAAGTAAAAGTCCGGTCCTCCGATAATTGTTCTGTTCTTTTATATTCCATGGCAAACACGATGGCGACTCTGCTGGAGACAAACTTCTCCACGGTTGAGGAGTTGGTGACGCAATTGGATGCAGCCAAGCTTAGCTCCAGGCAACAGAAGATGGTCGCCCGGTTCGACCAACAGGCGTTCGAAGAAATGCTCTCCGACAAGAGCGCTGGCCCGGTCCAGAAGCGAGCCCGTACGAAGAAGGCCCGCAAGGAGTGGAGACCCCGATCCTTCGTTCCTACTGAAGCTCTTGCAGAGATACCCTCTGTTGTTCAAGACGTCGAGCAAGACTCTCCTGCGGCTCTACTTCAGACCGTAGACAACGCTGCGGTCCCCAAGTCCGGCAGAAGAAAATACTATGATGCTGGACATGCTGGGGCAAAGAGGAACTCTACGCGATCCGAGCTGCATAAGGGTGCTAGCCGCATGGAAAAAGCTCATGCGGCCACATCCGCTAGCCGCATGAAGAAAACTCATACGGTCACATCTGTCAGCCGCATAGCTTATGCGGCTACAGTTGCCAACCACATGGATGAAGCTTATACGGTTACTGAAGTCAATCGCTTGGAGAAAACCCATGCGGCCATAATTGCCAACCGCATGCGGCCAGCCTGTACGATCGCGACTCCTACTAATCGTACCAAAGCAACTCATCCGGCAGCTAAAGACAGCCGCATGCAGACAGCCTGCACGGTTCCCAGTCCTAGCCGCATAGCGGCTGTTCCACGCTTCTCTCAATCAGTCTTCGACCGTCTCTCATGCGGTCCTGACCCTGATGATTCTCTGGATGATAAGCCAGATTCTGTGATATTCAACTTGGACTCTTCCTATTACGCACCCGCGAGTGCTAAAAGGAAGAAGTCTAGGGCAGTACGGGCCCACCAAGCCCAGTCAGCTGCCCCAACCCCTGACTATCAGGGCGTCCCGCTAATTATTACGCGGGCCTCGGATGGAAAGTTGTACAGAACCACTCGAGTCCAGCCCCCGGCGGCAGACGGACATAGAGGTTCACAAAAGTCTCCCAAAATCCTGGGAGCAAACATGGTCGGTCCAGACCCGTCTGACTTGCGTGAGGTCATCCTCCACAAATGCAAGGAAAGAAAAGATGCATCGGGATGCAAAGAGTCCTTCCACGGACGTCACTGCACCCAAATCATCGTCAACTGCTGCTGCAATGACACGACAATGCGAGAGGACCGGCAGTCTGTCTTTCAAAGACTGCAACAGCCATCTTCAGAAGTCGAGGCACTACCCGTCATCTCCTGCAACTCTGCTCGGAAAGTCCCCGCTGATGGAAGGGGGAAGAAGACAAATGTTTCCAGCCCGAAGACCTCAACCACTGCAACTAAAAGACTGTCGTCTAAGCGGGTGCCCACCACCGGAGTTTTCCAAGGTACTCGCTCTAAGACGAAACCTGCTACAGTGGGAGGCCCGTCGTCCGTAACGCAGGGGTTGCTGGGGCTGGGGGTAGCACCCCTCCGAGCCTCCACAACAATTCGATATTCCAAGAAGACGAGCCAGGGGACACAACTCTCCCATCAGATACAGTCGAGGCTGGCATCCCCGAGGACGTCCACGACTCTCAAGATGAAGCAAGCTCTGAAGTCGGGGGTACTATTCCCTCCGAGTCCGAACCAGAAGAGAATATTTCTACATATCCCGATGACTTCTCGGTACATGGGTATGACTCGGAGGATACGTCCTCCACCGTCCCTTCCGTTTCTCATCATATAAGGACGATGTTCATGACGGACAGCAATCAAAGTGGTTCCAATGATCGCCAGTGCATCGATACTCTGGAGGCCATACTACAGGCCTTGGTCAAGTCTTTAGATGAAATCAAGGCGGCTCTTCCAACTCTGCAAGGAGGAACCCCTGGCCAAACAAGCACGGGTCCCACGGTCAATGCGGACTCGAACTCAGTGGCACCGAACCCGTGCAACAATCCTCCCGAAATAATGGCTTCCACCACTGCAGATGACGCCAGGAAAGCAAGAAGAGAGGTCCAGGAGCTCCGAGCCCTGTTTCACGCCCGAGAAAACTCTCAAGACCTCAGAATACGGCAACCATACCCGGCTGCATGGAGGGATGTTCCCTTCCCACCAAGATATAAGCCATTCAACATCAATCCCTATAATGGCAAGACCTCAGCGAGTCGGTACATCACTTACTTCGAGGTCACCACGGACCATCTGCCCCACGACGATACTATTCTCACCCGATTATTCGTCGAGGCATTGGAAGGAGTCGCTTTCGACTGGTATCGCAATCTGCCGGACAACTGCATCCACTCCTTCGCCGGCTTCAAGTGCCTGTTCTTGGAGAGATTCTACGAAGTAGGACAGGACGTCACCATGTCCACCCTCGTGGACGTCGTCCAAGGGGAGAAGGAGCTGACAAGGAACTACATCGAGCGGTTCTGCCAAACCGCCATGAAGCTGCCCTCCGGAAATCCGGATTCCTCCTTAATTAAAATTTGCCAAAAGAGACTGCTTCCAACGATCAGTCTCTGGATGGGCGGAAGTCAATTCAAGGATTGGAAGACGTTCATCATTAGCGCCACAAGCGCCGAAGAACGGCTGAAGAAGGCTCGCCAACTGGGATTGCACATCTCGGAAGGAGAAAACAAGGACAAGTGTCCCAACAGCGATAATGGGAGTGGCCCCTCCAACAATCGGGATAGCAAAGGAAAGCAGGCTATGGTGGCCGATACAGCACAAAAACCTGAGCCAAAGCCAGCAGACAAACAATGGCCGCAAATCACTTACTCCTTCGAAGACGGTCACGCCAAGCCCATCTTGGACATACTCATACAAGGGGACAGAATTCAGCTTCCTCCACCAAGACGGGAACCGCGGCCGGCAGAGATGGAGAATCCAAAATACTGCCATTATCATCGCTATGTCCATCATGCTACACATGATTGCTATCAGCTGAAACGGTACATCCAAAACCTCATCGATTCGAACGTTGTGGCCATCGATTTCGAAGAGGTAACCGTGGCGGCCAATATGGTGTCCGTACAATTCGGCAGCTTCCCTCCGATGGAGACTCAAGACGGGGTGATCCCCATCCCGCTGGCGACAATAGAGATTACCAATCTTCCACCTCTCCGAGATCAGGCTGCCGGTCTAGTACCCCTCACCACATCACGAGGGGAGGTCATGTGGATCCATCCAGACTTGTTGTCAGAAGTGACTCGGCCCACACCATCTTCCACCGACAAGAAGAAAAGTAGAAAAGTCAGGACCTGCCACACAATCTCGGCAGACATCGAAGAAGCTACAGCCGTCGTCACGTGATCTGGAGCGCAATCCCAACCTGTGGTTGACAATCCAGCTGAGAATCATCAACTCACTACAACTGATGCTCCGGGACCAGCTCAGCCTTCGACGACCGACAAGCCTAGGCCGAGGGAGACTCGCTTCGACAAGTCCCTCCGAAAAGAGGCAGCCCAAAGGCTAGAGAGGCCCTACAACTTTGACATCTTAGCACAATTGGCTAACACACCGGCCAAGTTATCACTGTACGAACTCCTAAGGCTCTCCAAGGACGTTCGTATTGCATTAAGCGAAGCACTCCAAAATGTCGATGTCTATTTGGCTCAATCCAACCTCACCGGGGAGGACTCACCCGTGGATCTCCAAGACAGTGCCTGCACGGGAGCAATACCAAACATCGTCTTCACTCCGCTGGACATGCTCATCAAAACCAACCTACACGATCGTCCGCTATACTACACAGGATCCATCGGCGACGTGAAGGTGGATCGGATGCATATAGATCCTGGCTCTTCTATAAGCATCATCCCGAAGGGTCTGCTACATCATCTCCGTATCCCAATGCATCGCCTGACACCTACAAGCACCGCCATCAGCGGTTTCAATTCGGGTAGGAGCTACCATATTGGGAAGATTCGTCTGAAGTGTCAAATTGGCGACCTCCAATCCGAAGTCACCTGCTACGTCATAGATGCAGACACTTCTTACAACATCCTCTTGGGGCGCCCATGGATACACGATTATATGATCGTGCCTTTCATGCTGCACCAGTGCTTCAAATATGTCGACAAATACGGCTTCGTGAAGACAGAATTTCCTAATATTGATCCCTTCAAAGGGGTCGAATCTTACTACTCAGACTCCTGCCTATACGAAAAGTCGAAGAGCCACCTTGATGAAGGAAATGTATAAGCTAGTACCGAGACAGCCACAGGATCAGAAGAGCCTCTGACGATCCACCTCCAAGCTCGCAAATCGGGCAGGTCCGTACCCCTTACTGCCACTCTACGGAGGGACACGATCAGCCTCTCGGCGCAGGAGGAGCAGATGATAATTTGGCTGCCAAAGTTCGGCCAAGTAGCGAGACCCACAATGGGGCCACTAACAATTAGACTGCCAAAAGTCGGTCAACCCCAAACGGAGAAGCTCAATCCCTCCGATAGGCCACTGACGATACGCCTTCCCAAGAAGGGTCGTCACCCCGATGTAAGATCTGATACTTCTAGCGAACCAGCCACTCCTCGCTCCACATCAAATACCAAACTGGGGGTCGCTAGTCTGCCAACAACTCCACGCTCTGCTCCATCAGCTGAACCTCTGACGATCAAGCTACCCAGGCCGTCCTCTCAGTCTTTATTTACACAGGGGGTAGCCGAAGTGGAATCGGAGCTAGCCAAGTATGTGGCTGCCCACACTGATGTTCCCTCCGCTGATGATGTAATCCCCCTAGAAAAGATACCTTACTTCATCAATAAAGGATTATCTTTGAACTATACCGAGCTCAATAAGCTATGTACAATGTATGCTATGGAATACGGTATAGGCACTCACCTACACACACAGGTGACAAATGTGTACACCGTGATCCAGCTTACTCCAGTAAAAGATACTTACCGAATAATCGAGGGAGGGGAACATCCAATCATCTTCGGCCGGAAGGATGACCCGCATCCCTTCACCATAGAGGAAGCCGACTTCTGGTCAGATGCCGGAAGACTACCTCTATATCTTTATAGCTCCCAATCCAAATATCTTATGCAGAAACAGGGGAATGATCTGGAGACGACGCCAGGTTTGAACTACGGCACTGGGCGACGATTACCTTTGAAGCCCCCAGTCCCGACTGGTAAACCACGGGACTACTATAGCAAAACTTGATGCGGGTTAGGGTATGTAACGCCTACTACGACCCCTGAGAGTTCAGATGAAGAATGCGACTGGCAGTTACATTCAACCGGGTCACCAACTTCTGACTCGGATACTAGCATCGAAGACGTGTTCATACAAGTCTTGTCAGTCAACATGGCATTCGCCGACGCTTACGAAGAAGACGAAAACATCCCCGAGATCCTCGAGCTAGAGCCGTGGGCCCAGCAATTGGATGCACAATGGAAAAAACAGTTCGAACTGAGAGAACCTCCGACTGAAGATGAAGTCATACAGGTTGACCTCGGCAGCGAATCTTCTCCAAAACCAATTTTCGTCAGTAAAAGCCTAGCAGACGAAGAGCAGGAGTCGCTGTTAGAACTTGTCAGAGAATACATTGATGTGTTCGCCTGGAGCTACGAAGACATGCCATGGTTAAATCCCGACATTGCTCTTCACAAACTCAACATTCGATCGGATGCGAAGCCAGTCAAACAACAACAGCGACGCTTCCGCCCAGGCATCATGGACGCGATCGAAGCTGAAGTCAACAAACTGATAGCAAGTGACTTCATTCGTGAGGAGCAACATCCTGATTGGGTCGCCAATATAGTACCCGTCATCAAGAAGAATGGGAAGATTTGAATCTGCATCGACTTCCGTAATCTAAACGAGGCGTGCCCAAAGATGAATTCCCTCTTCCTATCACAGACATCATGATCGACAATATATGTGGCTTCGAACGTATGTCGTTCATGGATGGCTTCTCGGGGTACAACCAAATCAAAATGTCTCCTGACGACGAAAAGCATACATCATTCCGAACACCAATTGGCACGTATTGCTACACAGTCATGCCTTTCGGTTTGAAGAATACCGGTGCCATATATCAAAGAGCCATGAGCGTCATCTTCAGAGACCACTTACGCAAGACAGTGGAGTGCTATGTTAACGATATAGCCATTAAGAGTCGCTGCAAGAGTGACCATCTGCATGATCTAAGGATGGTATTCGACCTAATGCGAGCGCACAATTTAAAAATGAACCCTACGAAGTCCTTTCTGGGCGTATCCAGCGGGAAGTTCTTGTGCTTCATCATCACTGCACAATGTATCCATGTAGACCCTGAGAAGACGAAAGCAATCATGGAGATGGGTCCCCCGAAAAATCTCTGCGAACTCAGAGGCCTTCAAGGGAGGCTAGCTTACATCAGAAGGTTCATTTCCAACCTCTCCGGACGATGTCGACCATTCACCCATCTCATGAAGAAAGGCGTATCATTCGTATGGGATGAAGAATGCCAGCGCGCCTTCGACAGCATTAAAGAATATTTGTCCAACCCTCCCGTCCTGGTGGCCCCGGTTGCCGGAAAACCATTCCTGCTCTACGTACGAGCAATGGAATACTCCCTTGGTGCTCTGTTGGCACAAAACAACGATGCAGGCCGTAAACAAGCCATATACTACCTCAGCCGAATGATGATTGGGCCAGAGCACCGATACACCGTGGTAGAGAAGGAATGCCTCGCCTTGGTGTTCGCTATTCAGAAGACGCGGCACTATGTCACAGGACAAACCATACATGTGATCTCACGAGTCAACCCTCTCAGAGTCCTCATGACTAAACCAGGGGCACTCAGCTCTCGCCTCGCTACATGGGCAATACTGCTGTCCCCCTATCATATGATCTTTGTCCCGTAGAAGGCTGTCAAAGGTCAAGCCTTGGTAGACTTCTTGGCAGCCCACCCAGGATCAGATTCATCCAGAATATATAAAGAGATCCCAGATGAGGTTGCCGACTCGAATACAACCACTCACGATAACATATGGCGGATGTTCTTCGATGGCGCTTCAAGAACTGGACCCAAGGAAAACATCGTCGTGGGAGTCGGAGTGGTGTTGATTGCTCCTACCGGGCTGGTAATCAATCGCGCTTACTCTCTCACGGAACCCTGCTCTAACAATGTGGCCGAGTACAACGCTTTAGTCATCGGACTCTAACTTGCAAGAGAGCTGGGGGTAGAATATCTTGAAGCATACGGCGACTCACAGTTAATCGTCAATCAGATTCGGGGGTCATATGAAGTTCGCCATGAAGACATGATTCCCTACCACCAAATAGCGATCAACATCATCTCATCATTTGAGGGATTCTTCATCGAGCACGTCCCCAGACTCCAAAATATCAAAGCAGACGCCTTAGCGGGCCTTGCCGCTTCCTTAGCAGTGCCAAACCACACTCATCATTCGGTTGATGTGATAGGCAACGAATTGGTCTGCCCAAAGAACAACGTTCAATTCGTGGCAAGCTATTCCGCCCAGGCGGTCGACGAAGCACCAGACTAGAGATAGCCATTCATCGACTTCGTCGTCTACGACATCCTTCCAGAGAATCCAAAGGAAGCTACCTCCATCAGACGGCGTTCTCTCAGATTCTTCTACGATATAGAGACGAAAATGCTGTATCGATGATCCTATGACGGATTGTTGCTTCGGTACTTGTCAAACGCAGAAGCCAAAGAAGCCGTTCGAGAAGCTCATGACGGTGTCTGCGGGGCCCACCAGCCCGGTCCTAAATTGCAAGACCGTCTTCGACGAATGGGCTACTATTGGCCCACGATGGTGGCAGATGCGATAGATTATGCTAGAAAATGCAAAGCCTGCCAAGTCCACACGGACTTCATTCACCAACCATCCGAATTTCTACATCCGACAGTGGCGTCTTGGCCATTCGAAGCATGGGGAATGGATATCATTGGTCCAATCACCCCACCTTCCTCCCGAGGATATCGTTTCATACTTGCGATCACTGATTACTTCTCCAAATGGGCGAAAGCTGTCCTACTCGCAGAAGTCAAGACTTCAAACGTGATCAGCTTCCTTAAGCATCACGTCATCTACCGCTTTGGACTACCCCGAGGGATCATCCATGATAATGGTCCGCAGTTTGTAAGCTACGCATTCTATCGATTTTGCGATAAGCACCATATTCAGAATGTCGCTTCGACAACGTACAACCCAACGGCGAACGGGTTGGCAGAGGCATTCAACAAAACAATCATCAAACTCCTCAAGAAGTTTCTCTCCTCCAACAAATGAGACTAGAACGAGAAGCTCGACGAGTGTTTATGGGCGTACCGTACTACAGTCCGAACAGCTACCGGGAATACACTATTCTCTCTAGTATACGGGAGTGAGGCAGTTCTCCCATTAGAGACTCAGATCCCCTTACTATGCGTCACCCTCACACATCAATTCACGACAGACAAAAACCACCATCGCCGGCTACAGGAATTGGAGGCACTAGATGAAAAGCGCCTCTTGGCTCAGCAACGAATTGAGCTATACCAAGCACGCATCTCTGGAGCCTTCAACAAGAAGGTTAAAATCAGAACATTCCAAGTGGCCGATCTCGTTCTGGCAGTCCGGAGGCCGATGGTCATGACTCACAAGACTGCCGGCAAATTCCAACCAAAGTAGGAAGGCCCATTTATCATTGAGGCAGTATTCTCCAACGGTGCTTACCGCCTCGTAAAACAAAACGGAGACTTACTCATGTTGTCCGTCAACGGCAAGTTCCTGAAGAAATATTATGTCTAAACGACATTCTCTCCAGATCATCGAGTCATGTACCCGCTGGTACCGCTGAACTCATATCCACAACATTCCAGATTATCGAGTCATGTACCCGTTGGTGCCGCTGAACTCACACTTTCTCAATATTCTAAATTATCGAGTTATGTACCCGCTGGTGCCTCTGAACTCACATTTCGGTCACTCTTTCAGATAGCAAGTCTCGTATGATTATACCTCTGAACTTTCTTCCTGGAAGAGATCCTCCCTCATGATCCAGTACCCACACTCCCAGTGCACAAAAAGGGTAATCGATCCACAAATTTCTAAAACGGCCATGTCCTCATTACCTCTGAGTCATTTCACTTCCGCCAAAAATAAACCACCCCTTTACATAGAACTTCCATGTCCTCATTACATCTGAGTTGTTCTATGTACCCTCTTTTATTGAGTCCACTCCTGCCATGTCCTCATTACCTCTGAGTGGGAAGGCTCCGTCGAAGAAACCTTCATGCTTGCCATGTCCTCATTACCTCTGAGTAAGTATGATGATTCCTCTTTCAACTTATTATCTGTACCCATAACCGGAGTACGCCAAGGATAATAGGTCCATAAACATCCCTGTTGAGTCCGCTCCTGCCATGTCCTCATTACCTCTGAGTAGGAAGACTCTACGGTAAAACCTCCGTACTTACTATGTCCTTATTACCTCTGAGTAAGTATGTCGGTCCTCTCTCGTCTTATTACCTGTACCCTGAACCGGGATACGCCAAGGATAATAGGACCATAAATGTCCTCTGTTGACCACACATACCCTCCGTTGAGTCCACTCCTGCCATGTCCTCACTACCTCTGAGCAGGAAGATCTCGCGGTAAAGAAATCCCCATACTTGCTATGTCCTCACTACCTCTGAGTAAGTATGATGGTCCTCCCTCCACTTATTATCTGTACCCACGACCTGAGTACGCCCAAAGATAATAGGTCTACAAACGTCTTTCGATGACCACAAACGTGCTCAGTCGACCACAGATGCTATACTGGGTTTCCAGTACACACCCATCCCTTCCCCATCATGCCTGGGAGCCCAATTGCTCCTTGGCATTCTCTCGAATACCAAGAACTTCTATAGCTGTCTTACCGTGAAGTTGTTCTAGGTATTCCTCTCCAAAACTTGTTACTCGTACCTAAAACCAAGGCACGCCCGGGGTAACAGGTCCACAAATAATCCCCCAGCAGGTCCAATTCTACAAACACCGCAAGTACAAGAAAGAGAAAATAAGTTGAAACATGCTCATTCATTCAAAATTCAAAGTGCTACATCATTTAGGATCACATCCCTTACAAAATCAAAACAAAAAGACAAAAAAAACAGCAAAAGAAAAACAGAAAGTTGATCACTGCTCCGGGGCACATAACGCCCTGAGTCAGTCCGTCAGCAAGGCAACCGACCGCTCAAACCTCTGTGTAGCTCGACGCTCCACCTCTTGGGTCAGCACCGCCTCGTCCTCCAGTTGAGCATGGGCTTGCCAGTTATCCTCGAATTTCTTAAAGTCCCTCTCCAGGTTAAAAGAAGATCGAGAAACCTTCTCAGCCTCCCGAACAATCGACTCATGTTCCGCATCAGCAGCCTTCAACTCTAATTCTTAGAAGGCCAGCTCCTGCTGAAGTGCGAGAATCCGCTCCTTCGTGTCAGCTATTCCATGAGAAGCAGCCTCTCCCCGAGTCCTATAAGCTTGACTTCGACGACCCAGCCTGTCATACGAAACAGAAAGCTTGTCAAGGTTACCCTTCACAACTGGCCTAGCAGTATCTCGAGCGAGCTTTATCCTATCCTGAGCAGCAATAAGGAAGTCCCGCTCTCGTCCAATCGCAGTAGGCAAGTCAGCATGCCGTACCATCAGCAATTGGGTCACGAGCTGATCAGCCTCTGCCAACTTGGGCTCCAGGAGCGCAGCCAACCCCGCCCCGCCAGGAAGAGCCTTCAAAGTTTCAATTTGACCCCGGGCGCACCGTAGGGACAGAGTAAAAGGGATCCTCCGTTCTATGGCAGCATCTATGCCCCTCTTTAAGTGGCGATAGAAGCTGTCAACCACATCCTACGATACCTCGTCCAGAGCCTCCGAAGAAGCCGACGTCAACGGGAGTGTAGCTGGCAACACTGAAGAGGACGCAACAGAATCGGCCGCCCCTGCAACGAAGCAAGCAAACTCCGTGCGGAAGGATGCCTGAACAGCAACTAACTCCTCCTCAGCAGCCCGCAAAACTTGGATGCTCGGCAGGGTCGAGAAGTCAGTCTCCGAAGCCGTATAAGCAGCAGAGGATGAGGCGGAGACCATCGCCAGCTCCATTTCCATCTGCCCGGAGCTGGCAGGAGACCCCTCGGCATGAGTCGGTAAAGGAGAGGAAACGCTCCTTTCCCCCAGATCACGGCAGGTCGAGCCTTCCCTAAGAACATCCGCTGTGGAAGGCAAAGGGTCAGGACCTATAGGGCCAAGACAACCATGAATCGATTTGACCTGGAGGATATGTTGATAGAGCAAATAAGCCCCCTCGCTAGTCAATATTTGGCTTATCTTACCAGCGGAAGAGTGTGGAGGCTGAGGTTCGCCTATAACCACTGCAGCCTCTTCACCAGCAGTCTCCGAGTCAGGTATAATAGACTCCTCCGCCCCTGCACCCTCGGGAGGGGATGCAACGAGATCGGCGTCGCCTTGCTGAAGTTCAGCGATCTCGGAGACAGGCTCGAGGAAACCTTCGTCACCCCGGGCCGAGGCCTCAGCAACCTGGGAGCCCCCAGCCACCGCTGAAAGAACCCCCGCAGAAAGGACCGCGACACACATGTCGCTAATCAAAGCAGAAAGGGCTGGATCAACTCCAGGGGCAGCAGACGGTTCAGGAGAGCCTGGTTCGTTAGACGCCTACAAAGAAAAAAAATGGTTAGGTCATATCTCCAAGAAAAAAAAAGAAAACCACAACAAGAAGACGGCTCCGAAATAGGCGTACCTCCGGAGCAGCGTCAGTATTTCTACCCCTCTCGGTAATAAGCAATCTACGAGACCTAACGGCAGCTCTTTTCACGGAAAAGGTCGCTCTGCTGTCAGAAGACTCACGTCTGACTCGTTTGTGTGAGGGACCAGGCACAGCGGGAGGCTGTCCTTCTCTCACTATTTCCTCTTGTGTAGCAAGTAACGGATCCTCCGCCAGTTTATCTGGTGTGGGAAGCGGTTGATCCGCTACTTCTTCACCCCCACCAGAAAGGGAGTCTTCGCTATCATGATCATCATCCTCCTCAGCCAACTCGGAAGATTCTGATTCAGGGAGGGGAGTCTGGAGCGCTAGTTGCTTTATAGCCTTAGCCCCCTTGGGCTTCTTCTCTAAACCGGTACCCACGATGAAACTGGTACTCGGATCGAAATAAATAGGAGGCTTGTTAGCCATAACATGATACAAAGCAGCCACGTACAAAATTTCCCTCGGCGCCTTAGCATCAGGGACCGAGAAGCTGGCCCGAGTATGATAAGCGTCATAATAATTCCACGCCCTGACACCATCAAGAACGCTACCTTCAAAGCCCAAACAAGGGCTGGGACAGTCAAGGAATAATTGGCTATAGCCAAATTAGCGGGAAAACCTACTAGACAGGTAGGGCTCCAAGTACACATTATCGCGGTTACGATAAACCAGATGCACGGGGCGGATGTTGCGCAACCAGGTGAGCATATTCGGAGACAGAAAGTGAGAAGGTCTGGTACCATCAAGGTATACATTCCTCACTTCCTCATCAGAAAAATAAGGAACAGACACAAAAAAGTTACACCCATCCACCCTCGCCAGCGCCCTCCGACAAGCTGGCATAGTATTGTATTCCCAAGATTGGCGATGGCATTTGAAAAGGAAAGCATCTTCATCTGTAGCATCTTCCGCTATTCCAGGTCCTATCAAAGACTTGTAGTGCATCAACAACCACCCCCATCAAATAGTGGAACGGTAGCTCTATGCGCTCAAAATCCAGCGTCTTCTTATGGGCAATGACCTTGGACGAGAATATTCGGAGACCATGGTGTATGCTACACGCCATAGCCGGAAGAAGAGCCAGTCTAACTCCAAATACCAGCTTAACGGTAGGGAGAATGAAGTGGCGACTGATCCTCTCAATAGAACCTGCCCCTCCCGAGACTACGCAGTTCCATAGCCATATCATTAAAAATCCAGCCAGGAGTGCCTTCTCTGACATCTGCGTGGTGCTGTAGTAAAAATAGCTAAGAGAGTCAGTTTGACTCCCGAATATGTCGCTCTTGGACTGCGACTTCTTGACGCTCAACATCAGGTCCTTTATCTCTCCCTGGGTTCGAGGGGTTCGAGGAGTAACCTCGCCAGAAGGGTCAACTTTAAAAAGATAATTGACCCAGGATGTGGTGTGGAGAGCGGTCCTTTCTGAGCTATCCTCCTTTTTTATAGCCATCTGGTGACAAGCACTATAATGGCACAGCAACTCCTGATACACCGCAACAAAACCTGGGAGTCGTCGGTTCAAGTCCTCGAACTCCTCGTTCGACGGGGTGTATACCTCAAAAGGCTCGTTCCCCCATGGAAATTTGGAGACAGTATACATCTCATGGAGAGCAAGCCCCAACTCCCCTCCGGGTGCAAAGAACGTCCCCGTTTGCCGGTTATACATCTCCAAGAGCGCCATGAATAATGGTTTATTGATAGGAAGCCCATGACAAGTGCCCCGACTGGCATAATAAAGTCCCACCTCCCGCAGGAATGTTCCGTAGGTTTGCAAAACCCAAGTGGTCAACTCGGCCCACGTAGAAGTAGGGTTTATCAAGTTCAGCAATGCCAGTCTGCCAACGGGATAAGATTTTTTGCGAGCGAGCCGATTCAGGAATGTATCAGCTTGAGTGAATGTGAAGTTGGGACCATATACATTTATAAAAGAGCCTGGGGCCAGGCCCATCATGTACCAGAGGACGGAATCCTTACCCGCGTACGCTGACCGCATGTTCAGGTTATAATAGATGTTGTCCATCAACATCCCTGATTAGGTAGGAGTTAAGTTACACACCATCTTCCTGTCCAACAACACCATATTGAACCACGACAGAGGATAATGACGCTCATGAGAGGAATATGGATCGCCATCCCATCCAAAGAAGAATCCTAGTTCTCAGAGATCTGTAATACTCGGGGATTCTTTATGATTAAAAGCATCTCCAAAGAGGAATGAAGGCTTCAGGTATAATCCATCCAACTTCCCAGTATTCATCATGGCACGGAGATAATGGAGTGTCTGATTCTCGATGGCGTTCAACCTCTCCGAAGGCTCATTAGCAGGAAATTGATTCAGCATATGCTTAACTAAGTCATCAAGACGTACGCCCAAGGCGAACTGATTTGAGCCTACTAGAAGTTCCTCCGTAGGATTTACTGGTAGATTCACTGAAGAAAGAGACGAAAGAAATAAGATTAGAAGATAGTCAAAACAAAGGAGCATTTGAAAGATTATCTGAGTCGATGCAGCTCGGGTCGTCACAGCCTCATGCGGCTCAGAACTAGAGGAGTCCATGCAGTTCGGTTCATCATAGCCTTATGCGGCTCCGAGTCAGACGAGTCCATACAAATCAAGTCAGATGAGCTTATAAAGCTTCTACGGTTTAGATTCAGGTGAGATTATGCGGTTCAAAGTCCGTACGAACTCATGCGGCCCTGAACAGACAGACTTATACGGCAACGAGCATATGAGCTTATGCGGTTCAAAAGTGAACTAGGCTCATGCGGCCCAAACCGAGAGTATATATGCAGTTCAGACCGAGTATGACAAGCCCATGCGGCGGGGCAAAATGCTTATGCGGTCATAACGACGAACCCTATACATGCGGCTTGTGCATAAGTTATGCAGCAGAGCCATGGCAATTAGGGTTCTAAAGCAATGCCCTTACCAGCGATGGGCGGCATGAACGTCGGAATGAACAGAAGGAACAGCGGCTGGCGGAGGAGTGGCCACGTTCGTCGTTGCAGCCGCCGCAGAAGCGATCGTCTTGCCCTTCGCTGTCGCAGACGACGACGCGGCCTTCTTGCCCATAGCAGCGGTAGTCTTCTTGGGAAGCCATTGCCGATCGTTGATGGAGAAGACGAAGAAGAAGTCGGCAACAAGGAGTTCGAGCAAAGAGAGAAGGTAAAGAAACCCTCAAAGAATAAATTACTCCTATTTATAGGCGAAGGAGGCTCGTAAATCAACAAACGCCTCGATCCACACGCCGCCTAAAAGAATAAAGGCAAAACGCTTCGGTCAAAACAAAATTGACCCTTGGGATCCTCCCCCAAAAGGCGGCGTTAATTCAAAAAACGAATCAAGGGCATTTGAATGAAGAAGATTTGCACACGTGGTTGGGACACGTGGCAAAAAGTCTATACGGCCAAACAGCTCATGCGGCTAGACAAATCCATGCGGCTGAAACATCTATACGGTTAGCAAAAGCCATCCTTCTTATTCAAAGTATTTCAATTTTGCAAATTGAAAAATTTGAAGGGGGTCTTGTAGAAGCATGGAAAATATCAGAATGATGGTCTATGCGGCTCGGAGCAGGAGAACCCCATGCGGCTTATAACAGGGGCAGTCTCATGCGGTTCAGAGAGATTCTCAGTTTCATGCGGCTCGGGGCAGGAGAATCCATGCGGCTCTATAGGGGCAGTCCCATGCGGTTCAAAGAGTCTTCCAGTATCATGCGGCTCGGAAGAACATGCGGCTCACTAACGACCAACAGAAATATGCGGCTCGATCAACACCACGTATCCCCGTGGGATTCCTTCACACAGCTGGCCATCAAGTAATGGCCTTATTTAATGCTCTGCCATAATTTGACAGCTGACGGCTTTGACATAAAGTGCCATGATGGTCCTGTCATAATGACAGACTCTTCGGGAACAGGAGAAAATCTCTGACACGATCCGAGATTGACACGTGGCTACTCCCATGCGTCTCAATTGAAGAACAGCTTCATGCGGCTGGCAGAAATCATCTTCCTGCGGCTCACCAAGAAACCATCCCATACGGCTCACTGAGACGCTGTCTCATGCGGTTCATGGATATCATACGCCTCTGACAGGGCCCACCATTAAGGCACGTGGCAGAAATTCAATTGCCCCCATGACTAGACAGCTGGTAGCAGGGTGATTATGGGACGCGTGGTATTAAATCAACCAGAGATTTACCAGATCCTAATAACCATATTTAACACTATCCTTATAATTATTGAGATCATGTCATATCATTCATGATCAAGCCAATGGGACACGTGGTGAGAGATCCAAGCTTGACACAACCGATCATGAAGATTTAAAGCAATCAGCATTAATCACTCACAAGATTCAATACTATCCACATTTATGGCCCAGATCCTTCACGCTTAAGACTAATGGTCCAGATTGATTAAGCATCAGGCCGCCGCCAATTTGAGAATGGGCAATCATCCAAACTCTAATGATGCCCCTACCCCTATAAATAAGCAAGGTGCCATTCCCTTGCGAAGACAGACAGAGAGGCTCCCCCGATAATCAGAGAGAAAATACTGAGAGATCAATCCAGAGAGAGAGAAGTCAAAAGAGTAATACGAGGAGAGCAAGAAGAGCATTTCTTCATCAACGCCAACCATCTCGTCACAGGAGTCAAGGCTGCATACCGATCGTCCAAGGAGTAAGGCAGTGCTGCCGTCGCCTTTCCGAGCCTCTATCGTCACCCCCCAGAATCTAAAATAAACAATTATACTTAGATTATTTTAGCTAGGTTTTTGTTCCTAGGTTTTCTTTGTACAAGCGAGTTTGTAACGTGAAGTAAAAGTTCGGTCCTCCGATAATTGTTCTGTTCTTTTATATTTCAAGGCAAACAGTAAGCTGGATTATGGTGTAGACATTTGTCACCTGTGTGTGTAGGTAAGTGCCTATACTGTGTTCCATAGCGTACATTATACAAAGCTTAGTGTTTTCGAGCTTATACGGCTCTGATCAGGCGGGTCCTTATGCGGGTCAATTTAATGAAGTTTATGCGGCTCTATTTTTTGGGGGGGGCTTATGCGGCCCAGTTCAAATGAGCTTATGCGGCTCTATTTAGCGGGTGCTCATGTGGCCTAGTTCAAGTGGGATTATGCGGCTCTGTTTAACGGGTCCTCATGCGGCCGAGTTCAGATGAGCTTATGCGGCTCTGTTTAGCGGGGTCACATGCGGCCCTGTTCAAGTGAGATTATGTGGCTCTGCTTCGAGGGAGCTTATGCGGCCCAGTTTAAAAGCGCTTATGCGGCTCTAATTTGGTGGGGTCTTATGCGGCACAGTTCGAGGGAGCTTATGCGGCCCTGTTTAAAGAATGCTTATGCGGCACAGTTCGAGGGAGCTTATGCGACACAGTTCAAAGGAAGCTTATGCGGCCCTGTTAAAGGGAGCTTATGCGGCCCAGTTTGTAAAGTGCTTATGCGACCACAATGACGACTTATGCGGCTCGGACATGGGGCATACCCCATGCCGCTCAGACATGGGATGTACATGCGGCACATGCAGCACAGTATGCGGATTCATCACAATGAACTTGAACAGTTCAATGAAGACGAAGAAGACCCGCACATAAAATATGTGGCATAGCCATGATGGTTAGGGTTTTGAGTTCATACAATTTCTTCTAATATTCTTACCATCAATGGCGGGGTGGACGTCGGAATGAACTGTGGGCGCCTCAGTCGACGAGGAAGCTACTCCTTTACCCTTCGCTGCGGCGCTAGAGGAAGCTTTGGGAGCCATTGCTGATCGGGGAAAGAAGAGAAGACGGCCACTAAAGGCAAGAAAAGTTGAAGAGAAAAGAAAGTAAAGAGTCTCTCTCTTCCAAAAGTACTCGTATTATTGGCTGACAAGGGGCATGCGAATCGATGGACTCTTCGTATTACGCACCGCCTAGAAAATAAGGCCGACTCTTGGATTTCTATCCCCTGTATGCAAAAGATTACTCATAATCATTAAGACAAATCTAAATATTTAAAGCTGACTCTTGGGATCCTATCCCAAAAGACGGCTTTAAAAAAGCAAATCAAAGGCAATTAAATGAGACGCCTACGTGGCACAGGACTAGTATGAGGCCAGAGCAGTCTATGCGGCCAGAGCAATCTATGCGGTCAGAACAGTCCATGCGGCCAGAGTAGTACATACGGCCAGAACAGTCCATGCGGCCAGAACATACTATGCGGCCAGAGTAGTCCATGCGGCCAGAGAAGTCCATGTGGCCAGAACAGTTCATGCGGCCAGAACATCCTATGCAGCCATAGAAGTCTATATGGTAAGAAGAGCTTATGCGGACATAGCCATGCTTCTTATTCAAAGTATTTCAATTTTACAAATTAAAAACTTTGAAGGGAGTCTTGTAGAAGCATGGAAAAGAACAGAAAAGTCCATGCGGCTGAAAACAGGAGGAGTCTCATGCGGTTCAAGAATCTCTTAGAGCTTCATGCGGCTCAAAAATCCTTTAGGACTTCATGCAGCTCAAAAGTCCTTAGAGCATCATGCGGCTCAAAAGTCCCTTAGAGCTTCATGCGGCTCGAAAGTCCACGATAGCTCCATGCGGCTAGGGAAAAGCCATGTGGCCCTATGCGGTTCAAAAATAGGCCTCTACAGCTGGCCATAACTACTCTGTACAGCTGGCTCATTAAATGCTCTGACGCAATGCGGCTGGTCTGACACAAAGGATTGACAGCTCTGACGTAAAGGTAAAATGATTACCCTAACATAATGACGTGCTCCTAGAGAGACAAGAAAAATCTTTATAGCTGGCACGATCCACCAATTCTAAAGCTCTTTATGCGGATCACTTCAAGGACTTCCATACGGCTCTGACACGAGGCCACCCTCATGCGGCTCAGTTGTGGGGGCCACCCTTATGCGGTTAAGATGGGGGGCCACCCTTGTGCGGCTCGGTTGTGGGGGCCACCCTCACACGGCTCAGTTGTGAGGCCACCCTCATGCGGCTAGTTGTGAGACCACCCTCATGTGACTCGGTTGTGGGGACCATCCACTACGGCTCAGTTATGAGGCCACCCTCATGCGGCTCGGTTGTGAGGCTACCCTCATGCGGCTCGATTGTGAGACCACCCTCATGTGGCTCAATTACCAGACCACTCATACTGCTCTGCCAGGATGTCCCGTTCATGCGGCTCACAGCATAATGGCAGTTGGGACACATGGCAAAAGATTGACCAAGATTTATCATTCAGATTTATTGCAACCAACAAATCATAACAATGCAATTTATTACAACTAACGCAACAGCCCAGATTGATTTCCAACAAATAGATCAAAGTTAATCTTAACCAATCTCCAACCGACCACTTTTAAGGCGTAATTACTGCACACCCTACTCATCACAAATTTCTATAAATAGTAAGGTATTATTCCTTTGTACACACAGACAAACACAGAGAAAAAAGCACACAAGAGCAGAGAGAGCATCCCACAGAGCAATACACACAGAGAGAGAGTACTTCTTCGTCGGAGCCAAGGCTGCGTTCGATCGTCCAAGGAGTAAGGCAGAGTTGATATCACTTTTCCGAGCCTCTACCATCACCCCCAGAATCAAAAACTAAATAATTGTACATAGATTGCTTTTCCTAAGTTTTGTTCCTAGGCTATCTTTGTACGAGGGAGTTTGTATTGTGAATCAAAGTTCAGTCCTTCCATAAAATGTTTTGTTCTTAGATAATCAATGGCAGACAGATGTCACTGCACTTTTTAGGCGACAAAAAGACTATGTTTTGAATACAATTGAGTCACTGTGCTTTTAGGCGACGAGGAGACTGTGTTCTGAAGACAATGGGGTAACTGGCTTTTGGACAACGAGTACACTTTGTTTCGAATACGACAGTGTTACTGTGCTTTGAAGCGATGAGTAGACTGTATTTTGAAGACGAAGGAGTCACTACGCTTTGAGTGACAAGGGTGTTTCACTTAACAAAAACCTAAAATTAGCTTTTGAAAGAAAACGAGAAAAAGTACAAAAGTACAAATTATTTCTGGGAAGTATTGCTATGGAAGCTGATCTGAGAGCGATCACTTTGTTCCTTGGACCACACGATGATGATAAAGATAACTGCTTGAAGAAGATGAACAATTGGAAGAACTAAGTCACCCGAAAGGTATTGACACAATGGCACTGATGGCACAGTCGAATGCTTTCCTGCTTTACTTACCCTCTTCTTGAGAAAAAGTTAAAGAAATGCTTCTGGGAATATCACTCTGAAGGTATGAGTTTTCTCAGAATCTCCTCTTCTGTATATCTCTCCTTTTTTATGTCTTCTTGTGTTAAAAATAAGTCTATTTATAGACTAGACCCTCTTTGCGTAAAAAGCAACATAATTAGGTCTCTACGCAAGTAACTGCCACCCACGATTGAAGACCAACCTTTACGCATGATGACACGTGTCCCATGTAGAATTTTGATCTCTACGTATGGTGACACGTGTCCCACAACTTCAACCAAATGAGGAGAGCACGTACACACGTTCCTCGATAAGTGTGGCATGAAAGCCATATATGCTGACCAAGTTCTCACAGAGCCAGAAAAGATTGGGCGTAAAAATAACCCAAAATATACTTCTTTGCATGAAACTGACATACCCGACACATTTGGCATAATCTACGGTGTCTGCCATCATAGTGGGCCAGTAGTAGCCCATACGACGCAATCGATCCTATAACTTAGGACCAGGCTGATGGGCTCCGCAGGTGCCATCGTGTGCCTCCCGGAGTGCCTCTTGTGCTTCTGTCTTGGATAAATATCGCAGGAGGATCCCATCATATGAACAACGATACAACATTTTGTAGCCATATCATAGAAGAACCGAAGCGAGCGTCTTGACTGAGTAGCATACTTCGGGTCTTCGGGTAGGACTCTGTAGACTGCATAGTCTATGAACGGGAATTGCCAGTCCCGAACGTCCATTAATGTTGGTTTGTACTAAGTAACTGAGACATGTATGTAGATTGTTCGATGGGCAAACTAGCTCTCGACCCATCACCGTGACGGTAAATTAGGTTCCAACAGAAGCTGCTAGAAAATTGGCGAGGCCAGCGAGTGCATCGACCTCCAAGTTTTGCAATAGAGGTACAGTGTTCTATAAAGAACCCTGTGAAGGTAGAAATGATATCGATTGCTACTGGTGATAAGGAACCAGATCTTCATGTCGGACTTCGTATTATCCTCGAACCTGGTTGATAATCAGTTTTAAGTCATCATAGGCTTCAATGCAGTTAACCCCCAACTATTTAGCGAGTTGGAGCCCGATGATAAGGGACCTCATCGTTATACTCAACAAGGTTATTGGTGCATGACTCCATGTGAGAATATGCACGGTAGATGATTAGGCCACCGAAAGTAATAAGAACGACTCCGACCCCTGTGATGATCTCATCCTTTGGTCATGTTCTTGAAGTGCCATCGAAGAACATGCATCAAACAGGGTTATCTGGGATGGCATTGGACTCTAGGACTTCATCGGGAATGTCTTCGTAGAGCTTTGATGTCTCTGGCACTGGGTGTGCCACCAAGAAGTCGGCCAATGCTTTGCCCTGGACTACCTTTTGTGGGATGAACACCAAGAGTATCGCCCATGTGGCTAATCGTGAGTTTAAAGCCTCTGCCTTGGTCATGAGGACTCTAAGGGGGTTGATACAGGAGACGATGTGGATTGTCTATCCAGCCACATAATGTCGTAGCTTCTGGATGGCGAAGAGCAGAGCAAGACACTCCTCCACAGGATTATATTGATGGTCGGCTCCAATCATGGTCCTGCTGAGACAATAGATTGCCTATTGGCCTTAGTTGCTTCTATGGGATAGCAAAGCACCGAGAGAATGGTCCATAGCTCGGACATATAGTAGGAAGGGCCTCCCCATGATCGGTGCCATAAGTACTAGAGGACTAGTGAGGTATTGATGTCGTCGACGCGTGAGATTCTTCGGTCCTGACATACGAAACTCTTTTCTCATGAGTTGGGAAGGGTTTACATCGACCAGAGGGATTTCCATGAATCTTATGATATTCCAAACATTGTTGTAGTCCTCGAAGCTCGCAGAGATTCTTCGGGGAAGACATGTCCAAGATCGCCTTAGTCTTCTCATGGTCAATATGACCCTTGGTTAGGACGATGAAGCCCAAGAATGTGCCACTATAGACTCCAAAAAAGACTTGATTGTATTCATCTTTAATCGATGTGTTCACATCAAGTCGAACACCATTATCAAGTCGTCCAAATGGCTGGATTTCTTCTTGCTTTTAACGGTAATGTCATTAACATAACATTCTACCATTTTTTGGAGGTTTAGGGAATATGGAGCTCATAGTCCGCTGGTATGTTGCTCCCATATTCTGCAACTCGAAGGGTATTATCGTATAATAATATATCCCTTTTGGAGTCCGAAATGAAGTATGCTTTTCGACATCATGGAACATCTTGATCTGGTTGTAGCCTGAGAAGCCATCTAGGAATGACATGCGCTCGAAGCCAAGTATTATCAATCATCACGTCGTGATCGGAGGGGAACTCATCTTTTGGACAGGCCGAGTTGAGATCCCTGAAGTCTATACAGACCCGAAATTTCCGTTCTTCTTGGTGACTGAAACAATATTGGCCACCCAATCCAAATTTTGCTCATTGTGAATAAAGCCACTCTCTTTGATTTTATCGACTTATTTCTCGATAGCATCCACGTTTTTGGGGCAGAAACGACGTTGTTGTTTTGACAGGCTTAGTATCGGGTAAGATGTTGAGACGGTACATAGCGACTTGTGGGTCTAAATTCGGCATGTCTTTATAGCTCCAAGCAAAGACATCGATGTACTTCGGATAAGCTGTATCAGAATTCTTTCTCTTCTCCAATCAAGCTTTACAGATGAAGATGGGCTTAGGGGAAGCCTCATCTCCCAGCTCGACTTAGATGACTTCATCTTAGTAGAAGGTTCTTGCTGCTCGAAGCGACATTCCCATTGTTATTCCAGGCATTGTGCCTAGGGTTCATCCTTGAAGAATTCGAGTATTTGGTCTTCATCCTCGATTGGGATATCTTTATAGAACATTTTAACGGGCAATATCCTTTTAAAGTCTTGGCCGATACTGCTATCAGAGTCCCAGTTGAGGAGTCGGGGGAATGTGAATGCATCAGGACCTTCGGCTCTAAGTTCTTTAAAGTTTTTATGGGTGTAAGGTAACCCAACCTCTGGCGAGTATGCTGGTTGTAATTTTGGGACTATCCCTTTGGATCTCGACGTCGTAAAGGAAGGCGTCGATCATTGCAATAGTTCAGTCCTCTGTCGCTATTCAAGTCGTAACCCATCTTTTGAATAAGGTGTTTGGTTTGAGCAGTGTAACGGTAGAGTTGCATCTTGTCGTTATCGGGTTATACTTCAGCCGGAGCTAGCCGCTAAGGATGCTCCAGTCGACCGAAGATGATGCGTTCTTCCTCTTTCTTCTTTGCTGGAACCAAGAAGTAGGCACCTAGGGGAGAGACAACTCGGCTTGCGTGATCAATGGTTGTCACTTGTGTTTGTAGCATATATAGAGCGTTATCTAAGAAATACTTAGTATTCCAGTGTGCACACGAGTAATTTAAAGACAAATTTCTATTAATGAAATGCAAATCTTATTCCGAAGGATATCATCTAAAGAATGTGCTTCAGTATTAGCGTATATGCAGTCTCCCAACTCTTTATCTGTGAGCACTAAGGCTACCATGAAAGGAGGTAAAGGAGGTTTCCCCTTCAACTTGACTACCAAGGGAGTTATAGTCGGATATTCCAGCCACCTCAAAGTTGGCTTTGGAGCCTTTCAGGGGAGCTTTTTTGTATAGGCTCCTTGTTAGCATCTCATATCGTCGAGGATGACCGAGCTGAAGCCTTTCCTCGAAGCTTGATGACGAGAGAAGCTAACATCTTGGAGGTTTCCCCTTCAATCGAACCCTCAATGGTTTTTTGCCATAGCCACGCTTCTGGTGCAGTATCTGCCTCATCGTTGGCATCATTGGCATCATCGTCCCAAGGTACTAACTTGTACAACTCAACATCTTATAGTACGCTTGAATCCTTGAAACGGGTAGATATCATTGAACTCAGTTTTGATAGTCCCATTGCTGGCCATACTTCATGCATTGGTGGAGAGTGGAGGCATGATCATGTATTCATGAATCCATAGTCGAACGAATAGCATGTTGTAGTTTATATCAGCATCAATGATGTAACAAGTCACGTCTGTCTGGAGATCGCCTATTTGGCATTTCAGGCGAATCTTGCTAAGGGGCTCACTCTTTCCAACGTTGACGCTGCTGATTGTAGTATTTGACGCAGTCAGCCGATACATCGGGATCCCCAAAGCTTGGAGTAAACTTCCAGGGATGATTAAGAGAAGAGCCATGGTCGAGTGGATGCGATCGACCTTAATGGCACCAATATACCCCGTGTAGTACAGGGCTTATTGTGCCAGTTGTTCTTCAGCAACATGTCCTACTGAGTGAAGGTGATGTTAGGAATCACCTCGACCACACTGTGACAATGTAGGCAAGTGGCAGGATCCTCCTTGGGCGGTTGCATCTGAGTGAGGAAGGAGTCGGTGTTATATAAATCTTTGTCGAGGGCATCTCGAGTCTCTTTGGAGAGACGGAGGTGCTCGAAGAGTGATAATCGAGCTGGAGTATTGGCAAGCTGTGCTAATATCTCAAAGTTGTAGGGCTTGATCGGCCCTACAGTCGACTCTTTTCTCAGAGGTTTATCAAAGTAAACCTCCTTCTGCCTCATTTATCCATGGCAGGGGCTTGAGATGGGCTTGCTTCTGATGCCTCGGGGGCAGAGACACAACTGGTGGAGATGTTTCTTCCTCTAGAGCTTGGTTATTTTCTCGTTGCGAGCTGAGCGAGTGGTAACCAGGGTGTCATCAGTCGATGTAGAGACCATACGACATGATTTGACTTTCTTTCCTTGACAGAGTGCGCTACAGGCATCATTGTGTCTGGGGCAAGATCAGGGTGGACCTACATAACTTCGCCTTGCGGAATTGTAAATGGGATGAGGCCTTGAGTGTTGTCACGGTACGGTAGAAGATTGACTACTCCCATTGTTGTTCTCGGGATGGGGATGATGCCATCCCGAGCCTCTATCTTCTGAGTACTTTCGAACTGGCGGCCATTGTAATGCCGCAGTCCCATAATACGTAGGACTAGGAACGTTGACATGCCAGCTGTATTCATACGAAGTACATAGGCTTCGTATGGATACATAAGCTGTAAAATGCAGTAGAACCATAACTAATCACATCCACACAAAATAAATGAATAAAAGATATCATATAACGATAAAGAATTGTCTTGATACAATATGTTGGGCGGAGACAAATCCACTACCAACAAGTAAGAGAAAATACATGAAAAATAAAATGAGCTTGGCGAACGAAGCGAAGACGATCATAGTACAACCATCCTCAAAGAAATATAGATAGTCACGGCTAGAACTAGAGCACCTGCGAAAGACAAAACACACACACCTGGCAAGATAACCAGGTCCTCAGAGGGACGTAACATGACACATAATATAATGCCAATAAACTGAATAAACTTAGCTCAACAGAAAAGTACATGTGACTACACAAATAAAGGTCCTTAACCATTCTATGTGAAATGCATTTTGAAGAGAACGTTCCACACAAGGGCTCCCGAAGCTAGAAACACGGCACGTTAGCGTTTCAACCAAGGCACTAGTGGCGTCTAGAGAAAAGTAAATGTACGGCCACTAGCTCTTGGGTGAGTCACTAACGGCAGCTAGAAGAAAGTAAATGCATGGCACATTTGTGTTTCAACCGAGGCACTAGGGCATTAGAAAAGTAAATA
>JANAVB010029635.1:0-30000 GCA_029216955.1 Iris pallida
GCCCCCGCAGAGAGGACCGCGGCACACATGTCGCTAATCAAAACGGCAAGGGCCGGATCAACTACTGAAGCAGCAGATGGTTCAGGAGAGCCTAGTTCGTCAGACACACCAAAGAAAAAATGACCAAGTTATCCCCGAGAGGAAAGAAAGCTACAATAAAGATAGAACTCCGGCTTGGACTTACCTCCGGAACATCGTCTACACCCTCACCCTTCTCCGTAATAAGCAGCCTACGGGGACCGACAGCCGCTCTCTTTACAGAAAAAGTTACTTCTCCGCCGGTAGGCTCATGCCTGCCTCGCTTATGCGAAGGACCAGGCATGGCGGGCGATAGATCTACCCGTACCTCCTCCGACGTAGACGGTAACGGGTCCACTACTTCGTCAAATACGGCCGACGGTTGTTCCGTCGCCATCTCAGCCGCCATAACGGGAGGCTGACCCGCCATTATCCCATCACCCGAAGAAAAGGAGTCTTCGCGTCCCGTTCATTATTTTCCTCAATTGTGTCAAAGGATTCGGAATCGGGGAGGGAACCCTATTCGTCCTTTTCTTCTTTGCTCTCGACGTCATAGCCTTCTCCGCTAGGCGAGTGCCCACAATAAAGCTAGTCCTAAGTCAAAATCGAGGGGGAGGATTCGCCGTGACATGATACAGGGCTGCCATATGCAGGATTTCATCCGTCACATTTGCGGCAGGGACCAAGAAGCTAGTCCGAGTATGACAGGTGTCATAGTAGCTCCATGCTCTGATACCGTCGAGAATGCTGCCTTCAAATCCCAGGTGAGAACTGGGGCGCCCGAGGAATAGCTGACTATACCCAAATTGACGGGCAAACCTACTAGGCAAGTAGGGCTCCAAATACACAGTGGTGCGATTCGGTAAACTAGATGCGCCGGGCGAATGTTGCGCAGCCAGAAACGCATCTTTTCAGGCAAGAAATGAGGAGGTCCGACCCATCAACATGAACACTCCTCACCTCTTGATCAGTGAAACGAGGAACGGATACGAAGAAATTATACCCATCCACCCTCGCCAGCATCCTCCGACACGCCGGCATGGTACTACATTTCCAAGGCTGGTGGTGATACTTGAAAAGAAACGCGTCATCACCTGTAACGCCATCTCCCGTCCCGGGTCTCATCAAGGATTGATAACGCAGCAATAGCCATCCCAGTAAGTAATGGTAAGGCAATTCTACACGTTCAAAATCTATTGCCACGTCACGAGCAATGACCTTGGACGAGAAGGCGCGAAGACCATATTGAATACTGCACACCATGGCAGGAAGGAGGGCCAGCCTGACCCCAAAGGCCAACTTCACGGCAGGAAGAATGAAGTGGCGACTGATCCTCTCAATAGAGCCTGCCCCTCCTGAGACCACGCAATTGTGCAGCCACACCATTAAAAATCCGGCCAAGAGTGCCTTCTCGGACAACCGTCGAGTGCTATAACGAAAGTAGCTAAAGGAGTCAATCTGGCTCCCGAACCTGTCACTTTGAGACTTCGACCTCGGGCAGTCGACATCAAGACCTCCACTTCTTTAGGAGTTAAACGATCTCGGGAAGTAACTCGGCCAGCCGCGCTAAATTTGAAAAGGTATGCAACCCAAGATTTAGTATGGGGAGAGTCCCCCTCCGAGCTATCATTTTTCTGGATAGTCGGGTGACAGGTGCTATGATGGCATAATAATTCTTGATACACGGTGACGAAACCGGGGAATCGCTGATCCAAATTTTGGAGCTCCTCATTCGTCGGCGTATACACTTCGAAGGGTTCATCCCCCCAGGGGAGCTTGGAGACAGCATACATCTCGTGAAGAGCGAGCCCTAATTCTCCAACAGGGTAAAAAAGGTCCCCGTTCGATGATTGTACATCTAAAAGGGCCATGAACAGTGGCTTATTAACGGGCAACCCGTGGCTGGTACCCCGTATAGCTTCATAAAGGTTGACTCCCCGCAAAAACTCTTCATACTTTCGTAGGATCCATGAGGACAGATTAGCCCACGGAGGAATGGGGTGTACCCAGCTCGGCAGGACCAACCTACCAATAGGATAGGACCCTTTGCGAGCTAGCTGACTCAGGAAGGTATCAGCCTGGAAGAATGAAAAGTTAGGACCAGGGGTGTTGATGAAGGTACCTGGAACTAACCCCATCACGGACCGCTGGCTGGATCTTTGACTGCGCGTACTGACCCAGTGGCTCTGTTATAACGGATATTACCAACAAACATCCCCGGTCTGGTTGGAGTGAGGGTGTCCGGCATCTGCCTATCCAGAACGATCATATTGAACCACTCAAAAGGGAAATGGCGCTTCATAATAGGGATGTGAATCGGCATCCCGTCCAGGTCAAAATCCCAACTCTCCGAAACATCCAACACTCGGGAGTTTTCTACAACCAACGCATCCCCAAAGAGGAAGACCGGTTTCAGATACTTCCCGTCAGACTGCCCAGAGCTTATCATATCAACAAGGAACTGAAAGAAGAATTGAACCCTGATGACATTTAGTCGTTCCAAAGGTTCATCAACAAGTAGCTGTTCGGACACTTGACGAACTAAGTCCCGATGAACGCCCGAGGCAAACTGACGCGAGCCTACCATAAGTTCCCCAGCAGGATTACGGGCAGAGTCACTGAAGACAGGCAAAAGAAACAAGGTCAGAAGATAGACAAAAAACAGAAGCATTTGAAAGGTTATTGGAGTCTATGCGGCTCAGGTTGCCACAGCCTCATGCGGCTCATCAGCAGATAGGTCCATGCGGCTCTGCGCGTCATAGCCCCATGCGGCTCTGAATTAACCAAGTCCGTACAACTCAGATTCAGAAGGGTTTATAGATTCATGCGGCTAAGCCAGACTCATACAAACCGCTGCGGCTACAAACCATCAAGTTCATGCGGTTCAAAAGTGAGCAACGCTTATGCGGCCCAAGTCGAAAACACACATGCGGCATTGATCGAATATGACAAGCTCATGCGGCCATAATGGGCGAAGTGCTTATGCGGTCACATCGATACGTCTCGTATATGTGGCTTGTGCATAAAGTATACAACAGAGCCATGGCAGCAGTTAGGGTTTTTCGGAGTGACCCCCTTACCAGCGATGGGCGGGTGAACATCAGGATGGACAGCGCCTACAGCAGACGGCGGAGGAGCGACTACATTCGTCGCCGCAGTCGCCGTAGCAGCAACTGCCTTGCCCTTCGCGGCCTTCGATGCAGCAGATCTCTTGGGAGCCATGGTCGATGGTTGAAGAAGGAAAACGAAGAGCGAAGTTGGCAACAGGGAATTCAAGCAAAGAAAGAGGTAAAGAAATCCCCAAGAGCTGAAAAACTCCTATTTATAGGCGATCCATAAAGTAGAAAGACGCCTCGAATTACGCGCCGTCCAAAAATAAAGGCGAGAACGCTTCGGTCAAGGCAAAACCGACCCTTGGGATCCTCCCCCAAAAGGCGACGTCAAATCAAATCGAAGGCAATTGATGAAGATTTGCTCACGTGGTCAGGGCGCGTGGCAAAGAGCCTATGCGGCCAGAAGAATCTATGCGGCCGAGATGCTAACGCGGTCAGGAAGCTCAGGTAAACAGAACATCCTATGCGGCATGAACGGGGCCATGCTTCTTATTCAAAGTGTTTCAATTTTACAAATTGAAAACTTTGAAGGGGGTCCTGTAGAAGCATGGAAAATATTAGAATAAAGGCATAAATGGCCCATGCGGTTTTGGGTAGCAAGTCTATGCGGCTCATACTGGAGTTGCCCTATGCGGCCCAAAAGAAGACCCTCAGACTCATGCGGCTCGGGGATGAATGCGGTTCAGCAGGAATATGCGGCTCAATTGACGACACGTGTGACCTCCCCCCACAGTTGGCCACTGGAGTAATGGCCTCATTTAATGCTCTGACACGACTCGACGGCTGTCTCTGACATAAAGTATCATAATGGCTCTGCCATAATGACAGACTCTTCGGGAAAAGAAAAAATCTCTAACCCGATCTGACAAAAAATCCTAGATTGCCACGTGGCAAAAGTCTCATGCGGCTCGGATAGAGAACAGCTTCATACGGCTCATTGAGGAGTCACTCTAATATGATTAACAAAAATCCGCTATATGCGGTCCACCCACAGCCCGGTCTATGCGGCTCAACACCACGCTAATTCATGCGGCCCACAGAAACTATGCATATGCGGCTCATGGAGAGATCGTCCCCTGCGGCTCGTAAAGATTATGCATATGCGGCTCACGGAAAGTTCGTCCCCTACGGCTCGATAAGGCATTGACTCATGCGGCTCACGAGGAGTATCCCTCTGCGGTTCAAGTGTTGGTCACCCTATGCGGCCCTGGCAGGATCCTCAATTAAAAAAACGTGGCACTGAAGATGCAACAGAATCCCAACGAGAATATTCGACATCATCATAATTGCCGAGATCAGGGCATATCATTCATCATCAAGCCAATAGGACACGTGGCGAGCAATCAAATATTGGCATAATCAATCACGAAGATTTAAAGCAGTCAGCATTAACTGCTCATAAGATTTGGTGCTATCAGCATTAGTGGCCGAGATTCATTATGATCAGGATCAAGGGCCCAGATAGAATAAAGGAGCGCCGACATTCCAAACTGATAATCATCAGCAAACCCTAATGATCCCACCCCACTCTTATAAATAGCCAACATCATTCTCATGTAAAAAAGGTCGACAACAAAAGAATAAAAAAAAAGAAGAGAGAGATATACACAGAGAGAGCTCCCCCTTTTCTTGATACTCACAGAGAGAGAGAAGCCAGGAGAGCAACCCGAGGAAAGTAAGCAGAGCCTTTCTTCGTCAACGCCGAGCAGATCTTCCCCGAGCCAAGGCTGCATACCGATCGTCCAAGGAGTAAGGCAGAGCGGCCGTCGCTTTCCCGAGCCTCTATCGTCACCCCCCAGAATCAAAAATAAATAATCGTACTTAGTCTGCTGTACCTAGGTTTTCGTCCCTAGGCTTTCTTTGTACGAGCGAGTTTGTATTGTGAGTCTAAGTTCAGTCCTCCGATAATTGTTCTGTTCTTTTACAATCAATGGCAAACAATGAACTCAGTTAGACTTCTGAAAATCCTAGGTTACTGATGCCTGAGAATTCGAGTCTCTGAACAGGCACTCAGCTATCTAAATTGGAATACCCAATGACACATAAATTCTCAGTTCTAAACCAAAGTTACCAACCAATGATTAGCAGAAATACTTATGTCCTGCATCCTATCAGTCCAATCTTCAGGATCGTAATTCCCAGGTTCACACTGAACAGGGCATGAATAGGAAGCCCAGTTCAAGAATGATTCCTACACTGCATATGGTTTCAGAAAATATGTATTGCTTGCAAGAATACATATAAATTCAATCTTGCACTCAACCTAATGGGCTAGACTTCAACCAAGGTTAACCTTCTCTACCATATGATACCACAACTCAGGAATCACAGGTAACCCTCAGTTCACAAATAAAACTCAGGTTCTCTTATTTCAAGTTCACCCTTCTAAATTATGTACAATAAGCTAGAGTGATATCAGTTCAGTAGGAGTGTAAAATGCATTATGCCTTAGTTCCTAACAGGGCAGTTGTCTCCTCATCAGAATATTTCTGCTATATGGATGCAATTCTTGGACTACACAGGAACAACTATCCTGGGTTCATTTATACTGAAGTTTAACTAATATCACAGGTAGCATCAACGGATCTTAGGTCCTATGTACGCCACTCTTATTGGTTAAACTTCAGTAAAACTCTCAACTCTAAATGATGCCCAGGTGAGATGTAAATCGACCTCATCAACTATACACCAAAATCTGTCAGGTAACTAATGCAGTTGGTTATATAAGTATCTATATACCAGCCCACATAAATTTACATAATATGATTTCAAATCTCAGGTTCTCTGACCCAGGATCAAACAATCCTGAACAGGACTGATACGAGCAGTCCTTGTTCAGTTCCTCAATACAATCATGCTACTCATATATGCAACTCAGATAAATTGAAATCTGCAGTCGAGGGGTTTACAAAACATGAAATAACCCAACCCAGGTTCAATTACTGCCAACCTACACCAAGTGACAGCCCAACATTCATTACAAAACAAACTCGACACTATTCCAATAGTGAAACCAAGTATCAGTCCTGATAAAATCCTATTAGTTCAAATAAAACAAGTGTCAGTCCTATCTATCCCCATTTACCAGTCCAAATCTAGCCCATCTAAATTAAATTTATATCTGGAAATTACTCCAAAGCATCAACCCATAATTACTTGACATAGAAACGAATCACAACTCCAAATGCTACTGGAATAACAACTTAAACTAAAATACTTCAATTCATCTTCTGTTATCAAAACTATTATGGTTGCATCCTTTGTGTAATCGAGTAATTTACCTGAGTCAAAAGCTCCTGGTCTCTGTGAATTGGTACGAGCCACTCCCCTCTTCACAATCCAGTCCTTTGTAGCAAACAATCGAACACTTAACCATGAAGAATCATAACTACATTAATTCGATTATAAAAATAATTTGACCTATAATTTATATTGATCTGAACATCTAAAACTACAAGGAGTCGATTGATCGATCAATACCTTGATCGATCCAAAATGACTAGAAGAAAAATGATTGGATCGATGACTTGTTCACCAAGTCCAGATCTGAGCAAACAAAGAAAATTGGTAGGATGAAAATGATCAGAGTAAAATTTTTAGAAGATGATGTTGCTCTGTCTTACCAAAAGTTAATCGACGGAAATGGAAGGATCGACGAACTCATCAAGCACGGCGAAGAACTTCTGGATCCACTGCTCAGACGTCGAGGAGGGTGCTTCCAGTTCACTGCGTGTGGATGAACGGAAACTCCATTGCTTCGATGCTCCTTTTCTTCATGGTTGATCCTTCAATTTGGGATTTGTCTCAAGAACAACGGTGAGGAAAAGAGGAGCAAGGAATGAAGGGTCGATTGCTCAATACTTATAGGTGGTTAGCCAGCGGAGAAAGCAATCATTTGGCGGGAAATTCCACCTCACTCCCTCTCTTCTGACAATTCAGTTAGAAATGGGGAGAGCACAAGTCGACCTTTCCTGGCCGTTGGCAACCAAGGCTGGTTGAATTTTAAAAGAAAGAAGGAAGGAAAGGCTCTGTCCTGAATAAATCTTTCCTTAACCATAGGCCTCAACTGTGGGCTTCATTAATTGGGCCACAATTGATAGTTCTTAGAGCCTTTAAGTCCTAAAAAAATCAAGGTGTTAAATTCTATCTCTTATTACATATAGAAAAACACACCCAATTTATTACTAAAAAAAATAGATTCTACCATATTTCAGAAAGTGGAGTTACAAATCTCTCCCCCTTGAAAAATTTCGCCCTCGAAATTGGAATGTAGACACAGATAATCAAGAATATGGAATCCAAAGAGTTTGTTTATTGAATTCAAAAAAAATGTATAAAATACAAAGCACTCAAGTGAACAAACTAGGATATCGCTCACGCATCTCATCCTCACGCTCCCATGTGGACTCTCCCGGAGAGTGGTGTCTCCACATGACGCGGACAAGAGAAATGGTCTGGTTCCGCAGTTGCTTCTCTCCGGTCCAGGATCTCTACTGGCTGCTCCTCGTAAGTCAATCTCGGGCCGACCTCCAGCTCGGAATAGTCCACCACATGGCTCGGGTCTGGAATGTATCGTCGAAGCTGAGATATGTGGAAAACATCGTGCACTCCCTCTAACCTAGCTGGAAGCGCTAGTCGGTACGCCACCTCGCTAATCCGTGCTGTCACGTCGAATGGTCTAATGAATCTCGGACTGAGCTTCCCGCCTCTGCCGAACCAAATGACGTCTTTGGTCGGTGAGATCTTCAAGAACACTCTGTCCCCAACCTCGAACTCAAGTGGCCGTCTGGTACTGTCCACCCAATGCTTCTGCCGATCCTGCGCAACCCTGAGACGATCTCTGATCAGTCTGACTTTCTCTGCTGAGTCCACCACCATCTCTGGCCCAAGTAAAGCTCTCTCACCAACGTCGTCCCAGGATAACGGCGTGCGACACCTCCGTCCGTACAGCACCTCAAATGGAGTCATCTCGATGCTGGCCTGATAACTGTTATTAAAGGCAAATTCCACCAGGTGTAAATGGTCCTCCCACGAACCGCCGAAGTCGAGTGCGCAAACCCGTAGCATGTCCTCCAGGGTCTGAATGGTCCTCTCGGACTGCCCGTCCGTCTGTGGATGATAGGCCGTACTGAACTTCAACTGAGATCCCAAGCTCTGCTGTAGACTCCTCCAGAAGTGTGATGTGAAGCGGCTGTCTCGATCTGAAACGATGCTGACTGGCACTCCGTGAATCCGCACGATCTGACGCATGTAGAGGTCTGCAAGCTTCTCGGTCGACAGCCCAACCTTGAACGGAATAAAGTGAGCGGACTTTGTCAATCTGTCCACGATCACCCAAATAGCGTCCTTGCCACTGGGAGTACGCGGCAATCCAGAGACAAAGTCCATGGTAATGTGCTCCCACTTCCATTCCGGAATAGGTAAAGGCTGGAGTAGTCCTGCTGGTCTCTGGCGCTCCGTCTTGACTTGCTGGCACACAAGGCATCTGGAAACAAATCTGGCGACCTCTCTCTTCATCCCATACCACCAAACATACTCACGTAAATTCTTGTACATCTTGGTAGATCCAGGATGTATAGAATACTGCGACTGGGGGCCTCCTGCATCACCTCCTCCCGCAAGTCCTTGGGCACCCACAGCTAACTCCCGTGCCTCAAGGATCCGTCCTCCGTAATGATGAAATCGTCGAACAGACCTAACTCTGCCTGAGCTCTAAGACCCTGGATTTCCTTATCAAGCAACTGGGCCTCCTTGATCTTCTCTAGCAACCCCGACTGTATCTGTATATGCATCATCTGACCTCCATACCCTGGGAGAACAATCTCAATCCCAAGGCTCTCCAGATCCTCCAAGAGATGCCGGTCCATGGTGAGATACATAGCAATAGGATACCGACTGAGAGCGTCTGCAACCACATTCGCCTTCCCAGGATGATACTGCAGACTGATGTCGAAATCCTTCATGAGTTCCAGCCATCTGCGCTGCCTCATATTCAGCTCCTTCTGAGTAAAGACATACTTCAGGCTTTTGTGATCCGTGAAGATGTCCACTCTCTCCATATAGGTAATGCTTCCACAGTTTCAAGGCAAATATGACTGCTACAAGCTCCAAGTCATGTGTAGGATAATTCTTCTCATGGGGCCTCAACTGTCTAGAAGCATACGCTATAACCTTCTTGTTCTGCTCCAGCATACATCCCAAGCCTTTTTCCGAAGCATCGCTGTAGATGACGAATCCTCCTGATCCCGATGGCAAAGCTAGAACTGGGGCCGTCGTGAGTCTTCTCTTCAATTCTTCAAATGCTGACTGGCAGGCGTCGCTCCAGATGAACTCCTCGTCCTTCCGTGTAAGCTTCGTCATAGGCTCTGCTATCCTGGCGAAGTCTTCATAAACTTCCTGTAGTATCCTGCTAGACCCAGGAAACTACGAATCTCTGCTACTGACTTGGGAGGTGCCCATGCTTCCACTGCTTCAATCTTCTTGGGATCTACAGAGATCCCCTCTCCAGTCACCACATGCCCTAGAAACTCCACTCTGTCCAAGAAAAACTCATATTTGAGTGTTTCAATACAGCTTCTCCTTCCGCAGAATCTCTAAAACAATCCGCAGATGCTCAACATGCTCCTCCTCCGTCTTGGAATAGATCAGAATGTCGTCAATAAAGACTACGACAAACTTATCCAAATACTTGTGGAAGACCTTATTCATAAGGTTCATAAAAACTGCGGGGGCATTGGTGAGTCCGAACGGCATCACCAGGAACTCATACTGGCCGTATCGAGTGTTGAAGGCTGTCTTCGGAATATCCTGCTCCCGAACCTTCATCTGGTGGTACCCCGATCGAAGATCAATCTTAGAAAAGACCTTCACTCCATTAAGCTGGTCAAACAGCTCATCAATCCGTGGCAAAGGATATCTATTCTTGATGGTGATGTTGTTGAGTGCACGGTAGTCAATGCACATCCTTACCGTCCCATCCTTCTTGGGCACAAAAAGCACCGGTGCTCCCCAGGGTGAAGCACTGGACCGAATAAACCCTTGCTCTCAAGCTCATCAATCTGCGCCTTCAACTCCGCAGCTTCCTTCGGGTTGATCTTGTAACAGTGCTGGGACTTCGGTGCTGATCCGGGCACTAGATCGATGCTGAACTCCACATCTCGATCTGGTGGTAATCCTGGAAGCTCCTCGGGAAGACGTCGAGATACTCTGCAATCAGCGGATGCGGTAACTCTTGGTCTTCTGCAACTGCTCCGAAATAGACTCCCTCTGGCCTCTCTGCAACTCGTCTGCTGATCTCGAACGATGGAACTCCTGGCGGGCTGAAGATCACCTTCCCTTCATGGCAGTCAATTACAGTAAACTGCTCATCCAGTCGATGCCGAGGACCACGTCGAATCCAGGCAATGGCATCACTAGAAGTCGAGCTCGAATCTCTCTCCCAACAATAGTGATAGGGCATTCCACCATCTCACTTACTGGCACTGACCCCCTCCTGTCATGATCTGACAGTTCCGCCTAGTGGGCTTGGGTGTGAAGTCGTGTCTATGCAGAAACTCATATGATACAAAGCTATGGGTGGCTCCAGAATCAAACAATACAATGGCAGGAAAAGAATGTAAAAATATAGAACCTGTGATCATATCTGGCACTGCCTCGTCCTCCTCAACTGCAGCCATGACGTAAGCACGTCCCTGCTGTGCTCCTCCTCTGCTGCTGCTGGTGCTGTGCAAACCTCTGATGCTGGGGTGGTAGGGCTCCTCCTCTCTGGGGTGCAGCAGGCAATGCTCTGGATGGTGCAGCCGGTGGTCCTCCTCCTCGTCCTCCTGCTAGTCTGGCTGTAGCCTGTGCGCAGTCCCTCATCTGGTGTGCATCAGATCCGCAGAAGAGGCAAAGTCCCAACCTCTTGCGGCACTCGTCGATGTGGTGTCCAGGGCGATGACAAAAAGCACAACTGATCGCCAGATACTGTCTCTGATGCTGATGTGCTGGAGCTCTGGCCTGACGGTGATGCTGCTGCTGCTGTGGCCTCGTCTGGGTCTGAGTCTGAACCCTCTTCGCTAGTGCCTGGAAACTGCTGCTGCCCACGTCCCGGTCCCTCTTCAGCCTTGGGTCCGTCTCCTTCTCTACTGCCTGGGCGATCTTAAGGATGCTGGAGTAGGTAGTCGCCTGGCTAATTGCCACCACATGTCGCAGCTCCCTGTTGAGACCCTTCTTGAATCTCCATGCTCTGTCCTCTGGCTCTCTAACCAGTCTCTCAGCGAACCTGCTGAGTCTGGTAAACTCCGAAGTGTACTGCACAACCGTCATCGTCCCCTGCTGCAGCCTCGAACTGCATCCTCAACTCATCACGCTCCACCTCTAGGAAGAATTTCTCCTTGAACAGTGTTTTGAAAACTGTCCAAGACACCCGGGGCTCTGACAACTGGGGGTCCTCCCGGTACCAAGCTCTCGCCAAGTCAAAGAGTCGCATGCTAGCCACTGACACCTTCTGGTCCTCTGGAATGTTCGCCATGGTCAGGGTCCTCTCTGCATTCTCCAGCCATTCATCTGCATAGATGATCCCCTCGTCGCCCCAGAAGTCCATCGGGCTAAGGTGCTAGTACTCCTTCGCTGTCCCGGGTCTCGGTCCTCGCGGTGCTGGAGGTGCTACTGGTGCTGGTGCTGGTGCTGCCGGCTCCCTGGTCCTCAGCGCGTCGATGACAGTCGCTCTGAACTGCGCTGCCTGATGGTTCTGGGCCTCCAGAAAGTGCTGAAACGACGCCATCACTTGGTTGCCGTCAAGCATCATCGTCGGCGGCAGCGATGGAAAGATAGGAGGCGCTGGCGGAAGCTGATCTGCCTGGACGTCTGGTGCGACCTGCTCTGGTGCGGCCTACTCCGAACCGCCTGCAACTCCAGAAGTGCCTGCAACTCCAGACTGGTCTGCGGTCTTCCTCGTAGTGACCATCCTGCATAAAAAAAAAATTGTTGAATGACAAACCCTAAAACCTAACAAACAATGTTTTTATAATAATAAAGCACCCGATAATCCTGATAATACCTGATATACCCTTATTTCTCGGTTTTTCTATGCTGTGATCAAGTTTCCCTAGTGTAATCAAGTCCCCCAATAGTACGCTAAGTCCTAGGTACCATTAGGATAGACCTGCATGGGCCACCACTAAAAACATGTCACGACCCGCTCCCGAATAATCGGACACGAGTCGGACACGCCCAGCCTTCATTGTTAGACACAATGAAGTAAGCTGTACCAAGCTAGGGAAACTAACCAGATAAACATGAAAGTATAGAATCATAGCATCTATATAATGTGTCCCAACCAGAGTAAAGTACAATATCTAAATTTATTACAATTCAACTATAAGAGTCTACTAGTCTCAATACATGGAAAGATAAATGGAAAGCTAATGAAATATTAGGCTTCTGCAGCCTCTAGGTCAGAAGCAGCTCCAGCTGGCTCAGTAGGGAAGGCAGTATCCTGTCCATAGTAGGTATCACACAAAGCCTCCATCTCACCTGCAACATATCCTATTCAGGAGCGGAGCAAGTATAATTCTAGGTAATAAACAAGACATCATGATATGAAAGTACAAGAAAACATGGAAAGTACAGAAAAATACAGGTGAATAAGTACATGAAAGAACAGTGTAAAGTACATGAAAGAAACATGAATGTAAGAACATGAAAGAACATGATATGTAAGCACCTGAAAGAACATGATATCACAGAAAATAAGTACAAGGTAATCTCCTGAACATATGTGTACTGCATTTGAAATATAACTAAATATGTGACCGGCTAGGGTAAGCACATGAAAGCACATGAATGGTGACTTAGGACCCGCGTGCACGATGCGGGGTCTAAGCTAAAACACACCTGAGTTGTTACTTGGGATTGGTCACATAGATAGCATATTTCCCCTCCCCAGATACAAGTAATAAGCACAAGAGAACAAGAGCACCAGAAAGAACATGACGTGTTGCAATTGTGTCACTCAAGGAAGTACAGGATATAATGAAGAGTACAAAACCGTAGAGTGTACTTGCCTGGCTCCAGGAAGGTACAAGTAACCAAGAAACTGGATGATCTCCTGTAATTAATGATGAGTACAAGTTGGTTAATAAACTATTTCTAATTGGTTATCCAAGATTCTATTCACAATATGTTCCTAAATATAACCTCAGTTCTAGGATTTCTATAGGGTATCAATATAATATCCACTAAAACCCAGGCTTATCAAGAACTTAAGTAAACTAACACATGATATGGTTATTGCAAGATTTAGTATTTAGACCAACCAACCAATTAAGGATTAAACCTCATCCTATATTATAACCTTCAGGAATGCTTCTAGGTAATGAGTGAAACAAAATCTTAAAATGAAAGTAAATCCTTGGAAAGATGATAATTCCCATTTTAGAATCACAGTTATTTGGTCTTAAACTAGACAGGAACCTAAACAATTTAGCCCTACTATCTAATGAAGGAAAAATATGGCTGTCTTAATGTCACTGATTGATTCAAAACCTATCAGTCCACTATTGGCACATAAAATGTAATCTTAACACTATATAACTCTCAACCCTTAGGTCACTGCACACACCAGTTACTGAATATCCTCATACTCCAGTTAACCCTAACATCCCAGTTTATTGTCTTTGCATTTGACAGTTCATATCAAAAGGCAGAAGCCTCTGGCCAGTTCATCATTTGAACTCAAGCAATAGGCTATGCAATTACCTACTGCATACCCAAGTTCCCAAGTTCCTGAGATGAACTCAGTTAGACTTCTGAAAATCCCAGGTTACTGATGCCTGAGAATTCGAGTCTCTGAACAGGCACTCAGGTATCTAAATTGGAATACCCAATGACACATAAATTCTCAGTTCTAAACCAAAGTTACCAACCAATGATTAGCAGAAATACTTATGTCCTGCATCCTATCAGTCCAATCTTCAGGATTGTAATTCCCAGGTTCACACTGAACAGGGCAGGAATAGGAAGCCCAGTTCAAGAATGATTCCTACACTACATATGGTTTCAGAAAATATGTATTGCTTGCAAGAATACATATAAATTCAATCTTGCACTCAACCTAATGGGCTAGACTTCAACCAAGGTTAACCTTCTCAACCATATGATACCACAACTCAGGAATCACAGGTAACCCTCAGTTCACAAATAAAACTCAGGTTCTCTTATTTCAAGTTCACCCTTCTAAATTATGTGCAATAAGCTAGAGTGATATCAGTTCAGTAGGAGTGTAAAATGCATTATGCCTTAGTTCCTAACAGGGCAGTTGTCTCCTCATCAGAACATTCCTGCTATATGGATGCAATTCTTGGACTACACAGGAACAACTATCCTGGGTTCATTTATACTGAAGTTTAACTAATATCACAGGTAGCATCAACAGATCTTAGGTCCTATGCACGCCACTCTTATTGGTTAAACTTCAGTAAAACTCTCAACTCTAAATGATGCCCAGGTGAGATGTAAATCGACCTCATCAACTATACACCAAAATCTGTCAGGTAACTAATGCAGTTGGTTATATAAGTATCTATATACCAGCCCACATAAATTTATATAATATGATTTCAAATCTCAGGTTCTCTGACCCAGGATCAAACAATCTTGAACAGGACTGATACGAGCAGTCCTTGTTCAGTTCCTCAATACAATCATGCTACTCATCTATACAACTCAGATAAATTGAAATCTGCAGTCAAGGGGTTTACAAAACATGAAATAACCCAACCCAGGTTCAATTACTGCCAACCTACACCAAGTGACAGCCCAACATTCATTAAAACAAACTCGACACTATTCCAATAGTGAAACCAAGTATCAGTCCTCATAAAATCCCATTAGTTCAAATAAAACAAGTGTCAGTCCTATCTATCCCCATTTACCAGTCCAAATCTGGCCCATCTAAATTAAATTTATATCTGGAAATTACTCCAAAGCATCAACCCATAATTACTTGACATAGAAACGAATCACAACTCCAAATGCTACTGGAATAACAACTTAAACTAAAATACTTCAATTCATCTTCTGTTATCAAAACTATTATGGTTGCATCCTTTGTGTAATCGAGTAATTTACCTGAGTCAAAAGCTCCTGGTCTCTGTGAATTGGTACGAGCCACCCCCTCTTCACAATCCAGTCCTTTGTAGCAAACAATCGAACACTTAACCATGAAGAATCATAACTACATTAATTCGATTATAAACATAATTTGACCAATAATTTATATTGATCTGAACATCTAAAACTACAAGTAGTCGATTGATCGATCAATACCTTGATCGATCCAAAATGACTAGAAGAAAATGGATTGGATCGATGACTTGTTCACCAAGTCCAGATCTGAGCAAACAAGGAAAATTGGTAGGATGAAAATGATCAGAGTAAAATTTTTAGAAGATGATGTTGCTCTGTCTTACCAAAAGTTCATCGACGGAAATGGAAGGATCGACGAACTCATCAAGCACGACGAAGAACTTCTGGATCCACTGCTCAGACGTCGAGGAGGGTGCTTCCAGTTCACTGCGTGTGGATGAACGGAAACTCTATTACTTCGATGCTCCTTTTCTTCATGGTTGATCCTTCAATTTGGGATTTGTCTCAAGAACAACGGTGAGGAAGAGAGGAGCAAGGAATGAAGGGTCGATTGCTCAATACTTATAGGTGGTTAGCCAGCGTGAGGAGAAAGCAATCATTTGGCAGGAAATTCCACCTCACTCCCTCTCTTCTGACAATTCAGTTAGAAATGGGGAGAGCACATGTCGACCTTCCCTGGCCGTTGGCAACCAAGGCTGGATTTGAATTTTAAAAGAAAGAAGGAAGGAAAGGCTCTGTCCTGAATAAATCTTTCCTTAACCATAGGCCTCAACTGTGGGCTTCAGTAATTGGGCCACAATTGATAGTTCTTAGAGCCTTTAAGTCCTAAAAAAAATCAAGATGTTAAATTCTATCTCTTATTACATATAGAAAAACACACCCAATTCATTACTAAAACAAATAAAATAGATTCTACCATATTTCAGAAAGTGGAGTTACAGCCTCGTCCTCATCCTCTGTAATATTTCAATAGGTCCAATTAGGACAGGAGCAAGCATAGTACATCTCACGCAGTTCATATAATGACAGGAATAAAATACAGACAATAGAGTAAAATACATAAAACGCTGAAGAATATACATGAGTAAAAAGAAGACTGTAATGAAATATCTACTATAAGTAAAGAGCTATAGTGAACTAGTGATTTAGAGTACAAGCTAGACATGTGAACGGCTTGATAATAAACATGAGAGGTTGTACATGGCTACACTACTTTAGAAATTGTCCACATGACTATTTATACTCCCTCGTACCCTAATCAATACACAAGGATCCGTTCAAGTTTTGTTATTGTACATGATATTCACATGGGGGCCCATAAATGGGTGCACATGAATATATACATGGAGGGCTCCGTGATCATGAGAGTACATGAATCACGAGAGTGCACATGTAAGGTGAAAGCACAAGAGTACATGATGAAAGTGAAACGCACATGACATGATGTATCTGATGCTCCGGAGGGGGATAACATCGTATGAAAAGATCCATATAGTATTAATCTGTGTTTCCATTGTGTCAGCATCAAGTAAGATAATCTAGAGCGAGAAAATACTCCTGGCAAGTATAAAATGGTCAGAGAATGTACTCGCCTGATACCCTGGATGTCCAGAAGAAAATACTGCCTGAGGAGTGGTGTCTGGCTCCTAATCAGAACAGCACAAGTCACAACATGTCTAAAATGATAATAAGATGCAATTCAATACATTCTAATGAATCTAGGTCAATCTAGACCAAAGTCAACTCTTAGTCAACTCTGGTCAACCCTAGAAGTTAAACTAGGTCAACTAAGTCAAACAAGTCTATACTAGTCTAACTAGTCTATTCTAGGTCTAATCAAGGCTATACAAGTCTAACTAGATACTCGCTATGCATACAGTCACACCCATAGGCCATGAGCCCAAGGCTATAGGCTATATCATGCCTAAGCCAACCACATATCACATATTATCATATCAATATATTATATATCTAAATATAATACACACACATTATAATGTATAGGGCACATGAAAGTGTATCTCCCATATATATATATATCTATATTTGTATATATACATATACATGAAGGATAGGAAAATGGAAAGGTGATGGTGTACATGTGTGTGTGTGTGTGAGAGACATGAGAGCAAGTGTCATGAGAGTATCAAGAGGGTGTCAATATGTGAGTGTTATCATGACATAAACTTGTGTGTGTGTGCATATGTGAATGAGGGTGTATGTGTATATGTGAATTAGGGTGTGTGTGATATCCTGGAAAATAGGGAGTAGTAATATAAAATCAGTGTAGTGTTCAGGGGTTCACATGAATGTGTATAACCTGGAAAATAGGAAAACAGTGTAGTGTTATATATGGTGTAGTGTAATATGTGTACTGTGGTATCATGTGTCAAAAGGAATTAGTGTAATACCTGTGTGTGTAAACAGGAATAAGAAAACAGTGAGGTGAATCCTGAAAAATCAGTGAGTATGTGTACAAGGGAAACAAAGTGTGGTTCGATATAAACATGTGTGATACAAGAAATCAAGGTGTGGTGTAAAACTTATGAAACTGTGAGGTAAACACAAACATTGAATCAATTAATGAATAGGAGTAACATTCAATCCCAGTTTTTCCCGTGACAGTGGCTAACAAGTATAAGAATTGGCATTCACATTAGTTAAGGAAAGGAAACCAATTCACAGTTTAAAAAGGGAAAAGAAACCAATTCAGGTTTTGGGAGGAAATGGAAACCAATTCTCAGATTATAAGGAAATAAATCATTCAAATTCAGTGAACTTAACAATGAATATAAGTTACAAAATCCAGTTGAAACTGGGAAGTCAATTCAGTCTTAATAGGAAACAATGTATCAGTCAATACCTTATCGAAAACCCAATACAATGTCTAATATTCTCATTCTATGAAAAAACCCAATCCAACTTATAAAATCAACTAATCATGAACTAAATGACATGTAGGATCATTTGACAGCTGATAACATTAGTTAAAACTATATTAAAATAGGAATTTGAAGTTTAGGAACTGAATAACAAGTGGTATCAGCCACATTTCGAAAACCCAACTCATATCAAATATTCTATTCCACATATCTAAAATCCCATTTAATTCCCCACATGAAACCAACATCCCAACACATAAACTCTTATATAATGTGTAAAATATGTGTGAGTTATCATTGAAATTGGAATTTAAACATTCGAATAGGGAGCAATGTACTGATACTGCATTGTATCAGAAAATAGGAATTTTCTAATTCGAAAACAAAATCATGCTTATACCCTAAATAATTGGTGGGTAAACATTGGTACACATGTAAATGTGTCATACAACCCATAATGTGTCCACAAACAGGACACAGAAGTGTCCAAATACACGCACAACTCCAGCACGAGACTGACACAACTCGTGCGCCCCGTGCATGTGTCCAAACACTCTCGACACGTATCCGTTGGACACAAAACTTTAGGGGTGTCATGACAGACACTGCCCCTTACTTTGTGTCCAAGCACACATGTCCATGCGCCCTGTACACTGAACATGAGCACGCTGGTAGCAGGGCATCACTGTTCACGTACGCACGGGCGTGTGCACGAGTGCGACACGACACCAATACGACATAAGACACGCTCAGTCGAGCAAAAACACACAAGCTACATGCAAACCTAATTTCCTATTCAGAAATAATTCAAAAACTCGATTGAAATGCCCAGTGTGGCATTTCGTCGAACACTTGCGACTGTCCACTGATACGTGTTCGATACGGACATGTATAGGACACGAGAGGGTGCAAAATCTATCCTACAGTACAAGGACACCTAGGGCTTGGTGTTCATGCAAAGAAACCAAAATTTCGTGGAGGGAATAGAGATTTACCTAGGTGTGTTCCTTCACAAATAAACCCTTCAAAAAGGAGCTCTCCACTAGCTAGCCAAAGTTCCCAAATTGTGTCAAACCTGAGTTTGGACTCTACCAACAGTAGGAAAACATCATTTAGAACACCATGGAAGAAATCTCAATGAAAAAGGATCACTATTGAAAAACTATGAATAAATTTCATGGAGAACAAATCTTTCCTTTAGAAAATAGGGGAATGGATAAAAAGAGGCACAAATATCAAGAGAGACTTTATAGACAAGGGAAGAAACCCTAGGCCGGCCACCAAGTTAGGGTTAGAGTTTTGGGGTGCATCTAAGGGCTATCAATCCATCAAGCCTATTGAATGGCCTAGAATCTAGGGCTCCCTTCTAGTCAAGTTGCAAACCATCATCCTAAATAATTCATGACTTAAATCCACTAACCAATACTAACTAATACTCATTGTGAATAACTAGACTAGCTATGACTAATCTAGGTCAGGTCCAAACTAGGTTAGGCTAATCTAAACCACAAGGCTATCAATTAAATAATATTTAAAATCACACCATTCTAAATAACTATATTAAATTCCTAATAATATATATTAAATTCAAATAATTCAAAAATGACAAAAATACCTTCAAACTAGAAATGTGGTAGTGACACTAGCCCCTCCCTCCGCAGATGCACTAGTAAGCTCACGCTCTAGCCTAAGATACTCATCCTAGAAAAGTACGCATCTCGATGAGCATAATATTTACTACCAACCTAGTTGTTCCACGTCTATGGATATATTTGCATATTTCTTAAATTACAATAAAGTTAGTGACGCGTAAAGTAATACTTACATTGCTATGCGTGGCCCGTCATCGACGAGCTTTCCGTCCTTCCGATGGGTAGCCAGGAAGACCGTCACCATGTTGGGGTTCGCATCCTTCTATACCTGTTATAATAAAATGTTTTTCATTGAAATTAAACATTTTATTACTACTTTCATTAAATAATATTACAGTAAAACACGTACCATTCGACGAAAATGTTTCGTCATGGGAATCGAGCCACCACACCACTTTCCTGCCCTCGTCCTAGCCACCTTCGTCTTCTCCGACCGTTCTTTGTACCTAGAAGCGTCGAATCTAGCCTTCATGGCAGTCCACTGCTCGGACGTGATCCAACCTTGGATCCCTTTTTCGGAGTAGTCTCGAGCCTTCTAGTCGTCGATCGCATCCCGGATCAACTTAGCTACAACGGTAGAGAATTGCTTCTCGGTCGTCTCAGCCCGGTGTGGTGGATAAAAATATATTTTCTACAAGAATTAAATTAGTTAGTTATATAATATACATAAAAGATGATTTATACTAACAGCAATATACTTTAGTTACTTGAAGTGGATAAACCAGAATGCCTTCCTCTCGTCCGAGGCATCCGAGTAGGTGATCCAAGGGACCCAGTAGTTGGACCTCAGAAATATCCCCAATGCCCTCTAAACTGACGGGGGACGATATCTACACAATGATAATTAAATTCAGGAATATAGATGTAAGTATATATAAATGTTAACTAATTAACTTACTTTGTAGGCCCGTCGGACCAAATCTCCATCCTTGTCTCGTCCGGAGGGGCGCATGGAGGATCGCTCGGATCATATAGAGATAGCGTAGGTGCGACCTCCTCCACCTGCTCCTCCGTCCGGAGGGGCACATGAGGGATCGCTCGGATCATAATTTCTAGATAATAACCAATTCTAGATAACAGCATCCAAAAACATCCAAGTCTAGATAACAACCATGTCTAGAAAATAAGAAACATCAAGAGTTATAAAACATCCAAGTCTAACCCAGAAATAAGTTTACCGGAAACAAATCCGGTCAAAAGTCATATCAAACAGCTCTACCCTCTACGCAGGCACAGAGAGATCTCCCTCCTCAGCCACTACGCATAAGTAGGATCTACGCCAGAAAGATCAATATCTGTAGGATCTGGATGACTGGAACTCTCGATGTAACTGCCTTCTGGTGCCACCTCCTCCTTCACAGCTATCTCGGCTTTAGGAATCACTTCTTCCTCAATAGTAGGAGAAAGTTCTTCCTTGACCTTTATCTCTGCTTTAGGTACCACTACCTTCTCCGTAGCAGGAGGAAGCACTACCTCCTCAGCAGCATGAGGTACCACTACCACCTCAGCAGCCATCTGTGCCTCTATCAAGCGATGTGCTCAGGTCATAGGTACCATTTGGATAGATTGATGGAAACATATAGATTAATTAAAGATTAAACAAAATGACAGTATTAGACGTGTAATGTGGAAGATTCATTGTTGTATGGAGATTAATTAGTGGTTAAACATATTTTATATTTTTTTACTTTCAATCATCTTCTGAAAATTCATCTTCTTCGTCCTCCGCGTCCTCATCTTCTTCTTCCTCATCTTCACTTTCATCTACTTCGTTTACTCTTCGGATACTTCTACCACTTCTATACGATTAGACATGTAACCTGGAACTTTTGTTGTGTCCACGTCAACTGTATTTGTTAAGAGAGGTAGCTCGTCCTTCTGATAAGCTATTTCGTCAACATCGTAGGTATTTCTGGCTTTAGTCTTGCATACTGCCCACCATGCATCCAACCTAGTTGTTCCCTGTCTAGGATAAGTAGTAAAGTAAACTAGTTGAGCCTGACTTGCTAGGACAAATGATTCGTATCCTTGATATCGACGACGGTAGTTAATATCCACAAGACCATGCTTGTCAATTTTCCAACCTTGATCTTGGATCGGATCGAACCAATTACACCTGAACAATACGATCTTAGCCGACTCTATGTCGTAGTTATTTGTCAACTCCACAATCTCCCGTAAGATGCCATAGAAATCATTGCCCAGATCTACATCTTTGTAGTTTGTAGATCGGATACACAAACAACTATTTTAGGTCGAATCAAGATCTAAAAAGTTCTCTCTGATCGGAGCATTTGTTGACTGAACCTAAACCCACTCACATAATAGTTTGGCTATAATTTGACGGAATAAATGGGCCTCTTGGCTAGAGTTCTAATAGACTCATTCTCTAGTATTGTATCCGGACGATCGACCTAAATACCCAAAGATAAGAAATTAAATTCAGCATTCCGTTAATTACTGTGCAAAGTGCATATATGAGAAGTAATTACTGCATCATCTTACATATGCACTCAACCATGAAGGAAAATGACGTCTCATTTCCCATTCCAGTTCTTCATCCGTTATGTACTGTCTACTCGACCTCACCTCATCATTAAATGTGCTGAAAATAACAACACATATACCAATTAGTCTAATAATAATATTGGATACTATTATATGCATAGATGACGTAAATGTGGATGTATTAGTTACTTACCCCTCGAGCTTCTTCACTTCATCCTCGTCGCAATTGAGCAATATATATAACTGAGTAGCCCTTAGTTCCTCATCATTCAGATATCTTTTTTTAATTTTTCCTAAAGGCTTTTCGAAAGCATTAAAGACTTTCAGTATTGTATCATTAGATTCAAGATATCCATCGTCGTTTCTGGGAGCTCTTGTTCTATTAGTTGCAACATGTGGCTTGAAATACATCGAGCAGAAGTTTATAATCTCCTCAAGAACATAGGCTTGACAAATAGAACCCTCGACCCGAGCCTTGTTTTTCATCTTCTCTTTAGGTGGTTCAAATGTCGCTCAAACGGGTACATCCACCGATAATCGACGGGCCCACCAATACGTGTCTCATAGGATAGATGAATTGCAAATACTCCATGGAGTCGAAGAACCCAAGAGGGAACATCCTCTCAAGCTTGTACAGCGTTGCTGCAATGTCCTTCACCTGCTTTTCTAGACAATCGACAAGCAACTTAGTAGAACAAAGATCTCTGAAGAATATGCTCAACTCTGTCAATGGATCCCAAACGACCAATGATAATAATTCCAGAAATGCGATCGAAATTAACCTCTCCATAAATACATGACAGTCGTGGCTCTTCATTCCCGTCAATTTGTTCTCCTTCGGGTCGAACGCATCTTCTTAAATTTGACACGTATCCGTCAAGAAATTTTAGGCCCTGAATCCACCTACAAAGTCTCACTTTATCCTCTCTATCTAGTAAGAAAATTTTCGTAGGCTGCTTATACTTCCCATTGCCTTCCTTTATCAAATTCAATGCAGGACGTCTGCATATATCTTCCAAATCTAACCTGGCCTTGGGATTGTCTTTCGTCTTTCCCTTTACGTCCATCACAGTATTAATTATGTTGTCAAATACATTCTTCTCGATATGTATGACATCAAGGTTATGTCTGATCGGATTGGTGCTCCAATAAGGCAGGTCCCAGAATATACTTCTTTTCGTCCAATTATGAGTGCAGCCAAATTCATCACACTTGTATCCCTTTATGGGTGCGTCTAATATACTTCTTTTTGACAGTCCCCTCCTCTCCAAAATGTCACATACTCACAATCATGTGAGTGTAACATATTAAACAGCGTGTCGTGTCTGTGTGTATGTGTGTCATATCAGTATGTCGTGTCAATGTCGTGTCAGTGTGTGTGCGTATCGTGTCAACGTGTGTGTGTGTCGTGTCAGCGTGTGTGTGTGTCATTTCTGTGTCAGCACGTCAGGAGGAGGGAGCTAGGGTTAGGGTTTACCTGCCTTGTTCGGAGTCGGGTCGGGGTTGCTGGAGATGGAGCAGCGGCATAGGGGACTGGTCGGGTCGACATCGACGAGGAGACTCGACGGTGGAGGTGCGACGGAGGGACGGGGGTCGCCAATGGAGGAGGGTCACCGAGGGGAGGGGGTCGCCGCGGGAAGGGGGTCGCTGGAGACGAGGGGGGAGGGGGAGAGAGATTTGGGGCTCGAGGCGCACGAGAAATCAAAAATTTTAGGGGAAAGAAAATGAATTCGATCGGTTCCTAGCACCATATATGAAATATTTTAGCGACGTCTTATAAAGACGTTGCTAAACGTCACTGTTAACTAATAAACTTGCGACGTACTAGAGTAAGAGTCACAAAATGTCGTTGAATAAAAGTAATCAGCGATGTTCTGCGACTAAGCCATGACTTGTTCTTTCCAAACCATAATGCTAGTCACTATCAGTCGCTAAACGTCGCTGAATACGACGTTCAGCGACATCACTTTGATACGTCGCTAAATACACTAAAAAATAGCGACGTATTTAGCCTGAGTCGCTAATGTCATCGCCAATATGACTTATTTTAGTAGTAATATAATAATAATATTTAATTGTAAAAAAATTATAACTAAGTACTACATATGAAAACACTAATTACCAGTATTTTTTCAACATTGATTAACAGTATTAAACATGCATAAAAATTAGAATACACAGTTTTCACAATTTTATAATTAATATTTTTAATTACTAAAATATATTTAATGAATAAATAATTCTGTAAAAATCATAAATGAATACTACAATTAAAATTACTATTTATCAGTGTTTAACATAAATTTTACACAGTATAAAACTATTGATAAAAAATACAAAATTCAGAACATATAATAAATAATATAATTTCTATATTATTAATAGTACACACACACACGTGGTGTGTGTGTGTGTGTGTGTGTGTGTGTGTGTGTACATATCCATATATATATATATATATAATATATTATATATATATATAATATATATATATAATATATATATATAATATTATATTATTATATATATATATATATATAATATTATCCTTTTTTTTTTGAACAACCCCCCTCTTTATTAATCAAGGCTCAAAATGTCGAAGCCTGACGCGGATACAAGTCAGAACTGTACAAGTATACCACCCAAAATAAAAAAGAAGGGGGAGACACAGGAACGCCAAGGATTAGGGTTGGGGAAACCAGAATGATGACGGGCTGTGGGAGCACAGAGAGCTCCTTTTACGACATTGGCGAAAGATCTTCCGGATGAGCTGGTCAGTTGAGTATTGGTGATCTTCGTATCTTGCCTTGTTGCGATTCTTCCAAATCGCCCATGTGGCGGCTGCTGCGACGATCTGGTGGTCGTAGGATGTTCTACCCCACAAGGTCGCTAGATCGTTGAAGCATCCGCCTCCTGGCTCTATCCTGAAAGTTTGGCTGAGGATCCTCCATACCCAGTCTGGCAGGTTTCCATGACAGAAGATGTTATCGATAGTCTCAATCTGACGATCTGAGCAGCAATTGCATGCGGAAGCCAAGCTAATCCCTATGGTGTTGAGGATATCATCGGTTGGCAGTTTCTTTCTAATGACTCCCACATGAGGAATGTCCATTTCTTGGGGATGCAGGAGTGCCAGTATTGGTTGATGGGCTGCTGCGGTTGCCCCGGACCGCGGACAGCGAGTCTCGCCGACCTCACCGAGAATGCCCCGGAAGCCTCGTGCGTCCATCTTAGTGCATCGGCATCGCGACCGATCTTCAATCTGCTCGTTTGAATGATCTCTACCGTTCCGTTGTCGGCCCATTCGCAAATCATGTCCCAGTTCCAGTCTTCGCTAAAGTTGTTCCGCAAGTCTCTGATTCTGCTGTTTGTGGGGGACCCCGTGTGCGTGATCAAGCTATCCCCAATCCATAGCTCTCAGAAAGGATCCGACTCGCCGTCCTCCAGTTGAAGCCTCATATCTGGCTCGGCCAGGTCTCGTCCGTTAAGGATGTGCCGCCAAGCTGCTGATGATCTGCAGTTGGATTTGGCCTCAGATGGATGGTTATGCTTGAAGTACCTATTTTCATAAATCTGGTCCATAAATTCTCGTGCGTGCGAAGTTTCCACCACAATTTCATCGAGAAAGCTTTCACGATATGGATGAATTTGGTAAATCCCAATCCCCCTCCTCAGTGGGATGAGCCATGGAATCCCAGCTAGTCCAATGATATTTGTTAATGCCATTACAATGCCCCCTGAATGGCAGGGATCCTCCCCCTCCTCATTGTTTGATAAGGATAATCTTGCCAGCTGGGGATAAGGTAGCATTATGCCACCCGACAAGTTTGTTCCTGATACGAGAGATCAGAGTCTCAAATATTCTGGCGTTTGATTTGCCGTATCGGAGGGGACATCCCAGGTAGTTGAATGGGGGATGATCAACGGAGAAACCCATTAAGTGGAGTCTCATTGCGTGCTCTCTTTTGATATTGTGGTGGGTATAGATGATGCTTTTGGCTGGGTTGATCTTCTGACCTGAGCAGGTAGAGTACCTTTGCAGGTTGTGTCGGACCACTGCCACCGCTCCCACGTCCCCGAACAAAAAAATGAGTAAATCATAGACAAAGGCCAAGTGAGTGATTATTGGGCATCCGCTGGATGTGTGATAGTGCTAGAAGTTTGGAGTGTTGGCCATGTTGTTGAGGTTCCTGCTCAGAGCGTCGGCCGCTATGATAAAGACTGTAGATGATAGAGGATCTCCTTGTCTAACCCCCTGACTGGATTTGAAAAATCCCTGGGCTTGGCCATTGATGACCGTGGAGAACCAGAAGTTGCTGATAGATCTCCACACTAAGTTGGTCCAATTCTCGGAGAAGTCGAATGTCCTGAAGACCCAGATCATAAATTGCCAATCCAGTCTGTCGTAAGCTTTCTCTATGTCAATTTTGAGTGCGATGTTATCCCCTCTAGCTGGGAACTTTATGCAGGTGATTAACTCTTGGGCAAGCATAATATTGTCCTGGATGTTCCTTCCACGAACAAAGCCGCTCTGATCTTCAAAGATGATCTTGGGGAGGATCCCTGCCATTCTGTTAGTGAATTTTGGATATGATCTTGTTGGTGAAATTACACAGACTGATGGGTCAAAAGTCGCGAAAGGTCTCTGGGTTATCTTTTTTCGGAATGAGGATAAGCTTGGCGCTTGAAATGGCTTTGGGGTAAGTGGCTCCTTCGAAGAATGCGGTGGCTGCTTCGGTGATATCATGCTTGATAATATCCCAGCACTTGCGAAAGAAGACGCCCGAGAAGCCGTCTGGTCCGAGTGTACTATGCTCGTTGAGGGCCTAAATTGCCTCTTTCACTTTCTGGACGGTGGGGGTGCGCTCGAGCTGGGCGTTGTCGGCTTCATTAATGAGAGAGGGAATTTGGTCCAGGAAGGCGTTGTCTTTATGGACCGTTTTTGGAGAATAATTTGGAATAGAAGTCCATAGCATCCGCTTGGATGCCTTTCTGGTCAGTAATGATGTTTTCGCTCTCATCGGTGGTATGGTGGATCGCTAGCTTTTGTCTTCGGCCTTTGACGCAGTCGTAGAAGTATTTCGAGTTTTTGTCCACTTCGCTATCACATTTCAATCTAGCTTTTTGTTTCCAGAAGTCGCTCTCTACTTTTATCCGAAATTTGAGCATGGCTTTGGTGAGGTTGAGGGCGGTCCTGGCCGCCGGTGATTGATCCAAAGCCAACCTGGCTTCGGCACGGGTGACGTCGTCCTCAACCACCCGAACGGCTTGAAAGATGTCCCCAAAAGCTAGCTTGCTCCATTTAGACAGAGCTTTCTTGGTCGCTTTGAGCCTGTAGCTCAATCGGGAGAGGGGGTTGGGAGAATCCTCGCTGTTCCACGCTTTCGCAATGATGTCGAAGAATTGGGGGTGCTCGGTCCAGAGGTTGAGGAATTGGAAATTTTTTGGATGGGTTAGTATTTTTTTAACTTCCACCAGCAGCGGGACATGGTCGAATTCGGTAGAGTTGAGGTGGGACAGGTTGGTGGTGATCCCCATTCCGTGCTAGAGAATGTTTGTGAGGGCTCTGTCGAGACAGGAATACTGACGGCGGTTGCCTTCTTGCATGTTGCACCAGGTGAAGGCGTTGCCGGTGAACTGGATCGGGGCTAGACTGGCATTGAAAATAAAGTTGTTGAAGTCTTGCATGGTTGGGATGGGAGGGGGGCGGCCCCCGATTTTCTCCTCTCTACAGGTGAGCGCATTGAAGTCTCCGATACAAAGCCAAGGAGAATTGTTGTGGTTTTGGTTGGTGTCGAGGAGATCGTTCCATAGGTGTTTTCGCTCTAAGAAATCACAGCTGCCGTGGACTGCCGAGATGATGGCACGCTCAGGGAGCATGGGGTGATCAAGCCAGCAGGAGAGGGCTTGCCGGGTGTCCTGGATACACCCGATAGTAACATCTTTCATACCTTGGATCCAAATGTCGTGTCTGCCAGCAATGGCCGTGGGTAGGCCTAGTTGCAGCTGGATGGATTTTTATCTTTTGGGGGATATTTGGGTTCAAGAATAATGAGGATGTCGATCTTATGGATTTTCTTGAGGCTGATGATTCTCCTAAGTGTTGGTTTATTCTCCAGCCCACGAATATTCTATGATAGGATATTAATCATTAAGGGAGTTGTGGGGTATTTGTTTAATCCGTTTGGCGGCGGATCTGGTTAGGATGGTTGCAGAATCTGCTAGTCCTTTCCTTATTAAGACTCCGTTAACATTCTTAGCCGTGGTAGTATGGTGACAAGTTGATTCTATGTGCTGGTCCGGATGGGGTCCGATCGATTCCCCAGCGGAGTCCATAGTTGCGTCCTCTGGGGGAATAACTAGGAAGTCACTGGTGCTCTCTATCAGAAGCATGGATTGCTGGAGAGGGAATCCTATCGCTTGAACCTGTTGGCCCCTCTGGACTATGTCCGGGCCTAGAATAGTAAGGGCTGCTTCGATGGGGTCTTCGATGATGTATTGGTAGTCCTCGTCGATAGTGACAATTGTCGCCTCTTCATCCTCTGAGTAGGAGATCATGGCGTTGGAGCTCTTGACATGGGGGGGCTCTGATGACGTCGCCTCCCCCGAATCAAGAGCGTCAAATTGGTTGGATAGCGTGATGGCATGAGCGTTGAGAGGGATCAGCGCGTTGCCAGGGCAGTCGCTCTTGTCTGACTTGCCTTCACTGGAGTTGAAACGGGTGTGAGAGTTGGGAAGGGGTAGAATGGGCCCCTGGGGTGTCCTCCCTCTGTTTGCGCTTTGTCATTCTGGGATGGTTTTTTCTTGAGTTCTGGATGGAGACGGTGGCAATGTTTTGTGGTGTGGCCTCTTAGATGACAGTGGTTGTAAAACTATATGTGGTTGTCATAGAGAATTTGTTTGGTATGGGTCTGGTTGCCCAGCTCTATCGAGATAAAGTTTGGTGGTTCTGACGAAAGGTCGAGTTCCACACAAATTTTGGTGTATTGAAGCTTGGTGAGGTTGCTCGTCTCTGGCGCCGTTGCCACGTACGTGCCGAAGGAGTTAGCGATACGCCTAAGAGCTGCTGGAACAAAGCAGATAAGGGAAAGATTGGGCAGAGTTACCCAAGCGACGACTTTCGGAGAGTCTTCTCGGGTGCTGAAGCTAGTCGACCACTTAATGATCTTCATCTGGTGGGAGTCGATCCTGCAGGTGCCTTTGGACCACACGGTCCTGTGGTCAAGGTTTGAGGATAAGTGGAGAAGAATATGCCTCGGATCGATGGGTGCCACTCAATATTGGGTCGTCAGCTTCCAGCTGGCAATCTTCTCCTGTACTCTGGAGAGCTTGAGACAACCGGAGGAAAATTTGAGGATGAAGGAGTGGGGGAAGGATGAAGATAGAGAGGTTACTTCCGATTCGGAGAAAGGAACTAAAGGTACTGGAGAATCTCGGGAGTACTCGATGTCCGGAAGGCGGACATCGAGGAAAATGCGATTCTGATCGGAAGCTAGGTCCGGACGCAGCATGGTGGCGTAGGAAGCCGGGGCTGATCTAGGAGGAGAAGGGGCACTCTGGTGAGGGTGGAGCGGGGCTAGGTGAAAAGGAGGCGGGGGCCGCTGGTATGCCCGACCGAGGGGACGGGGCGATGGAGGAAGGTTGGCCGGCTGAGAGCGGAGAGGAGGTCGGAGCGATGGCCTGCCTGCAAACTAGTGA
>JANAVB010029635.1:35000-54260 GCA_029216955.1 Iris pallida
TTACTATATGTCTATTTCATGTAGGTTTTTTCTTAATCCACAATTCCAACAATCTCCACATTTACTCTTAATTGTTTTTGAGAAGTATATTGAATCAATAACCATAGTTGGTTAAGTCCCATAAACAATTGAAATCTCCAACATGAAGAAATTATGAAATAGCTCCACTTTTACCAACAAATTTCTTCATGTTTAAAGCATAGGCAACAATACCTGAAGTCAGTTGCATCCTTGCCATATATCGCCTTCAATAAATAAAATTATAACATTTGTTCCTTTAATGACTGTGATTTCCTTTCCAAATTTTTATTGCACCACCTCCCATAGTAATTCTGCAACCGCTTGACTGCAAGGTACAGGAGAAAAATGATTTTTGTTCAAATATGATACATTAAGAACTCATATCAGTGTGCCAATGTTCAATCATGCATTTTAATTTTTGACATTTCTTATACCAATACCTTACAAGTGGTATCTGCACCATATATACGATAGCATTTGTAGCTTCAATGTATCAAACTATTCTTAATTTGGACATAAATGATGCAACAACCTGAATCTAAAACCCAAGAATCTTTGAAGTGTACACAAACTTTAGAAGTAGAAGCTAGTATGTCTTAGTCTCTCCCATTACAATATTATCATCATCGTGCGTTTTTTTCTTTTTTAGCTTTTTTTAACTTTTTCAATTTTTATTGTATTTTTTGCCAAAATTTCATAGTATGTCCTTTAGCTTGCAGTCATTGCATTCGTCTCCAGAAAGACTTTCTTGAAACTTATTTCTTTGCCTTTGCTGTTACATATACTCCATCTTTCAATTTAATATACCATGTGATTCTTCATCTAACAATTCTCTCTAATTTCATCATGTAAAAGAGCTGTAGAAGTATCTACTAAAGTAGTATTAGTATAATATATCTTCCAATAAGTAAATATGCTCATATAGCGATGATAGAGACGATAATAAAATTAGTACTTTATCTTCATCATCAACCTTTAATTAATATTAGTCAAGTCATAAATAGAACAAAAGAAATTATTCTAAAATTTTGGAGTTGGTTGGTCTTCCATTTCCATTCGGCTCTATTAAGAATCATTCCTCTTAATATTAAAAAAATATCATCCATCTTTAACACTTCAAATTATGTTCATTTAGGTCTACCTCTAGTCCTAATGGTTCAATTAACTTCTATATTCATTCCTTATAGGGGCATCTATTGGTATGTGTTGGACATCTTCAAACGCCTAAGACGATTTTCTTTGATCTCGTCTTCGCTTGGCACCACCTTTACTTCCCATGGGTATATACTAATTTTTTGTCCTATTTTTTGACGTATTGTCACTCATCATCTTAGCATTCTCATTGTTACCCTAATTTTTTGGACATTTTTTTTAATTATTCAACACTTCAATCCATAAACCAATAAAGCACGACCGGTCTTATAAGAGTGTTGTAGAATTCATAAATAATTATTAATAAATTTGAAGTGCTCATGATGGTAGTACCTTCTTTGAAACCAAACGTCCACTTACATTTATAAAAACCAACTTTTTATAAGCTTCAGCCAACATCGATACGGCCTAATTGTGTTAGGTTTCATTAATGGAAAACTTATGATGTCTGATTTTAATTAGGATAATTTTCCTAGTTCTATGGGAGTCAATTCCTATAGATATTGGGGGTATAACTGTTCAAATAGCAGTCTTAAACTCTAGGGAGTTATGACAATAAGTCTAACATTGATATGAAATAAACTCTATTTGTCAAGTTTGCTCTTGTCGTTTCATATAGACACCCAATTGAGTTTTAGGCTGTTTGTACGTCATACCAGACTACTAAAATTTTAGCATACTTTGTTAACTTGACTCTTCTATAGGTTGTCTGGATTACAGTCGCCTGTCCATGAGACATTCACTTGGAAGAGGGTAAAGGAAAGAAGGAAAATGCTAAGTCTACAAATAATGTTTATAACCTTCTTACAACCTCTTTCTCCCACCTTACATATGAGTCCCACCGGGTCCCACCTCCCCTCTCACCTCCTGCTACATGCGCTTCATCCGACCCCACCACTTCCCTCATCCTCCAATCGAAGTCGGACACGTGACGGTTGTAAGGAATTATAAGCATTTAGTTGTAGGCATAGCAAAGCTCAGGAAAGAAAGATATAAATAAGAGTTTGAGTAGCAGTAGCAGATCTAGGATTACAATCTACTGTGACACAATCATAAGGTGGTTCGAACAACGCCCCTAAAATTTTGTTGGAGTATAATAATATTATTATATTAAATTGTACTATTTTTATACAATAAAGTACGACATCTCACAATTGTGGCTAGATGTATTTCACTAAAATATACTGTATACACTAAATTGTACTACTTAGCGACGGAATACCGACTGACTATCTATTTATATATTATGTAATATACAGTATAAAGTTACGTCGTTATTTTCGTCACCAGTTCGTCGCTATATACATATTACTGACTGATTAGCGATAGACAATTCCATCGCTGGCCATGAGTAAAAGTAGAAGAGTAACCCTTTCTTTCTCATTCTCACAATTTTACCCAAACTTGATCTTCCCTCCAAACCCTCTACGACCCCGACCCGACTCCTCCAACCTCCGGCGAACTCCACTTCCTCCTCCTCCTCTCCTCCTCCTCCGACCAGACCGGCCCCCTCCTCCTCCTCTCACTCCTCCTCCGACCCCCCTTCGAACAGACGCCCTCATCCTCCTCCGAGTCCGGTGTCCTCCCTCACACAAAGACCCCCTCCGACTCGACGTCCCCTCCGGTCAGACCCTCATCATCCGTCGAAGGTAAACCCATATCCGACATTGCTATTTTATTTATTTGTATTTGTGATTTAAGGGGGGCATATAAATTTAGATTTAGTATTGGACACATATAGACACGATACATTCGACTTGGACACGAGCACTTTAATATTGATATCGACCGTATCTGATTGGACATGTATCATGATACATTTTGATGTCATTTGTCTTCATACATTATGTATGCAACAAGACACATGTCCACATTACCCCTGCCGTACCAAAATCTTGCATTTTTAGAAACTCTTGTAGCACTGTAATAGGTAAGCATTGTACTCGTACTCATATCCATACTGGTGCTTCATAGCTTGCTAGTATGATGTTAAATCCGGATTTAGATATTATGGGAGACATAGATATTATTTACATTGTATTCGCAAATGAGTTTTTATTTCACCAATAGGTTGATTTTGACCGCTTGTAGTTTATATTTTAGAGGAAAAAGGTTGTATGATAAGAAGTACATCATGTCTCCTGACGTTATATACAATATGTTGCACGAACAAACACACGAGACAACATGATAAGGAGACAGAGACATGGACATGGACACGACACCTATTTTGATATGTTCTAGTGTATATTGCAGTATCTAGGATGTCTATTATACATGTACGATATGCGCCGACATGACACGAACCTAATTTTTGGTATGTCCATGCTTCTGAGGTTATAAATGATTCACCTTTCCTTCATTTAGAGAGGAATCAACAATCAGATACGGTCGATACCAATACGATACGGCCGATACCAATCCAATATGATCGATATCGATACTCAAAGGAATGGTCTGATACTGATTTCGATACTGTTACTGTTAACCTTGGTTGTTACAATTAGGTACTAAATTAATTTTTTTCTTGTATATACATATATATGGTACGTGGTGTAGAATTGGTTTGAACAATGAGTCGATACTTAGTTGACTGTTCATGGATGTACAATCGACAACATGAGAGCAATATTGGTTTGACAGATGATTTCAAAGCGGACGTCGAGAAATTTCTGAGATACGCCAGTAGCCAACCTTATTTTAGGGACGGAAGGCTCAAAAAGTACCCTTGTGTCAAATGTAATAATATATAATTCAAAGAGGTAGATCTCGTGAGAGAGCATCTTTACAACAAGGGTTTCGTACCGAACTACAATGAGTGGACGGCTCAAGGAGAACATTTGGTTCCACAATATCAGTCCTCCTTCAATGCGGAGGTGGGAGAGTCTACTCTCGGAGATCACTTCGAATATCGGCATCGAAACTTGGCACGTGAGTTAGTATTTGATGTGGCCGGCCCAAGTTTTGATTCGAAGGATCTGAATCCTGATACAAAAGAGTTCTATGATATGTTCAAGCATGTCGATACTCCATTATATCCGGGTTGTGATTCTCATTCTATCATGTCGGTAGTGATGCGGCTGTTGAACCTCAAGTCTAATTTTAACTTACCGTAGGAATGCTACGATCGGATAATTCAGTTTGTTAGAGAGTTGCTGACAAAAAGAGCGAAAGATTTGCTAGAGAACTTTTACAAGTCGAAGATGATGATACAAAAACTCGGTTTAGGCTATAAAAATATAGATTATTGTCGAAACGGTTGTATGTTGTATTACAACGAGAATAATGATAAAGACAGATGCATTTTCTATCACAAGGACCGGTACAAGTCCATTAGAGGCAAAAGAAAATCAACTGAATGAGCAAGGTTGTGCCCCTACAAATACATACTATTTTTTCGGTCATATAGAGGCTACAGATGATGTATATGTCTGCAAACTGTAGAACACATGACATGGCATAGCAAAGAACGAAAGATGGATGAAGAAGATTATCTCATCCATTCGATGGAGAGGATGTAAGCATTTTGATCATGTCATCCTGGATTTGCTGCGGTGCCTAGGAATGTTCGGTTGGCTTTATGTTCTGATGGATTCACTCCTTTCGGATAGTCGGGATCTCAGTACTCTTGTTGGCTGGTGATTTTGATACCTTACAATCTACCACCTGGATGTGCATGAAGGCTCCTTACATGTTCTTCACACTTATCAAACCCAGTCTAAAAAATCCAAAGAAGAACATCGACATCTACTTGCAGCCGTTGGCGCGAGTTGAAACAATTATGGCAGTTCGATGTTCAGACATATGATATATCGATGGACCATAACTTTCAGATGAGAGTGATGCTGATGTGGACCATCAATGATTTTCCAGCATACAAGATGTTATCAGGGTGAGTACTCATGGTATTATATCTTGTCCGATATGTATGGAAAAGAGTAAGGCATTCCGCCTTCAGAATAGAGAAATTTTTTTTTTATTGTCACATTAGTTCCTTCTGTTTTGCATAATAGAAAAGGAACAGGGATGCCTTTAAAGCTGGTAAACATGAACTATCCCCTCCCCCGTTGAGATTGACATGAGATGTTATTTGGACAGAGGTAGAGGATTTGTCGACCGTAATGGAAGATCCGAGATCGGGCTATCACTTAGAAGGATTCATACATAGCCATAATTAGACGAAGCAGAGTATCTTTTGGGACTTACCTTATTGGAAGGACAATCTCATAAGCCACAATCTGGTATATTGAAGAAAAAACATATTCGACAACATCTTTAATACGGTGATGAATATTAAGAAAAAAAATGAAAGACAATCCCGAAGCAAGATAGGAGACTTGAAAATTATTTACAGACTTCCAGAGTTACATCTAACACGAAAATCAAATGGTAACTGGGTGAATCCCCCAGCAATATTTATATTGAGCAGGGATGATAAATTAATAATATGCAACTGGATTTCAAAGTTGTGATTCGTGACGGTTATGTGTCGAATTTGGCAAGATGTGTTATCACCCCCAGTTTTCATAAACAGGGGTATTTCGGTCACTTTCCACCATAGAATAATTTTAGAATTATTTATTTATTTATGATATTATTTTGGGGTTATTTGAGTCGGGTACGAATTTTAACTCAATCCGACTTGTATCGGGGACCCGAGTATTTTTGACTCTAGTGGGACCCACACATTAGCTAGGCATGGCCCACATGACATTATTTTTAGTTAGTGGGTTAAACTAATTATTCATGGGTAGGTTTGGTTGGATTAGAGACTTAAACCATGACTAAAATAGCCTCAACCTTAACCCTTTTTCCTAATATTAATTAATAAGACTAGTGGGGGGCTTTTTAGTCATTTCAAATAGGGGACACCTAAGCTAATGTGGTCGGCCACTCTAAGGGGGGATAGGAATGAGCCATTTGATATTATCCACTCCATTTTCTCCTCTCTTATTCTTCCCCAAATTTTAAGAAGAGTCCCTATTGATTTCACCATCAAATCAATCCATTTCTCCACCTAATCTTCTTCATTTTTTCTTTACTCAAGCAAGGGAAGGAGCTAGCCAAGTTGGGGAGGTGTCCATTTGGAGATCTCTACGTGTCAGTGTCGTATCGGGAGGAGTTTTTCTAGATTCGATCAACCAGAAGGTATAATCTCTTCTCTACTTCATTCCTATATGCATATAGAATTATTTTTGTAACACCCAGTTTTCCAGATGAGAGTAATTTTGAAATTTTATAATTATAATTATTATTTATTGATAATTATTTCATATTATGATTTTTGGTGATTTTTAATCATTTTTAAACTATTTAAAATTATGACTTGTGATTTGACATTTTACTATTGTTTGGTTTTAATTTCGAGGAATTTGTCACCCTCAGTTTTCAGAAACAGGGGTATTTTTGTTATTTTGTATTTTTGAAATTTATTTTATTATTTATGATATTGTTTTGGGATTATTTGAGTCGGGTTCGAATTTCAGCTCAATCCGACTTGAAACGGGGACCCGGGGGTAGTGTTGACTTTAGTGGACCCACACACTAGTTAGGCATGGCCCACATGATATTAATTTTAGTCCACATGATATTAATTTTAGTTAGAGGTTAGACTAATTATTATGGATAAGGTTAGTGTGATTAGAGACTTTAGAATGACTAATTTAGCCCCAACCAATTAGCCCTTTCCTAATACTAATAGAATATGTTAGTGGGGGCATTTTGGACCTTACCATAATAGAACAAATAACCCCATATGGCCAGCCACTTTGGGAGATGATAGGCTCAAGTTCATTTTATTATTCTCATCCGCACTCTCTCTCTTGTTCTTCCCCAAATTTCTAGAGAGCAATCCCTAGCAATTTCTCTACCAAATCCATCCATTTCGCCACCAAATCTTCTTCTTTCCTTATCCATTCTAGCCAAGGAGGAAGCTACCCAAGTTTGAGAGGATTCGGAGCTCGTTCGTGTCCTTTTGGAATCTCTACGTGTCGGTGTCGCTCCGGGAAGGCTTTTCTTCGATTCGATCTACCGGAAGGTATAAATCCCTTCTCCTTTTCATTTCCTCATGCATATAGGTCTATTTTGAACCATAGGAATGACCCCATGGTTGTATCTCTATTTGTGTCCATTTCGTGTCCATTTGGAGGTCATAGGAGTGTCCTTGTGTTGTGGTTGTGTCCATGTGGGAAAACCCCAAATTTGGACACACTACGTGTTGTTGTTATGTATGAATGAATTATTACATATTTAATCTCATATTTTTGTATTGGAGATGTGTTCTATAGTGTCTCATATATATATATTAGTGTAGAGAGTGAGTTCTTGATATATTATGTTTATACTTGTGTTCTTTTGTCTCAAACTACCCAAATTCGTCATAATTTTTATCCACGTTTTTAGTAGCAATAGCAACTTAGAAATGTCATAACTTTTAGCTTAAAACTCCGATTTATCTCCCCTTTTTTTGAAAAAAAACCCGTATCGAAGTTGGATTTCCAAATTTATATTTTAATAAGTCAAATTCTTTCTGTAACGTTCTGTAGAATTATTTGAGTGTCAGCTGTACGAAAGACGAACGCGTTTCGGTATTTTCACGATTTCGGGAGCTTTCGGACACGAAAATACGATCCGTTTGAAGTTTCGGAAAGCTAACATGAATTACTACAACATACTTTAATCCTAGAATTTAGTGAATGCCCAATTGGTACAGTATTGATTTTAAGTAAAAGAGTGACTATACGATATATGCATTTTGTGTAACCTATGAGCCTATGTAGTATGGATATTAAATGAATAGAGTATGTAATGCATGATATGTTAGATTGAAATGATATATATCCTATTTACATTAATGTATAATATGGTTGAATGCAAGCATGTAGGAATGCAATTAATGTATATGTAAGCAATGCATAAATGCATGAATGAAAGAATGATATACAATGCATGCATGAAAGTATATAATGAATGCTAGATATAAATGCAAGGTATATATGTAATGATAGATATATGCATAATGTATAAATATTGTAAATGCAATATCATATTTCATATGTAGACATAGAACCAATGCATAGCTGATATTTAGATTGAATGTTAGTTCATTTTAGGTTGTTCGAACACTGAACTGTCCATGTAAGCATATATACCTTCCTTTTCCTATTGCCAAGCCAATTTTAGTTTTCAATATAGTGGAATGTCTATGAATGTAATGTTAACCTTCAACCCCTTAATTCGAAATATTAGTTAATTTCAGTATTAGACAATGCATGAGCTGTATGTATATGGGATGTTGGCTTAATGGCAGATTTCAGATAACATGGTTCATTTTATGTGTTAGTTACACTAGTTTATGGGATAGCTCACTTTAGTTTATATGTAAATGTGGAACTAAACTGAGAATGAACTTCACCCTCTGCACAAGGATACCCCACTCTATATCAACCACCATGCCATGTAATCCTTCTCTAAATGATTGCTATAATATATAGATTTATGTAAAGTATAGATGCATATTAGTTATAACTTAAATAGTCTCTACTCTAATGTATATAGATGTATACTTGTAGCCATGCATGTTAAGTATAATACATGTGTAATGTAGATGGGTTAGCTTTGTGCCATGTGTAGTGTAAACTCATAACTAGTGTTGATTTCTCTTTTCATGTACACCTCCATGTTCACACACACACACACATAGCTTTACATGTTAGTTCTTTTCTCATATATAATATATAATGTTGAATATGCATGAATGCGATGTATCTTGATATGTGACTTGTGTTGGCTTGTATAGCCTTGGATTTGTATGGTGTGTACTAGCTAGGGTAGACTGGTTAGGCCTAGTGAGACTTCATTGAGTTTATGTTGACCCAGTTGACCTAGCTTTGACTAGATAGTTGACTAGAGTTGACCAAATATTGACTTTAGCCTAGTTTGACCTAGACAGCATGTAGATGCATTGTAGCAGTCTATTTCCTTATTTTAGACAGGTTGTAACTTGTGTTGCTCTGGTTTGGAGACAGACACCTCTCCTCAGGCAGTACACCCTCTTCGAATATTCAGTTATCAGGCGAGTACATTCTCTGACCGATTTATACTTGTCTGGATTTACATTCTTGCTCTAGATTACTGTACTTGATGCTGACACGTTGTTATCACGGATTGGTACTATACGGATCTTCTTTTTGGGATGTTATCCCCTTGTATTTACTAGATATATATTGTGATGTGCGTTTCACTTCCATATTGTATTTATTGAATACCTATATCCTTGTATACTCCTTGTGCATATTGTACTCTCAGTATCACATGAGTCCCAGGGATAGACCATTGTACACTATTGTATAGCATTGTACAACTATTGTATAACATTGTACATCTATGTATAATATGTACATCCATTGTGTAACATTGTACACTATTGTGCAAGATAACGTAACTAGAGTGGATCCTTGTGTATTGATTGGGGAGGAGGAGTAGAATTGGTTATGTAATCAAATCATATTGTACAAGATTGTATAACTATTGTATATGTCTATTGTACACCCACGTACAATAGAGTTACCATTGAATTTTCCTAGACCGTTTACATAACCATATTGTACTCTAAATCACAGTAGGCTTACAGTTCTTACTTATCATATTTAGATATTTCCTGTTATTAAATCTCTACTATTTTTCATACACTTCTTCTTTCAGCGTTTCATGTACCTTACTCTATTGCATGCTTTATATTTCCTAACATGATATGAACTGCGTGAGATGTTTTGTGCTCGCTCCCGTCCTGACTGGACCTGTTGAAAATTTTACTGAGGATGATGAGGAACCCTGCACCCTTACTTGGAGTTTTCCTAGTTGACACTCGCGACCTGGATCCCTGGGAAGGTTCAGGTAGCTTCTCAGGATGATACCTTGTATAGTGTAGATAGCTTAGACTGTTCCTGTAAAACCCTTAAATTTTTATTATTTTTTTATTATAATTTGGTACCGATTTGAAAATTTGTATTGTACGTCACGTAGTCATATTGTACGTCGCGCACGAAATTATTTTTCTTGCTCGTCGAGTGCGAATATGTGCGAGCGTACATATTTTTTAAAAAAAATATTATTTTTATTATTTTTAATGTAGACAAAAAATATTTCTAGCTATTATTTTCAACTTTGACTTTTGAAAAGCCTTTCATTTATATAGTTAATAATAAATAAAATTTTCCTATAAAATGGTAAATTAGAAAAGTACTATGTAAATATCAATTGTACAAACATATATTTGTAATTATTTATTGGTTTATTTTAAATTTGTAATTTTCAAAATTATTATTATTAATATTTTTGGAAAATATATTTCGAAATTATTGTGGAGATTTAAATCTTGATTTGAAATGTTGGATTTATTTAAATAGTTAAGTATTTGAATTTGATTTATCCTATTCGATTTTTAAACTAAAAATTAATTGGTTTTAAATTGGATTTGTATTTGAATTTAGATTTGATTTCATTGAATTAATTTAATAATTATCTATTGGGTTTTAAATATTCTTAGTCTCTATCCAATTGAGAATTTTCACATCCTATAAATAGGCAGGTACTCCTCCAAGTCATTATTCATCCACAATAAATTTTTCCACCATATACGTGCATTGTGTCTGTGTTAACCTCAGCCCATATCTTATTCCAATTTACAATTACAATTATTATTTCGTGTAGACAACCCCGACACATATCAATCTCTAATCCTAGCCAAGCCCAGCCACCCCCGGCTGTCCACCATGTCCCCGACACCTACACACCTCCTCGGCCTCGGCCCAGCCCCTGGCCGCAACAACGCTTCTCTCCGATTTTGCCTCAACGCCCTCGTCTTCTCCGATCACTGGCACCCGGACCCTTCACCCCTACCATCACTGTCATCACCACCGAAGACCTCGCCAAAACCCTAGCCGACCGGCCGGAACCACGTTCTTCGCCACTCTCAGACCATCTACAACCAGCAACCGCCACCACAACCGGCCACCCCCGCCATGGCCATGGCCGGCAAACCCCCAAAACTCCTACCACCATTGTCATCCACCATCACCACCGTCGGCATCCCCGACCAAACCACCGCCACCTACCCAGTCCCTGACCTAGCCGCCGGTGCCACACCGAGACGCCGCAAACCCAGCACACCCCAACCCCGGCCAACGTCGGTCGCGCCCAAAAAGAAGCCAAAAACCCAAAAATCGAAAACCTTACCTCGCCGGAGCTGCACCGCCGCATCTCAACCTGAGCGCCACCTCCGTCCCGTGCTGAGCTCTCGCACAACGTCACCGGACTAAGACCCCGCGCAGGCGCCTGCGTGGCCGCGCAAGAGGTAGCGCCTCCTCCTGGAGCGCTGCGACCACTATCCGTCATCGCCCGTTCCGCCGCGGCCGCCTCTCCGAGCGCGCCTCGTGTAGCCAACGAGAACCCCACTCCGAAACCCCGCTCTCCCCTCACCGTCGCAAACCCCTGGTAACCAGCGCCCCACCGCGGATCCCTCGACTCCAGTGTCGCACGGCCTGGAGGAGAGCACTCCGACCCCCTCCTCGATCCATCTCGCCGCCGGTCGTCCTCTCCTCTCCGAGCAACCGCGTCGCCGCTCCGACTGATCTCCTCCCCCTTACTCCGCCGCCGGGTCGCCGTCACCTCCGTCCGCGACGGAACCATCTCTGACAAACCCGCTCCCTCTCGCTCTCCGTCCCCATCTTCCTCTCTCTTTCCTTGTTCTCAGCTCTCTCTCTCTCTGCATCCTCTCTCTCTCTCTCTGCTCGCTTCTTCGTTTCCCCCCTTTTTATTTTTTCTTTCTTTCTTTGCTCTCTCTAAAGAGAGCAGAGCCACCATTGTTTATTATTATTTATTTTTTTATTTTTGTTTCATTGTGATGTGTTTTTGTTTTGTTTATTTATTATTTATTTCTCTTTTCTTTTGTATAACTATTATTCCCATCCTTACTATTATTATTATTATTATATTATTATTGTTTAATTGTTCTGTGTTAAGTTTTAATAGTACAGCATTAGCAGTTAATATTACAATATTCTTACGACGGTATACATATCTAATTTTGTTGCTTTCTATTTTTTATTTTATTTGATTATTAAAGTAGTAGAAAATTCATGGATTCTATTATTGATATTTAATGATATTATTATTATTATTTTAAATTTGGTATATTCAAATATTATATTAGGCTTGACCCTAAAAATTCGAAAATCTAGTTTTAAATAGATTTTCTAGGTTTTCCGTAACTCTCTAAATCTGTTTTTACTAATACACATAGTTCTATTTGGATAACTTAAGAGTATTTTTGCCCAAAGGCGATTTTCAAATTTTCTACTATTTATCTAAATATAAATTTGAGTATTAAAATGTAGTTCCAAATTATCGTATAAATTTTCTAGTATAAAATAAGATATTCTAAGTAAATTCTGGTTTTCAACCTAAAACGATTTTACTACCTATAATATTTTGAGATAATAAAATTTGGTTTTCAAGGTTATAAATTTTTCTAAATTCATATTATTCGATCAAATTCTTTCGATTATCGTCCAGACCATGACCAATCCTATTAGTCCGTTTCCTCACTAATTTCGTACTACCATATGTCCATCCTAACTAACTTGACCCTTCTTGACCCAATGGAACTGTCTGTGCCACCATCCGAGGTCACCATGTGTAGTTATTGCACCGAAGTTACAGATCGTGCCACCTTGATCATCGCAGCACACAGGCGTCCTACCAGGCAAGACACCTTGCCATTTGCTGTTTATTTATTTTAGCTCATATTTCATGCATTATTTATTTTTTATACAAACTAAACTGTGATACATGACATAACCTGTTAGAACTTACTGTTCATTTATTGTTCCTGCAATGTATTATTTTTCTTACACATTAAACCTAGATTTAAGGGACCACCTTGTGTGTGCATTCATGGCCTTGACATGTGGTGTCACGAAGTTGTGTGTTGCATTCATGGCCTTGACACGTGGTGTCACAAAGTTGTGTGTCGTATGTAGAACACGGACATGCGTGACTGGCTGGCCACCGGTGCGTATAAGCCGTGCAATAGGAATAATCGCTAATAGAGGTTGCATGCTAGTTTGACTTAGCGGTTATAGAGGTTTACTGTTGTTATACAACATGATAGGCATTGGGTGGGAAGAACAGCTCCTTAATGTATGGGTCATATATGCACTGTCCTGATTGCCGGTTATCTCCAATGGAAGGTACGGTCCTGTTAGCCGGTTATCTCCATGGGAGGTACGGTCCTGATTGCCGGTTATCTCCAGTGGGAGATACGGTCCTGATTCCTGATTTTTCTGATCCGGTCCATGCGTCAAGGGTTTGTTCTTTATTACATATTCACTATAGTACGGTTAGGTACCCTATTACATATTTATTTGAGCAATATTTATTCAGTTTATATGGCATGATATTATGTTCTTGTTACGTCCCTCTGAGGACCTGGTTGTCTTGCTAGGTGTGTGCTATTGTCTTTCGCAGGTGCTTTAGCTTTAGCCATGACCATCTCCATTTCTTCGAGAATGATTGCGCTTGGATCGTCTTCGCTTCGCTCGCCAAATTCATTTCTTTACGCATGTACTTTTCCTTTACTTGTTGGTAGTGGATTTGTCTCCGTCCAACATATGTATCAAGACAGTTCATTGTCATTTATGATATCTTTATTCCTTTATTTTGTGTAGATGAGATTAGTCATGGTTCTACTGTATTTTACAGCTTATGTATTACGAGATTTTCATATATTGGAGTGTACTTCGTATGAATACAGCTGGCATGTCTACGTTCCTAGTCCTACTTATTTTGGGACTGAGGCGTTACATGTTTTTGTGGTGGCCCATGCAGGTCAAGATAAATTGTTTGGTTACCTTACCGTACCAAACAAGCCTGCGAATAGGATTAGAAGTCTAGGATCTCATCCACATACTTGACCTTTTTTCTCGATTCTATATTCGATCGACTCATCGATTGCATCTGCTTGATTCCTTCTACCGTTATTCTTATCTTCCCTTCGTGCTTGCTAGAGATCGACCCTACTAGTTAGATGTCCCAACACCCTTAGCTTAATTCTTTTAAGTTGGGTAGAACACCCCACGACCCGACACGCCCTTGACTATTAAGACCATAGAGACTAGAGGAATCTAACCCACTTGGTCAACCAAGCCTTGGTCAATAAACCATAGAATGATTGTATTGGAATAAAAGACTTAGATCCTTATGACTCTTAGACTATTCATAATTGATTTTATTCATCTACCATCGTGTCTATATTTTTACTATCTAACTAATGATGCTAATGTAGCCTAGTTTTTGCAAGCTATCTTTTTATCGAGCTTGTTCAAGACATATGTTATTGGAAGAGCTTCCACTAACATGTTGTCTATCAGAACCGGTACAAAATGGTCTAATCAACCAAGTGCACTTTGGTTAGCTTTTGTCGATTATTCTACGTGGATGAGGATATAGTAAAACTTTTCCTCTAGAGTCCCATCCGCGACTGCCTTGGCAACTCCTTTGAAAATTTCGATCGTCTTTAAATCACGTATTCGTATTCGATAACGCCGCCTTCGAACTCTATTGCTTCTGCCTTCACCTATTTTAGGAGGGCGAAGACATTATACTAGGACTTCTCTAGCCTTCCTATCGGCTATGACCATTCTACTCGATGTTTCTATATCTTCATCCTAAACTACTCGACCCTATCAAGACTCTCTAATCGCTAATTAAAGCGAATCTATTTCGTTCTCTTAATCGTGACCCTCATTCATTACCCATGACCATACCGCATAATTTTTTTATAATCTATATCGCGATTCTTACGGCATGATTTTGTTATCGATTGTTCCCCATCGATACTCCCTTGTGTCCTCTCATCCCCTACTAATTCTTAATTTCGAGGACAAAATTCTTTTAAGTTGGGTAGGATGTAAAACCCCTAAATTTCTATTATTTTCATATTGTACGTCACGCACGAAACTATTTTTCTTGCTCGTCGAGTGCGAATATGTGCGAGCGTACATATTTTTGAAAAAAAACATTATTTTTATTATTTTTAATGTAGACAAAAATTATTTCTAGCTATTATTTTCAAGTTTATGACTTTTATGAAAAGCCTTTCATTTATATAGTTATAATAATAAATAAATTTTCCTATAAAATGGTAAATTAGAAAAGTATATCTATGTAAATATCAATTATACAAACATATATATTTGTAATTATTTATTGGTTTATTTTAAATTTATGTAATTTTGAAATTCTTATTATTAATATTTTTGGAAAATGTATTTCAAAATTATTGTGGAGATTTAAATCTTGATTTGAAATGTTGGATTTATTTAAATAGTTAAGTATTTGAATTTGATTTATCCTATTCGATTTTTAAACTAAAATTAATTGGATTTAAATTGGATTTGTATTTGAATTTAGATTTGATTTCATTGAATTAATTTAATAATTATCTATTGGGTTTTAAATATTCTTAGTCTCTATCCAATTGGGAATTCCTACATCCTATAAATAGGCAGGTACTCCCCAAGTCATTATTCATCCACAATAAATTTTTCCACCAATATACGTGCATCTTGTCTGTGTTACCCTCAGCCCATATCTTATTCCAATTTACAATTACAATTATTATTTCGTGTCGACAACCCCGACACATATCAATCTCTAATCCTAGCTAAGCCCAGCCATCCCCAGCCGTCCACCATGTCCCCGACCTACACACCTCCTCGGCCTCGGCCCAGCCCCTGGCCGCTACAACGCTTCTCTCCGATTTTGCCTCAACGCCCTCGTCTTCTCCGATCACTGGCACCCGGACCCTTCACCCCCACCATCACTGTCATCACCACCGAAGACCTCGCCAAACCCCTAGCCGACCGGCCGGAACCACGTTCTCCGCCACTCCCAGACCATCTACAACCAGCAACCGCCACCGCAACCGGCCACCCCGCCATGGCCATGGCAGGCAAACCCCCAGAACTCCCACCACCATTGTCACCCACCATCACCACCGTCGGCATCCACCGACCAAACCACCGCCACCTATACCCAGTCCCGGTGACCTAGCCACCGGTACCATACCGAAACGCCGCCAACCCAGCCACCCCAACCCCGGCCAACGCCGATCGTGCCCAAAAAGAAGCCAAAAACCCAAAAATCGAAAACCTTACCTCGCCGAAGCTGCGTCGCCGCGTCTCAACCTGAGCGTCGCCTCCTCCCGTGCTGAGCTCTCGCACAGCGTCATCGGACTAAGACCCTCCACGTAGGCGCCTGCGTGGCCGCGCAAGAGGTAGCGCCTCCTCCAGGAGCGCTGCGACTACTGTCCGTCGTCGTCCGTTCCGCCGCGGCCGCCTCTCCGTCGCCTCGTGTAGCCAGCGAGAACCCCACTCCGAAACCTCGCTCTCCCCTCTCCGTCACAAACCTCTGGTAACCAGCCCCCCACCGCGGATCCCTCGACTTCGGCACCGTACGGCCTGGAGGAGAGCACTCCACCCCCTCCTCGATCCATCTCGCCGCCGGCCGTCCTCTCCCTCTCCGAGCAACTGCGTCGCCGCTCCGACTGATCTCCTCCGCCCTTTACTACACCGCCGGGTCGCCGTCACCTCCGCCGCGGCAGAACCCTCTCTGACAAACCCGCTCCCTCTCGCTCTCCGTCCCCTTCCTCTCTCTTCCCTTCTTCTCAGCTCTCTCTCTCTGCATCCTCTCTCTCTCTCTCTCTCTTGCCCGCTTCTTCTTTTCCCCCTTTTTATTTTTTTCTTTCTTTCTTTGCTCTCTCTGAAGAGAGCAGAGCCACCATTGTTTATTATATTTTTTTTTTGTTTTTGTTTCATTGTGATTATTTTTGTTTTGTTTATTTATTATTTATTTTCTCTTTTCTTTTGTATAACTATTATTCCCATCCTTTATTATTATTATTATTATATTATTATTATTATTATTATTATTATTATTATTATGTTTAATTGTTCTGTGTTAAGTTTTAATAGTACAACATTAGTAGTTAATATTACAATATTCTTACGACGGTATACATATCTAATTTTGTTGCTTTCTATTTTTTTATATTTTATGATTATTAAAGTAGTAGAAAATTCATGGATTCTATTATTAATATTTAATGATATTATGTTATTATTATTTTTAAAATCGGTATATTCGAATATTATTGGGCTTGGCCCTAAAAATTCGAAAATCTAGTTTTAAATAGATTTTCTAGGTTTTCCGTTAACTCTCTAAATCTGTTTTTACTAATACACATAGTTCTATTTGGATAACTTAAGAGTATTTTAGCCCAAAGGCGATTTTCAAATTTTCTACTATTTATCTAAATATAAATTTTGAGTATTAAAATGTAGTTCCAAATTATCGTATAAATTTTCTAGTATAAAATAAGATATTCTACTAAGTAAATTCTAGTTTTCAACCTAAAACGATTTTACTACCTATAAATATTTTGAGATAATAAAATTCGGTTTTCAAGGTTATAAATAATTTTCTAAATTCATATTATCGATCAAATTCTTTCGATTATCGTCCAGACCATGACCAACCCTATTAGTCCGTTTCTCACCAATTTCGTACTACCATATGTCCATCCTAACTAACTTGACCCTTCGGACCCAATGGAACTGTCTGTGCCACCATCCGAGGTCACCATGTGTAGTTGTTGTACCCAAGTTACAGATCGTGCCACCTTGATCATCGCAGCACACCAGACGTCCTACCAGGCAAGACACCTTGTCATTTGCTGTTTATTTATTTTAGCTCATATTTCATGCATTATTTATTTTCTTTATGCAAAATAAACTGTGATACATGGCATAACCTGTTAGAACTTACTGTTTATTTATTGTTCCTGCTATGTATTATTTTTCTTACACATTAAACCTAGATTTAAGGGACCACCTTGTATGTTGCATTCATGGCCTTGACACGTGGTATCACGAAGTTGTGTGTCGCATGTAGAACACGGACATGCGTGACTGGCTGGCCACCAGTGCGTATAAGCCGTGTAATAGAAATAACTGCTAATAGAGGTTGCATGCTAGTTTGACTTAGCGGTTATAGAGGTTTACTGTTGTGGATACAACAAGATAGGCATTGGGTGGAAGAACAGCTCCTTAATGTATGGGTCATATATGTACTGCCCTGATTGCCGGTTATCTCAAATGGGAGGTACGGTCCTGCTAGCCGGTTATCTCCAGTGGGAGGTACGATCCTGATTGCCGGTTATCTCCAGTGGGAGATACGGTCCTGATTCCTAATTTTCCTGATCCGGCCCATGCGTCAAGGGTTTATTCTTTATTGCATATTCACTATAGTGCGGTTAGGTACCTTATTACATATTTATTTGAGCAATATTTATTCAGTTTATATGGCATGATATTATGTGTCTTGTTACGTCCCTCTGAGGACCTGGTTGTCTTGCTAGGTGTGTGCTATTGTCTTTCGCAGGTGCTTTAGCTTTAGCCGTGACCATCTCCATTTCTTCGAGGATGATTGCGCTTGGATCGTCTTCGCTTCGCTCGCCAAATTATTTCTTTACGCATGTACTTTTCCTTTACTTATTGGTAGTGGATTTGTCTCCGCCCAACATATTGTATCAAGACAGTTCATTGTCATTTTATGATATCTTTATTCCTTTATTTTGTGTAGATGCGATTAGTTATGGTTCTACTGCATTTTACAGCTTATGTATTCATACGAGGTTTCCATATATTGGAGTGTACTTCGTATGAATACAGCTGGCATGTCTACGTTCTTAGTCCTACGTATTTTGGGACTGAGGCATTACAGTTCCTTCTTTTCATGCTTAGCTGTTGTCTTTATTTTTAGAGTTGTATATTTTAGAGATGATGAGACTTGTATTCCATTTATGTTGTACCTCATTTGAGGATTTTTATCTATTTCCATCGTGCTACATTCTACCTTAGATTGTGATTGAGTTGTACCTCGGTGTTGGCCTCTGGAGAGTATATTTCATGTTATGTAGTTATAGTTCATGACCTAGAACAGCGTTCTACCGCCGACACTGCGGCG
>JANAVB010029636.1:0-26368 GCA_029216955.1 Iris pallida
GTGAACATATCAGCTCCGTTGTCATCTGTATGCACCTTCTCAAGCTCCGCGTCCTTCTTCTCAACCACATCCCGTATCCAATGATACCGAGTCTCGATGTGCTTGGACCGGTTATGAAACGTCTGATTCTTCACAAGATGGATAGCACTCTGACTGTCGCAAAGCAAGTATACTGCTCTTGCTTCAGTCCCATTTCCTACAACAGCTTCTTCATCCATAACAGCTCCTTGCAAGCCTCCGTCGCCGCAATGTATTCCGCCTCCGTCGTCGACAAGGCAACACACTTCTGCAACCGCGACTGCCATGACACTGCTCCTCCCGCAAACATCATCACGTAGCCTGAAGTCGATCGCCTCGTGTCTACATCTCCAGCCATATCAGCGTCGGTATACCCAACCAGCTTCGGCTCGTCACCACCAAAGGAAAGTCTCCAACCAGCAGTGCCCTGAAGATATCGTAGAATCCACTTGACCGCACTCCAGTGTACCCTTCCAGGATTTGAAAGATACCTGCTAACCGTACCAACTGCATGAGCAATATCTGGCCTCGTACACACCATAGCATACATCAGGCTTCCCACAGCTGAAGCATATGGAACCCGCTCCATATCTTCCTTTTCGTCCTCGGTAGATGGACACTGCTCCTCAGTGAACTTAAAGTGAGCCGCGAGGGGGGAACTCACTTTCTTCGACCCGTCCATCCCGAAACGCTGAAGTACCCGGTGAATGTACTTCTTTTGGGACAAGTGTAGCAGCTTGGACTCTCTCTCTCGGCTGATCTCCATCCCAAGAATAGTCTTCGCTGCGCCCAAATCCTTCATAGAGAAGGCCGCGCCCAGTTGGCGCTTCAACTCCGCTATCCTAGTGGCATTCCGACCCACTAATAGCATATCATCAACATAGAGCAACAAAATGATGAAATCATCCTCGGCAAAATACCTCACAAATGCACAATGGTCCGACGTCGTCCGTGCATAACCATGCTCCCCCATAAACGACTCGAACTTCCTGTACCACTGCCTCGGAGCCTGCTTCAGACCATACAAGCTCTTCCTCAACCGGCAGACCAAATGTGACTTGCCCTTCTCACAGAATCCCTCCGGCTGCTCCATGTACAACTCCTCCTCAAGATCACCGTGGAGGAACGCCGTCTTCACGTCCATCTGCTCGACCTCCAAGTCGAAACTGGCTGCTAATGCTAGCACCACCCGAATAGACGAATGCTTGACGACAGGCGAAAAGATCTCATCATAATCCACGCCTTTCCGCTGACCGTAGCCCTTGACTACCAGCCTCGCTTTGTATCGAGGGCGAGTAGCATCATCCGTCTGCTTCACTCTGAACACCCATCGATTCTTCAAAGCCTTCTTGCCCTTTGGCAACCGCACCAGATCATAAGTAGAATTGGTGTGCAAGGAACTCATCTCCTCCTGCATAGCCACCATCCACTCCTGCCTGTGTTCGTCTTCCATAGCCTCTGCGAAACTTTCGGGCTCTCCCCCGTCAGTCAGTAGCACATACTCATCCGGCGAGTATCTCGTAGATGGTCGACGATCCCTGTTGCTCCTTCTCAGTGGAGCCACTGGTGCTGGCTGTATACCGACAGCCTCCTCCCCTTCAGGAACTACCTCTCCGGCATGCTCATCCTCCTGAGGGACACCCTGACCACCATCAGCAGGCTGATGATCAAGGTTGGAAGCAACTTCATGTACCGGCTCCCCCATAACTGGATCCTCCGCGATGTCCTCTGGAAACTGCTCGAAGCGAAATGACTCTAACTCAGGCAATTCCTCAGCCTCAGAAGGTGTCTCGGAATCCTGAGTGTTGGTCATGGTCTGATCCTCGACGAACACCACGTCCCTGCTTCTGTAGAGCTTTCCTTCCACTGGGTCGTAGAGTCTATAGCCAAACTCATCCCGACCGTAGCCGACAAAGACGCATCGCCTCGTCTTCGGCTCAAGTTTGGTCCTCTCGTCCTTCGGTACATGCACGAAGGCCTTACAACCAAACGCCCGCAGGTGACTGTATGACGGCTCCTTGCCGTACCATACTTTGTCAGGCACATCACCCTGCAAAGGAGCACTAGGAGACAAATTAATAATATAAGCAGCTGTGAGAAGAGCCTCACCCCAATAACTGCCCGGCAAGTTTGCTTCTGACAGCAAACACCGCACCCTCTCCATCAGTGTCCTGTTTATGCGCTCCGCTACACCATTGAGCTGAGGTGTCTTTGGCGGAGTCTTCTGGTGTCGTATCCCTTGCTCTCTGCAATACGCATCAAAGGGACCGATGTATTCGCCGCCATTGTCGGACCGAACACACAACAACTTCTTGCCCGTCTCCCTTTCAACGGAGGCCTGAAACTCCTTGAAAGTAGGCAGCACCTGATCCTTAGTCTTTAAGGCATAGACCCAAACCTTCCTGGAACAGTCATCAATAAAAGTCACAAAGTAAGAAGCACCACCAAGAGATTTTACCTTCATAGGACCGCAGACATCCGAGTGAATCAACTCGAGCAACGCCGGCTTCCTCGAACTTGGGTGACTTTGGAAAGACACCATATTTTGCTTCCCAGCTAAACAGTGCGTGCATTTCTCCAACTTTGTAGACTTGAGTCCCGGAATCACTTTCCTGTTCACCAAGTAGCTCATCCCCTTCTCGCTGATATGGCCGAGCCGCCTGTGTCACAACTCGGTAGACGCGTCACTGACTGCGTTCACCTCATGTGCCCCCTCTGCGCTCCCCTCCATATAGTAGAGACCGGACTTCTTGCTTCCTCTGGCAATCATCATCGAACCTCTGGAAAGCTTCCACTGACTATTCCCGAAGAGACTGAAGAATCCCTCGTCATCCAACCTTCCAACCGACACCAGGTTGAAACGGATATCAGGGACATGACGAACATCCTTGAGAACAAGAACCGCACCCGTCTTCGTTCTCAAATGCACATCTTCAACGGCAACCGCCTTCGACACATCTCCGTTGCCCATCTTCAACACGCCACAGTCGCCTGTCGTGTAAGTGGCAAACAGTGCCCTATTGTGAGATACATGTGCTGAAGCCCCTGAGTCCACCAGCCAAGAATTGTCATCGCAGGCGAGGTTAGTAATGACCTCATCACCTACGACGATCACATCGCCTCCATGCATCGAGGCCGCCGCTGTAGTGTTCTCTTCTTGCTTCCCCTTGTCGCCCTTCTTCTCTCTCTTCCAAGCGAAACAATTCCGCTTGATATGGCCCTTCTTACCGCAATGGTAACACTCTGAGTCCTCGTAACAACCCTTGGACTTCCCCCTGCTCTTGTCTCTGCCACCACCTGGACCCCTGCTTTTGCCCCTTCCGCGGCTCTCTGAAACAAGTGCCTCTGAGTGGTGGGATGTGGATGAAGTGCCCTGAGAACGTCTCCGCATCTCTTCATTCAACACCCCGCTCTTGGCAAACTCCAGACTGACCACGCCCTCTGGAGCAGAAGCGATCATAGATACTCGTACGGTCTCCCACGAGTCTGGCAATGTACACAGCAGCCACAGTCCCTGAACTTCGTCGTCGAACTTGACTCCCATAGAAGATAGCTGGTCAACCACGCCCTGGAACTCACTCAAGTGATCCGTAATAGACGCCCCATCCTTGTACCGCAGACCCATCATCGTTCGGATCAGGAACAACTTGTTTACCCCGGTATTCTTCGCATACAAGGATTCCAGCTTATCCCACAACGTCTTCGCGTGCTCAATATTGGCAACGTGGTTGTACACGTTCTCATCAACAAACTGCCGTATGTACCCACACACCTGTATGTGCTCGAACTTCCAGTCCTCCTCGGATTTATCACTGGGCCTCTCGGTTGCAAACACAGGTAGATGCAGCTTCTTGACAAATAGCAAATCCTTCATCTTGCTCCGCCAATAATGATTGTTTGTGCCATTAAGGTTCACCATGCGCACCGGCTTCGTGTCCATCTCTCCTCTCTGGTTCCTCTGTCAACTCCTGACACCCTTTGAACCCAAAGCTCTGATACCACTCTGTTGGGAAAGAAGCGCGGAAACCTTTCCCCAAACCGGAGAGTACCTGCGAGAGGACCGAGCAATACAACGCACGAACCCAAAAACAACCACACAAAAACAATCTACGCAGACACAGAGAATTTTTGACGTGGAAACCCTTACGGGAAAAAACCACGGGACGATCGGAGTCCAACCCTGAGAAGCCTCCACTAATGGAATAGAAGAATTACACCCTCTACAAACTCCTCCCGATCCAAATCGGATCCCCACAACACTCAGAGATAAGAACAATGATTACAAGGCTACGAAGAGCGAGAACGACGAGTAGAGATTACCCGAACACGATCTCCTTCGAACAGCGACCTTCAATCCTCCGTCTTCTTCTCCGAAGTTGTAATGGCACTCTTGCCTCCTTCTCTCTCAAACTTGTGTTGTCCAATGCGATAATGAGTTAGGGTTGAGAAAACTCAATATATCTCCCTAATCCCGCAACCAACCTGGACCGTTGGATTAGATCCAATGATGAAAACTCATCCTGAAATCCGCTTCAGCCCCCCGACACACAGAATTCGGCCAGAACTCTGTGTGGGACAACCAGCACTGGATGGCCAAACCCTGGAACGGCCAGACCGAGTTCGGCCAGAACTCGGCCTGGGACCGAGTTCGGCCCGAACTCGGCAGACATGGTCCAAAACCCCCTTTGGGGCAGCAGCAGCAGTAACAACTACTCCCGAGCTTCTCCGACATCGGACGGCGCTCGTCGCACTCCGGGATCTTCTCCACATAGGTTGGAAATCCCACCCACTCCAACAGAAGGAGATGTAAACAGTATGAATGGAGCTAGATTGCTATTTTCTTCACTACACAGAAACTTTCGTGTCCCCAAAGCATTTTTTCCATGATCACAACGTTTGATCTTTGTAAGTCATAATATTTGTTTAATGTTGCAATAAATCAGTTGCTCTATGGTATCAACGGAAAGTTTCTAGTATTTAAAGGCAAATTGGCCTAAAGAAATATGTATTGATCGTGGTTGTGGATATTGAATTGATCTACCAGGCAAGATCTCCTGTAGAGAGTGGTTGTGGAAAAAAAAAATATTGAATCGAACATAAGCCTCACCGTCTCGAGTTGGCTCCAGTTGTTGACTGCTGCAGCTGACATTTTTTGGAAAACGGTTATTCAGAGTTTGTTCAGCTTGGAGTTAAAGCTAAAACTGAAGCAATGGATACTGAAGCTAACCTCTGGAAAATACCAGACGAATTTCTTGATCCAATTCTGATACCTTTTTGTGTTCGTCTTTTAGCAAATATCTGGAATTAAATTTGTCGCAAGGAACGCACTTCCAACGTTAGACTACAAAAACAAGTACTCATCGTGGTTGTGTTAAGAACTACATTTTGGAAAACTGTTGAATTGATCTATTAGTCAAGATGAACCACATTTTGGAAAACTATTGAATTAATCTATTAGTCAAGATGAACTACACTTTGGAAAACTATTGAATTGATCTATTAGTCAAGATCTTCTATAGAGAGTGTTGGAGTGGGTGGGGTTCCCAACCTATGTGGAGAAGATCCCGGAGTGCGACGAGCGCCGTCCGATGTCGGAGAAGCTCGGGAGTAGTTGTTACTGCTGCTGCTGCCCCAAAGGGGGTTCTGGACCAAGTCTGCCGAGTTCGGGCCGAACTCGGTCTGGCCGTTCCAGGGTTTGGCCATCCAGTGCTGGTTGCCCCACACAGAGTTCTGGCCGAACTCTGTGTGTCGGGGGGGCTGAAGCGGATTTCATGATGAGTTTTCATCATTGGATCTAATCCAACGGTCCAGGTTGGTTGCGGGATTAGGGAGATATATTGAGTTTTCTCAACCCTAATTCATAATCGTATGATCGCATTGGACAACACAAGTTTGAGAGAGAAGGAGGCAAGAGTGCCATTGCAACTTCGGAGAAGAAGACGGAGGATCGAAGGTCGTTTTCGAAGGAGATCGTGTTCGGGTAATCTCTACTCGTCGTTCTCGTTCTTCGTAGCCTTGTGATCATTGTTCTTGTCTCTGAGTGTTGTGGGGATCCGATTTGGATCGGAAGGAGTTTGTAGAGGGTGTAATTCTTCTATTCCATTAGTGGAGGCTTCTCAGGGTTGGACTCCGATCGTCCCGTGGTTTTTCCCGCAAGGGTTTCCACGTCAAAAATTCTCTGTGTCTGCGTGGTTGTTTTTGTGTGCTTGTTTTTGGGTTCGTGCGTTGTTTGCTCGGTCCTCTCGCAGGTACTCTCCGGTTTGGAAAAAGGTTTCCGTGTTTCTTTCCCAACAGAGTGGTATCAGAGCATAGGTTTTGTTCTGGCTGATACCAACAGAGTGGTATCAGAGCTTTGGGTTCAAAGGGTGTCAGGAGTTGACAGAGGAACCAGAGAGGAGAGATGGATGCGAAGCCGGTGCGCATGGTGAATCTCAATGGCACAAACTATCATTATTGGCGGAGCAAGATGAAGGATTTGCTATTTGTCAAGAAGCTGCATCTACCTGTGTTTGCAACCGAGAGGCCCAGTGATAAATCCGAGGAGGACTGGAAGTTCGAGCACATACAGGTGTGTGGGTACATACGGCAGTTTGTTGATGAGAACGTGTACAATCACGTTGCCAATATTGAGCACGCGAAGACGTTGTGGGATAAGCTGGAATCCTTGTATGCGAAGAAGACCGGGGTAAACAAGTTGTTCCTGATCCGAACGATGATGGGTCTGCGGTACAAGGATGGGGCGTCTATTTCGGATCACTTGAGTGAGTTCCAGGGCGTGGTTGACCAGCTATCTTCTATGGGAGTCAAGTTCGACGACGAAGTTCAGGGACTGTGGCTGCTGTGTACCTTGCCAGACTCGTGGGAAACCGTACGAGTATCTATGATCGCTTCTGCTCCAGAGGGCGTGGTCAGTCTGGAGTTTGCCAAGAGCGGGGTGTTGAATGAAGAGATGCGGAGACGTTCTCAGGGCACTTCATCCACATCCCACCACTCAGAGGCACTTGTTTCAGAGAGCCGCGGAAGGGGCAAAAGCAGGGGTCCAGGTGGTGGCAGAGACAAGAGCAGGGGGAAGTCCAAGGGTCGGTACGAGGACTCAGAGTGTTATCATTGCGGTAAGAAGGGCCATATCAAGCGGAATTGTTTCGCTTGGAAGAGAGAGAAGAAGCGCGACAAGGGGAAGCAAGAAGAGAACACTACAGCGGCGGCCTCGACGCATGGAGGCGATGTGATCGTCGTAGGTGATGAGGTCATTACTAACCTCGCCTGCGATGACAATTCTTGGCTGGTGGACTCAGGGGCTTCAGCACATGTATCTCACAATAGGGCACTGTTTGCCACTTACACGACAGGCGACTGTGGCGTGTTGAAGATGGGCAACGGAGATGTGTCGAAGGTGGTTGCCATTGGAGATGTGCATTTGAGAACGAAGACGGGTGCGGTTCTTGTTCTCAAGGATGTTCGTCATGTCCCTGATATCCGTTTCAACCTGGTGTCGGTTGGAAGGTTGGATGACGAGGGATTCTTCAGTCTCTTCGGGAATAGTCAGTGGAAGCTTTCCAGAGGTTCGATGGTGATTGCCAGAGGAAGCAAGAAGTCCGGTCTCTACTATATGGAGGGGAGCGCAGAGGGGTCACAGGAGGTGAACGCAGTCAGTGACGCGTCTACCGAGTTGTGGCACAGGCGGCTCGGCCATATCAGCGAGAAGGGGATGAGCTACTTGGTGAACAGAAAAGTGATTCCGGGGCTCAAGTCTACAAAGTTGGAGAAATGCACGCACTGTTTGGCTGGGAAGCAAAGTAGGGTGTCTTTCCAGAGTCACCCAAGTTCGAGGAAGCCGGCGTTGCTCGAGTTGATTCACTCAGATGTCTGCGGTCCTATGAAGGTAAAATCTCTTGGTGGTGCTTCTTACTTTGTAACTTTTATTGATGACTGTTCTAGGAAGGTTTGGGTCTATGCCTTAAAGACCAAGGATCAGGTGCTGCCTATTTTCAAGGAGTTTCAGACCTTCGTTGAAAGGGAGACGGGCAAGAAGTTGTTGTGTGCTCGGTCCGACAATGGCGGCGAATACATCGGTCCCTTTGATGCGTATTACAGAGAGCAAGGGATACGACACCAGAAGACTCCGCCAAAGACACCTCAGCTCAATGGTGTAGCGGAGCGCATGAACAGGACACTGATGGAGAGGGTACGGTGTTTGCTGTCAGAAGCAAACTTGCCGGGCAGTTATTGGGGTGAGGCTCTTCTCACAGCTGCTTATATTATTAATTTGTCTCCTAGTGCTCCTTTGCAGGGTGATGTGCCTGACAAAGTATGGTACGGCAAAGAGCCGTCATACAGTCACCTGCGGGCGTTTGGTTGTAAGGCCTCCGTGCATGTACCGAAGGACGAGAGGACCAAACTTGAGCCGAAGACGAGGCGATGCGTCTTTGTCGGCTACGGTCGGGATGAGTTTGGCTATAGACTCTACGACCCAGTGGAAGGAAAGCTCTACAGAAGCAGGGACGTGGTGTTCGTCGAGGATCAGACCATGACCAACACTCAGGATTCCGAGACGCCTTCTGAGGCTGAGGAATTGCCTGAGTTAGAGTTATTTTGCTTCGAGCAGTTTCCAGAGGACATCGCGGAGGATCCAGTTATGGGGGAGCCGGTACATGGAGTTGCTCCCAACCTTGATCATCAGCCTGCTGATGGTGGTCAGGGTGTCCCTCAGGAGGATGAGCATGCCGGAAAGACAGTTCCTGAAGGGGAGGAGGCTGTCGGTATACAGCCAGCACCAGTGGCTCCACTGAGAAGGAGCAACAGGGATCGTCGACCATCTACGAGATACTCGCCGGATGAGTATGTGCTACTGACTGACGGGGGGAGAGCCCGAAAGTTTCGCAGAGGCTATGGAAGACGAACACAGGCAGGAGTGGATGGTGGCTATGCAGGAGGAGATGAGTTCCTTGCACACCAATTCTACTTATGATCTGGTGCGGTTGCCAAAGGACAAGAAGGCTTTGAAAAATCGATGGGTGTTCAGAGTGAAGCAGACGGATGATGCTACTCGCCCTCGATACAAAGCGAGGCTGGTAGTCAAGGGCTACGGTCAGCGGAAAGGCGTGGATTATGATGAGATCTTTTCGCCTGTCGTCAAGCATTCGTCCATTCGGGTGGTGCTAGCATTAGCAGCCAGTCTCGACTTGTAGGTCGAGCAGATGGACGTGAAGACGGCGTTCCTCCACGGTGATCTTGAGGAGGAGTTGTACATGGAGCAGCCGGAGGGATTCTGTGAGAAGGGCAAGTCACATTTGGTCTGCCGGTTGAGGAAGAGCTTGTATGGTCTGAAGCAGGCTCCGAGGCAGTGGTACAGAAAGTTCGAGTCGTTTATGGGGGAGCATGGTTATGCACGGACGACGTCGGACCATTGTGCATTTGTGAGGTATTTTGCCGATGATGATTTATCATCTTATTGCTCTATGTTGATGATATGCTATTAGTGGGTCGGAATGCCACTAGGATAGCGGAGTTGAAGCGCCAACTGGGCGCGGCCTTCTCTATGAAGGATTTGGGCGCAGCGAAGACTATTCTTGGGATGGAGATCAGCCGAGAGAGAGAGAGTCCAAGCTGCTACACTTGTCCCAAAAGAAGTACATTCACCGGGTACTTCAGCGTTTCGGGATGGACGGGTCGAAGAAAGTGAGTTCCCCCCTCACGGCTCACTTTAAGTTCACTGAGGAGCAGTGTCCATCTACCGAGGACGAAAAGGAAGATATGGAGCGGGTTCCATATGCCTCAGCTGTGGAAAGCCTTATGTATGCTATGGTGTGTACGAGGCCAGATATTGCTCATGCAGTTGGTACGGTTAGCAGGTATCTTTCGAATCCTGGAAGGGTACACTGGAGTGCGGTCAAGTGGATTCTACGATATCTTCAGGGCACTGCTGGTTGGAGACTTTCCTTTGGTGGTGACGAGCCGAAGCTGGTTGGGTATACCGACGCTGATATGGCTGGAGATGTAGACACGAGGCGATCGACTTCAGGCTACGTGATGATGTTTGCGGGAGGAGCAGTGTCGTGGCAGTCGCGATTGCAGAAGTGTGTTGCTTTGTCGACGACGGAGGCGGAATACATTGCGGCGACGGAGGCTTGCAAGGAGCTGTTGTGGATGAAGAAGCTGTTACAGGAAATGGGACTGAAGCAAGAGCAGTATACTTTGCTTTTCGACAGTCAGAGTGCTATCCATCTTGTGAAGAATCAGACGTTTCATAGCCGGTCCAAGCACATCGAGACTCGGTATCATTGGATACGGGATGTGGTTGAGAAGAAGGACGCGGAGCTTGAGAAGGTGCATACAGATGACAACGGAGCTGATATGTTCACGAAGATTCTACCAAGGGGGAAGTTTGAGTACTGCAGGCAGATCGTCGGGATGACGACGTCCTCCCCATAGTTGTGAAGGGGGAGATTTGTTGGAGTGGGTGGGATTCCCAACCTATGTGGAGAAGATCCCGGAGTGCGACGAGCGCCGTCCGATGTCGGAGAAGCTCGGGAGTAGTTGTTACTGCTGCTGCTGCCCCAAAGGGGGTTCTGGACCAAGTCTGCCGAGTTCGGGCCGAACTCGGTCCCAGGCCGAGTTCTGGCCGAACTCGGTCTGGCCGTTCCAGGGTTTGGCCATCCAGTGCTGGTTGCCCCACACAGAGTTCTGGCCGAACTCTGTGTGTCGGGGGGGCTGAAGCGGATTTCAGGATGAGTTTTCATCATTGGATCTAATCCAACGGTCCAGGTTGGTTGCGGGATTAGGGAGATATATTGAGTTTTCTCAACCCTAATTCATAATCGTATGATCGCATTGGACAACACAAGTTTGAGAGAGAAGGAGGCAAGAGTGCCATTGCAACTTCGGAGAAGAAGACGGAGGATCGAAGGTCGTTTTCGAAGGAGATCGTGTTCGGGTAATCTCTACTCGTCGTTCTCGTTCTTCGTAGCCTTGTGATCATTGTTCTTGTCTCTGAGTGTTGTGGGGATCCGATTTGGATCGGGAGGAGTTTGTAGAGGGTTGTAATTCTTCTATTCCATTAGTGGAGGCTTCTCAGGGTTGGACTCCGATCGTCCCGTGGTTTTTCCGCAAGGGTTTCCACGTCAAAAATTCTCTGTGTCTGCGTGGTTGTTTTTGTGTGCTTGTTTTGGGTTCGTGCGTTGTTTGCTCGGTCCTCTCGCAGGTACTCTCCGGTTTGGGGAAAGGTTTCCGCGTTTCTTTTCCAACAGAGAGTAGTAGATAAGCCATCTAGCCCAATGGATTTTATCTACTTGGGTTACTTTCAGCCTTTCAGAGCCAGTTCTATAACTTCATAGATGAGTTCACAAAATACGCGTCTATGTTATCATATTTTCTTAGCACTAATACTTGATTATGTAATGATGAGTTTGAGATGTTTAACCATATAATTTCTAATATTTCATTGGTTTGTCTACATTTTGATAACCAACAATTCGGATCATCGGTCCAAGTGAATCATTCCAATTGATTTTTACACACAATACAATGCAATAAAATTTTCTGTATCGCTTCTCTGGACAGCGTATGATCGCTTCTCGGACAGCGATCATTCATATGGATATACTTAGCAAGGATACGCGGCTACACCAGCGATAGTACAAAGCTGCTACTGGAAAAAAGTGGCAAAAGGTACCCTAACCTTTTCATTCCCACACAAAACTAGGACATCCTTACCATGTGTTATATCAGTATCCTCCTGCATTCAGAAAATTTTGGGCTACTGGTCTCACAATTGTTCTGTTGCTTTAGTTTTTCTTTCTTTTTGATGGACTTATTTAACTTGTATATATTTTAATGCATTTGTTATGCCATCTTTTGTATGGACTGAGCATGAGGCTTTCTTCTGTTTCCATCTCAAATATTTGGAATAGTTTCTCTTCAATAATTTTGTCTTCTTTTTTTTTTTTTACTGAACAGTTGGCTCTTCGTGTCGGATCATCATATGTTGCATTTCTTATTGTGTCAAATTATCAATGGAGCAACGGACAGAATCATTATACAAGTGCTTTTATTCAATTGATCCGTAGGTTAAGGTATATGCATATGCTTGATTTCGACTTTTTATTGTTCCAAAATAAATAAAATTTTCTAGGTAAGATATGGAGGGAATGAATGAGGAAGAGGTGTTGGAGGGATAAAGCGCATCTCCAATGGTGATATCTAAAATTGAGTTCTTATCCTACTAGCCATTGTACTTTAAGGAGATTTCTATCCTAGTTGGAAGAGTTTTTATATAGAAATTGTAGACATACAAAAATGCTCTCCAATGGTTCTCTATTTCTATCCTGTGTCACATAGTAAAAGGACCAATTTAATGGTGTGGGGCCTAATAATAATTGTCATGAGAGAGGAGAATTTCTATGAGAGTTTTACATGTAGAAATCCTCCTAGAAAAAGTTTTTATCCTACATCATTGCCACCTAGGATAGAAATGGTGATAGAAATCACAATTGGGATAAGTTTTTTCTAAGAGCATCTCTAACCCTGTTGTGAGTTTGAAAAAATGGTTGTCACATAGGAATCACAACCATTTTTTCCAAAAGTACTTCTCCAATGCAAATGTGGAATAAAGTGTGGAGTTGACATGGCAATGACATGGCAAAGAGAATGTGAAGTTGGTTGTCTAGATCTAGACAATGCACTTCACAATGTCTTTATGTCCACATCATCATTTGTGAATAAAAATGTTTATAAAAAAGAAGTAGAAGAGTAAAAGTTGTCTTGGAAGTTATAAAAAATTACTTTGTATTGTATTCTCAATACTTTTGCATTGGAGATGACTTTTTAAACTCATTGTCATTTGTGAATATAATCTTACTACCTATACAAGACATTGTCTTGTGTTCCATGCCACCTAAAATTCACAGCACAAAACAAGACAATAGGGTTGGAGATGCTCTAAAATGGATTTCTTCCATAGAAATAGGGAAGATAGAAACCCCCATTGGAGATGGTCTAATAATAGCACCACTTTGCCACATTAGTAGTGGCTCCAGTTAACAGAGAAATGAACATCCATGGTATATGATTTTAAGTTTCTTACACTGTATTGTGACTTGAAGACACATTAGTTGTGCTAGCTAGTTAAAGAAACAATAATGTTGTAACTAAGTAGGTGGTGATTTATGAGTTATTGTGTAAATATTGAATGCATTCATCTTGTTGTTTTGTTTTTTTTTTTTTACTTATCCTGTCTTTTTTTTTTTTTGAGATGTCCGAATACGTACGGAACTTTGTGCACGCTGCATTGTATGCTTGTTGAGCCAACTGTTTCCAACTTCCATAAAATAAATAGAAGAAATAATACGCTCTCGTGGCTCGATCCACTAATCATCTGCCATCCAGCCGGGATCTTATACCTCTCCTGCCTATTCGATAGGCGCATTCCCGAGGAAAGGCACTTGAAAAGTATATAGAATTTGAGAAAATTGCTAGACGAACTCCTGGCTTCACAGGGGCAGACCTGCAAAACCTAGACAACAGTTTCTCTTAAGCCTCAGTGAACTCGAAATATCCACATTGTCTTTAACTGTCGCTTCACAATTGTGTGTCGAAATTAAAATCTGATGAATAGCATTAGCTACGGAAACAGGCTCGTACATAGGGATAATTCCGATGGGGGATTTTTGGGCTTGGTGATATATAGCCAGGCCCAGAGAGCCATGCTCCAACTCCTCTATAGTTTATTTGGTCCAGATCCAAACACTTTCACAAAGTTCCGTAGTTATTTTCTCGCGTAGTTTAAAAAAAATTAAAACCTAAAATTCTTCTAACTGCATAGATATGTATAAATACTAAATATTTTAGAAAAATATTTAAACTAACTACATGATATTATCTAACTAAATACATATCCAAAAGTTTAAAAAATATTTATAATAAATCATAACTAAAATATGTTCAAATTATATTTAAAATATTCTAACATAATTAAAAAAATTATATTTCAATCCTAATGTACATTTAGTGACTAGTGAAATATAACTATAAACCTAAAATCCGGAAAAGCATTTGCCATTTGGTGCTACCTACTATAGACCCTGTCCAAGTACAATGAACTTGGATTATTTCATAGTTTGAAGGATAAGTCGCTTACATGTTATATAATTACATCCTTATCACCGGCATTACTTTATATAAATGCACGTACTTTACGCGTATAATAAAAATATTATCCAATTATAGTTAAATATCTCTTCTAAATATCTCTTCTAACTCATGTAGTTAAGGTGCAAGGTATTTTTTTTTTTTTAGTTGAGTTCGAATTTTCATGTTAACAAATTTTTACTTTTTTCAACAATTTTTTATATATTTATTTTCTTAAATAAAATGGACCTGATATAATGACGGCTTAGACGGCTCTATATAGTGAAAGATATAATTCCGTTGGTTTTCTTAGTGTACATTTTTTTTATCCTAAATATTGAAATTTTGTTGAACTTTACATTCACCTCCATTCTAACTTTGAGCGTTTGAGTGGCTACGAAAAGATCATCTTAATTGTAGAAGATCCTATTATCCAGAGAAAAGCTCTTCGATCCAGTCCAATACTTTATTCCGAAATTTTTAGTGATGGTAAAATATCATCAATGTATCTTGTTTTTGAAAGTCCATCAACCACATCTTCTATATTAATGCGACTTAAAAACGACTCAAAAGTAAACCGTCCAAGTCTTATGTATATCATTATTTAAATAAATTAAAAAATTAGTTAAAAAAGATAACTGTCTCATCATGGTGAATCATGGTGACTCTTCATTTTGTAACCCATGACTCTTCACTTTGTAACTCCTAAGTGACCTTTCATTATGTAACTCCCAATCTCTCTTCCTATATAAAGAGAGGTTGGGATAGCTTGTAGATAGATTGATACACATATATTGATATACATTGAGAGGTTGAGCTAATTGTTCACAACACGTTATCAGCACTTTGCTCGTGCAACGCCGGAGACCCGACGTACGATTGTTTTCTCATCTTCTTCCACCGTACGGTAAGATAGGTAAAAAAAAAAATTGTTAATATACTTCTTCATTTTGAGAGGTATGATCATGCGGTTAGCGTACAGAAGAATATTCGGACTTGCATGTATAAACATAGATTCTTTCTTTCTTCCCCCCACCGTTTGGCAATATATTCACTCACCAACAACAAAGTCTTTATTCTAAAATTCTGGCCTTGTTTAACTAATTTCTTATTGCATCTACACTAATAACAAAGTCTTTATTATGAAATTTGTTCTTGTTATCTATTTTTATATATTGCATCTACACTAATATTATAAATATTGGTGAATTTCTTGCTTCATAAGTGTTGTTTTAATGAGTTGCATAGAGCAATGGATCGTAATATATACTCAGAAATTTTTTTTGAAAAATATACGAGTAAATTTCTTTTATCAAATATATTTTGTTACAGCAATATTTTTGTTATAGAAATTTTGTTACGAAAATATACTTTGGTAAAACACAATATTTTGTTCAAATTTTTTAATCAAAATATACTTTGGCGTGTTTATCAAATAGTCTGCTGTATATATTTTGGTAAAAGATATTTTCTGCAATTTTTTAAACTAACAATTTCAGAAATTTTTTGTTAATAGTACTTATCCCAACAAAATATTTGTTAGTTATTTTCTGAAAAATAATTTTTTTTGAAGAAATTTTTTTTCATGCTGACGAAGAAATTTAGATGCTAACATTTTTTTGGTAATGATGGATTTGGAGCGCCCCGGCGAGCGCCACAGTGCCATCTGCGTCCCGACAAGCACCTCAATAGCATTTTTTTCTTTATGTTACTCAGTGAATTATTGTAACAGATGGGTAGTAAAAAATTGTATTTTTTTCTCGCTATTTTTTGGCGTCGCTTCATTAGACGTCGGAAAAATAGTTGACATTTTTTTGGTGCCGCTTGCTTAGGCACCAATTCTTTTGTGTGTTGCCTACTTATGTTGTACGTTTTTTTTAGCGTAATGGCGTGGAAATTGAAAAATTGTCTTGGCAACATAAACAAATTCTGACCGCCAAATTTGGGCCTCCCAAAAATAACCTTTTTGGTTAATAATTTTTCAAAGGCAACGCTCATTTTGAGCACGCACTAAATTGTCACCTTTTGCACAGTTCGCAAATAGCGTAAATTTCTTGAAAAATCTTATTTATTCTTACATTTGACAAAAATTTTACGAAGTCTCTCCGAATAGGCTCACCTATTTGGGTATGATTTCAGAAAGAACTTGGGGCTTGGTTTTTAAGTGGTCCCCGGTGACCCTCCTCCCTCATTTTTTCGCCTGGTCATATTCACGTACAGCTACTGAAAGGGGTTGACCGAATATTATTTTTTGCTCAAATTGTATTTATAATTATACATTTTGCAAGAAACTTATTGACCTCTCTATATCGGCCCGTCGATCGATATAAGATAATTTTTAAACAAAAATCGTTTTTTCAAAACCGTTGTTTTTATTTACGATTGTTTGTTGTTGCTTATACAAACCAAATCCATATAAACCTGTCGTTTTATATGTTGACTGATCAAGATTTTTTCTCCTGTTGTAGAAAAATGTCGATCAAGATTGATTTTCCCATCCTTGAAGCCTCTGACAAGAACTACTTGGACTGGACGCAAGACATCCAGAACCATCTAGATGCGCAGGGCCTCTTGGACGTCATCTATAACGAGGAAGAGCGTGAAGTGGAAGTCACTCGCTCAATGAACGCCAAAGCGATGATTCTATTCCGCAGGCATTATCTGACGCCATGAAGGCAGAGTTCATTGAAATCTCCTCGCCGAAGACGCTATGGGACTCTCGAAAGAGCGCTTCGACCACCAGAAGACCATATGGCTACCTGAAGCACGCCATGACTGGTTGAACCTGCGCTTCCAAGACTTCAAAAGTGTAACTGATTACAACAATGAAGTCTGCAGGATTCGATCACTTCTCCAACACTGCGGTGAGATATTAACCGACAGTGATCTTTTGGAGAAAACATACACCACATTTCCTTCCACTGACAACTTGCTCCAGAAGCAATACCGTCAGTCTAAGTTCACCAAGTTTTCCGAGCTCATCACCCAGCTTTTACTAGACGAGAAGAACAGTCTCATTTTAACGAGAAACAACAATTCTCGTCCTGCTGGAACAAAGGCAATTCCAATGCCTGATGCCAAACGCTCTCCGTGGACCAAATCCACGGTGGAAAGACAAGGGCCAGTTGTCCCAGCCAAGGAACAGAGGCGAGTTTAAGTCTCGCCACCCAAAGCGAGATTCTAACAAGAACCAAGGACCTTTGACTCCTAGGCAGTCTCATGGTAAGAACCAACGGGCCAGTCGTCCCAAAGCGAGAGTAGCAGGCCAAGCGCCTACTCTCTGCTACAAATGTGGTGCTTATGGTCATATGCAACGGACTTGCAGGGCGACTCCCCAAGAAGTTAATAACTATCACAAGGGGCGTCGGGCCGAAGCAAATCTGGTCAACGAGTGCGAAAATCTAAATCTTGAGACCCCCGATTTTGTAGCAGAAATGGAAGAATGAATCTCCATTTTCTCTCTATATTTGATTTAAGTCATGAAACTTTTGGTGGTTTGTATTTTCTGTTTTCTCGATAAATTAAAGTTCTATTTCGAACACTTTCCTCAAACGTGTGACAAATTTTAATTTTTTTACTTATAGGCATGGACCAGGGGCAGTGGATTGTCTGGTTGATAGTGGAACGACTCACACTATCTTGAGAGATAAATCATACTTTATCTCCTATACGCCTAAAGTAACCTCAGTGACAACCATTTCGGACCCTCAACCCTTGTTCAAGGTTTTGGCAAAGCCCGTTTTTTGTTGTCCAATGGTACTCCGTTGAAGTATCAGAGGCCTTATATTCTCCAAGGTCCAGTCGTACCTTACTGAGCTTTAAGGATATTCGAGAAAACGGATTTCATGTTGAAACTGCTCGAGAACATGGCTTCGAGTATCTTTTCATTACCTCCACTCAGTACGGCCAAAGCGTATCATGGAGAAGTTGAAAGTCTTTCAAGTGGTTTGTATCTTACTACGATACAACACATCGAGAGTAATCTCATCATTCGTCAAGCGCCAGTTGATGAGAGGACTTTTATGCTATGGCATGACCGGCTGGGTCATCCGGGTCAAAATACGATTCTTCGTACTATGATGCATGCATCATGGGCATCCCTCTTGGAGGAAAGAATTCGTTATAAATCCGAAAAGCCTATGCCAAGCTTGCTCGATTGGGAAGACGAATCTCAAGCCACTCCATGTGAAACCTACGAGATTAGTTTCCAATTCCTTGAGAATTCATGGAGATATTTGTGGACCAATCCAACCAACATGCGGACCATTTAAATACTTCATGGTTTTGGTTGATGCATCGACTAGATGGTCACACGTATTGTTTGTCCACCCGAAATGCAGCGTTTCCTAAACTCCTCGCCCAGATCATTAAGTTAAGGGCTCACCATCCGGATTATCCGATAAAGTCTATTAGACTTGATAATGCCGCGGAGTTTACATCAAAGACTTTCGATGACTATTGCATGACTTTGGGAATAAATCTTGAACACCCTGTTGCGTATGTTCATACCCAAAATGGCCTAGCGGAAGCTTTTATAAAGCGACTGCAAGTGATAGCGCGGACCTTGGTTATGCGCACCAAACTTTCACTACCTGCATGGGGCTATGCAATTTTGCACGCTGCAAATTTGGTCCGTCTGAGGCCCATGGCCATCCAACCACTTTCCGCGTACCAGCTGGTTACTGGATGTGAGCCTGACATCTCACATTTACGCGTGTTTGGGGGTGCCTAGTCAATATCCAATTGAGCCGATAAGGCGTTCAAAATTTGGACCTCAGAAGCACGGAAAATATATGTCGGTTATAACTCCCCGTCATCATTCGCTATTTAGAGCCCTTGACAGGCGATCTCTTTACCGCGAGACACGCGATTGTGACTTTGATGAGGCAATCTTTCGTCGTTAGGGGGAGAAATACACGCTAACGTTGATGAGGAACGACGTGAATTAGCGTGGCATGTGCCCGTTTTGCTCATCATGATCCCCCCTCTGCACATAGTGATAAGGAAGTGCAGAGGATTCTAGGTCTGCAATATTGCAAATCAAATGCCAGACGCATTTAGCGACCTAGCAAAAGTCACGAGATCATTATACCTGCTGCAAATGTGCTTGCAAGGATAGACGTCCCTGAGAGACGCCATGTTCCTGTGAAACATGTTGCTCCCGGTCGAACCCGCCGAGCAAAGGACGCAGCCATCGACCGTCCAGTCCGCCGCTATTCCCAAGAAGAAGGGAAGACCGGTTGGTTCCAAAGATGTTCTGCCCCGGAAGCGGAGAAATCTTGTTAAAAGCGTTTTGCCACATGAGATCATTAAGGATCACGACGATGTATTAGAAGAGCGCGTTCCAGATGAAACGCCTATTCCTAATCATGCCGATAACCTCGAAAATCCGTCGAGTGCTAGCTTAGACGATATTTTGAAGCAAAATAAAACTGTCATCGATGATGTGTTCATATACTCGTGGCCACTGACATTATGAACAATGATGACATGGAACCTCGTAGTGTTGCCGAGTGTCAACGACGAACGGACTGGTCACAATGGAAACAAGCAATCCAGGCTGAACTAGACTCCTTAGCGAAAAGAAACGTGTTTGGACCTGTTGCTCCAACACCACCCAATGTTAAACCAGTTGGTCACAAATGGGTTTTCCTAAGGAAGCGTAATGAGAGAAATGAGATTGTGCGATACAAGGCTCGCCTTGTGGCGCAAGGCTTCTCACAACGTCCTGGAATTGATTACGAGGAGACGTATTCTCCCGTAATGGACGTTATAACGTTCCGCTACTTAATCAGTTTAGTAGTTTCTGAAAAACTGAATATGCAGCTCATGGATGTGGTCACAGCCTATCTCTACGGGGATTTGGACACAGAGATATACATGAGAGTCCCTGAAGGACTAAAGATGCCTGAATCAAGTAGTTCCCGACCACGGAACGCGTTCTCGATTAGGCTGAGGCGTTCGCTATATGGATTGAAACAATCCGGGCGAATGTGGTATAACCGCCTAAGCGAATACTTGATCGGTTTGGGATACGTTAATAACGAACTTTGCCCATGCATGTTCATAAAGAAATCCACTTCAGGATACGCAATCATCGCGATCTATGTAGATGACATGAATCTCATAGGAACCGAAAAAGACTTGTTAAAAAACTGCTGATATCCGGAAGAGGGAATTCGAGATGAAGGATCTTGGGAAGACACAGTTTTGCCTCGGCCTGCAGATCGAGCACCGTAAAGAAAGATGGAATTCTTGTCCATCAAGCAAACTACACCCAAAAGGTGTTGAGACGCTTTAGTCATTTTGACGTTAAGCCGTCCGCTACTCCCATGATCGTCCGCTCTCTAGACATTACTAAGGACCCATTCCGTCCAAAGGAGGACGACGAAGAGATATTGAGTCATGAGTGCTCTTATCTGGGTGCAATAGACGCTTTATTGTACTTGGCCCAATGTACTAGACCGGACATCTCGTTTGCTGTAAATTGTCTAGCTCGACACAGCATCGCGCCAACACGCCGCCATTAGAATGGCATAAAAGATATTTTCCGCTACCTTAAGGGTACTACGGACTTGGGCTTGTTCTATCCCTACGCGGTTTTGAGTGAGTCCAACGCTCTTGGCACTCGAAGCAACGCGACCCTTATTGGCTACGCCGATGCGGGATACTTATCTGATCCGCACAAGGGGCGTTCCCAATCTGGTTATGTCTTTACCATTGGGAACACGGCGATTTCTTGGAGGTCCCGCAAACAGACCTTAGTGGCTACTTCAACGAACCACTCTGAGCTACTCGCGCTCTATGAGGCGACTAGAGAGTGTGTATGGCTTCGAGCTGTTATTGGCCATATTCGAAGTACATGTGATCTTCCATATGACCCAGATGAACCTGTTGTCGTATGAGACAATACCGCTGTTATTGATCAAGCGAAACATGGTTACATCAAAGGGGATGCTACCAAGCACATATCGCCCAAGTTGTTCTTTACACATGAACAACAAGCGCTTCAGAAGATTGAAGTGCAACACATTGGATCGGAGAATAACCGTGCAGACTTGTTCACCAAGTCACTGCCAAAACACTCGTTCCAGAAACATGTCAGAGCAATTGGACTTAGGAAGCTTTCAGAGCTAGCCTAAGTGAAACATGTTTCCTATACCCTGTTGTGCATGTGAGGGGGAGCGCCCCAACGAGCGCCTCCAAACGCCCTGTTGTGCGTATATCCCGCGCCCTGTCGAGTGCGAGTGAAAAGGGGAGCATCCTGATGTATGCTTGTGTACTCTTTTTTTCTTAGACCAAGTTTTTTCCTATTGGGTTTTTCTTGGCAAGGTTTTTAACGAGACACATTTCAAATCTCTTATTCACTAAGGACTATTGTGATCAGGGGGAGTATCCAGTGTATACTTCTAAACCATCGTGTACTTTTTTGTCCTTCGATCAGCGGTTTTTTTCCCACTGGGTTTTCCCTGACAAGGTTTTGACGAGGCATCTTTGTAATGGTTAGTTTACCCCCATCACACTGACCTGTGTGTACTCTTTTGTCCTTCGACCAAAGTTTTTTTTCCACTGGGTTTTCTTTGGCAAGGTTTTAACGAGGCACAAGTAGGTGGTCATTTTTGAATCTGCAAGCTACAGACAGACAAAGAAGCTCAAAGGTGTTTACAAGCAGAGTTTGTGAAGAGCCAAGGGGGAGTGTTGTAACTCATCTCATCATGGTGAATCATAGTGACTCTTCATTTTGTAACTCATGACTCTTCACTTTGTAACTCCTAAGTGACCTTTCATTATGTAACTCCCAACCCCTCTCTTCCTATATAAAGAGAGGTTGGGATAGCTTGTAGATAGATTGATACACATATATTGACATACATTGAGAGGTTGAGCTAAATATTGTTCACAACAATAACTAAATAATTATCTAAATATTCCACTAATTATTAAAAAAAATTAACCAAGCATTTAACTACATATATTTACAATTAAATAATTCTAAATCAAGTGGTTAAGATGTGATACATTTTCTTTGATTGTTTGAGTTTAGTTCCTAGAAATGGCAACTTTTTATAATAAATTTATATTTTTTAATATTTTTTATGTACGTGTACATTACTAGTAACATATAATTGTAAAATGGATGTCGAGATTATTTGTTGTATGTTTTTTCTCACCAACTTCTTGCATGTCCATCCACCTCTGTACATAATGGGGTTTGCAATCTAGGGGTGGGCATACGGGTCCAGGACCCGCGGTTCCGATCCGGCCCGAACCGTATATTGGTCAAACGGGACGGTTCCTAAATTTTGGAATTTAAACGGGACAGGCCGGGGCGGGTCGTGTGACGCTAACGGGGCAGGGCGGGTCCTATTTTTAAAATAAACGGGGCCCCGAACCGACCCGTTTCTAGGAGTATGATTTTTTTTTTTATCAATTTTGATTTTTTTTCATATTATAATTTATAAATAATAGCACACGTTATTGTTTAGTAAACAAATTCTAGAAATTGAAAAAACATAATACTTGTTTTGTTCTTCTAGATAATAGAACATGTGTAAATGTTTACTATTCTATAATTTTTTTGAATTTTTTTGGGATCCGTTTGGACCCGCGGGTCGGCTCGGTTTGGACCCGTTTCGAACGGGTCGAATCCGTACCGGTTCCAATATTTTTTGGGCCCGTCCCGTCCCGTCCCGTCCCGTCCCGCCAATTAACGGGTCCGGTCCGGATCCATAAAATTTGGATTGTTCAACTAAAATATCCTTCATTGAACTCAAATCAACTAAAATATTTTCCACCTCTGTACATTGGACTGTTCATTTGAGTTCAATGAAGAATATTTTAGTTGAAAAGACATTTAGGGTCTGCTTGGATTGAGAGGGAAAAAATAAGTAGAGTTAAGTGGGGTTAAATGAGGGAGAGTTAAGTGAGGGAGCGTAGAGTCAATACATAGAAGCTTGTTTGTATTGGAGGGAGAGTTAAGTGAGGGGTGTTTAATAATTCTTGTTTGGATTGGAGGTTTTGAGTGAGAAGATAATTAATAAAAGTATGATAGTTACCAAAATAACCTTATTACATATGTCATAAAATTAAATTTGATTGTAACTTGTCAAAATATCTTCACAAATTAGGAAGGTACGGAGCAACATGTTGAAAAAAAAAAAAAGGAAGAAAATCATGATATTTTATAGAACAAATGAGAGGTATTTATGACTTTTTAAACAAAATCCCTCAATCACTAGGGGTGTAAACGGACCGGACGGACACGGACAGTCCAATGTCCGTGTTTGGTCCGTTAATGAAAATGAGTTCAGACGGACGACACGGACAGTTCATTGTTCAAGTTCGGGCCGGACGAACACGGACAATCACTGTTTGTTAATTCAATCGGACGGTCCGCGGACAAATTAAATATATTACCAAAAATTATTATTTTATCAAGATACCTCAATAGTTGGTCCAAAAAATCTAGTTGAAAGAAAATACAATTGAAGGTTATAGAATACAACAAACAATAGTAAAATGATAACAAAAATCGAGACGGGACAACAAAAACTTGATGCAAAACCAAAATATTTTGACATAATTGATACAAAATCAAAAGGAGTCTCCACTATCGGACTGTTCGCGGACGAATTCGGACCGGACATGGATATGACCGTGTCCGGGTCCGATTTTTAATCGGACCAAAGAAAATGTCCAAGTTTTGTTCGTTAATGAATCGGACGTTCCGCGGTCGAACCATTTATCGAGCCGGACACGTACGGACAACGGACTACTTTGTCCATTTTACACCCCTATCAATCACCCTCCTTAACCCTCCGATTTGGAGGGTTAAAAAAAGGGGCAAAAGATGGTGAAATAAATTCTCACTTAACCCTGTATAACTCTCCCTCCTAAATCTCCACTCTCAAACCAAGCATGATTTTTTTTCCCTCATTTAACTTCCCCTCACTTAACTCTCTTAACCCTCAATCCAAACGGACCCTTCCACCTAGGTATTCACTTTATCAGACTAGGAATTCATTTCCCCTTCCAAATTTTTTGACTTTTCCAAACATCGAATTTTTTTTTAATAAAAATTACAAGGAAAGAAAATAAACAAGTAATTGATTTCCTATCTTTTTCGCGAATTCGTCCTTTCCTTTCCTTTCCTTTCCTTTTCTTTTCTTTTGGCGAACCAAATTAAACCCTAGTGTATTGGGCTAGACAGTCTGGTCTTGCATAATAAAATATTTTTTTTAAAAAATATCTTATTATTCTCCATCTATTCATAGTTTATGAGCTTTTCAGCGAGTCAAATTTGAACCAGCTCACGGATTGGCACCCATAGTCCATATAATCTTACTGTGGGCGAGGATATTTCTGGAATGATTCCCTACCCATTAAATAAAAAAAACACACACACATAAGTTGCCGATCCAAAAGAGAAGAGAATTCGAAACCACATGGAAAAACTAAGCATAAAAGTATGCATTCTAGATCCATAAATTCGAAACGGATATGCTCGTCTTAGGTGTTACGCACTTGCACATGTTTAATGAACGTTCATTGTTTAGTTGGAGTTGGCTAAGTACCGTACACTTGTAAGTAGTGTTTTAAAAACTGGACCAGCGACACCGATAAGATATAACATGTTGTTCAACCACTAAATTAATCTAAATGTCGAAAAGTTCATTTTCTTTTATATAATCCGTGGTGGACTCAGACTGGAGCCAACCTCAAAAAATAAAATAAATAAATAAATTCTATAATTTTTTTTATTTTTTGTAGGAGTTAGTTAATACCTAGCCCATCATTACCCTTTTTAATTCATCTAGTATACATTTTTGGATCCACTCTGATTTTTACAAAAAATATTTATGTACAATCGATTTCTAAAAAACAGTAGTACGTCCAATACTTATTGAATTAGAAAAAGCTATCGACTAACTGGTCAACGGGTTGAACCGACCGGAACATGAGCATATCCGGATTTGGATTCCCCATTTCCATAAGCGACAACTCTGCCGGTCGTACCCAAAAGGAGCTAAGCTCTGCCGATCGAGAGTTTGAAATCCATGTCAAAGTATAAAAAAAATTATCGCTTATTAATTTAAGTTATCCTGACTAATTTAATCTGGTGACCAACTCTCCGTCAACATAATTATAAGTTCCGAAGTTTCATCGATTCGCAGTTCTTATCTAGAGCCTAACATGGGCACCACGTATGATGCATGGCAATATATGGCCTTCGGAGGCTCCGAAAGGTCGGTATTGGACCAGCAAATCACGTTGTGCCACCTAGGTTTTTGCTTAGGATGCGGAGGGCGGGAGACGTGGGGATTCACTGACACAATTTTTGCAATACTTTATAAATTACATATTTATATTATAACTCATACTAATTATATAATATCATAAGTGGTAACAAAACACGTGCACCATAGTTTCCTCATATGTGGGCTTTAATAGTTTTGAGTTATTTAGTTTTAAGGTATAGTATAATATTAAAAATTTAAGTTTAATTTTTATATATTTTTTCTTTTTATATGTCCGACGTAACGTACGAAACTTTGTGCACGTTGCGTTGTATGCCAGTTGGACCCACTGTCCACGTCTCTCCCGCGGTTTGATTATGAGATCATCCGTCTAGCCAAGAAGGTTATAACTCTCCTTGTTGACCACAAGAGCCAGACGAGCTCGGTTAATTTTTATATTGGTTAAAAGAATATGGGTCTCGTCCTGATGGTTTATTTGGACTGATCGTTCAAAATGGAGGCATAAACCTAAATTTGGAATATTATACGATATTCTAACAATAAACTAAAATATGTGAGGCTTGTGTTTATTTAGTTTCTTCATGACCAATCGATAATAAGATTTGTGACATTGTTGTTTACTTCTGATTTCAGCAGCCACACAGCCCTTCGTGACTCTTAAGTTGCAAGCATTTAATAACGCGATTGGGACCAGTATACACAATGTCCATGAAGTCGTTACCATCGAAACTGCCACCAAGAGGGTTGTGTGGCTATTGAGATCATGCTAGAAGCAAACAACAGTCTCACAAGTATCACTTACGCTTGGTCATGACAAAACTAAATAATTCAAGTCACACAACCCCCATCATGCAATAAAATAATCCAAGCCACACAACCAAAATGAATAAGAGATTCGGTTCGATTTGAAAAAATCGCTTGAAAATACTAAAAAAATTATCGGTTTCAGTGTGGTTTGTTCGTTCCAA
>JANAVB010029637.1:0-45167 GCA_029216955.1 Iris pallida
GGACAGTGTCTGGCTTGTACCAATCCAGTGTCTATCGAGAGATTGATGTCATTGCGACATGTATGTATATTAAGTATAATGTACTTATTATTTAATAAATAAAATTTATTTCACTTTTGATGCATTTTCATTCATATATATACTTTATTATATAATATTCCAACTAGAATATCCATTATACCTGCAGGTCTAAATCTATATTATCAATTAAGAACTAGATTTGCAACAATACATATTTTTATGAAGTCTTCTAATGAGATTTCAACCTATAGGTTATACGATACAATGTTCTTGCCACTATACTAAAATTCTATATTGTTAGAAGAGTTGAATGTTATATGTTTATATTATTCAAATACAAACATAGCTCGAGTATCATAACTCATTATTAGTAAATATGCACTTTTATATACATATTTTCACAAGTTTGTTTTTTCTATTGTAATTTAGCAAATTGAGGATGTAAATTGGGATGCCACCAGGAACTGGCCCAACGGTTGAGCTTATTGGGTTATGATTAGAGAGGTCCTGGATCTGAGCCCTTACCTCAACACAAAAGAAAAATTAAATTAGATTAAATACGTTTAGATACTAATTTTGTTGCACAGATGAAAGCACTAAGAAAGACTACTGAAAGAGGACCTAAAATAAGCCCAAGTTCAATAATTCTCATGGGCGTAGGAAATAATAAGCCGAAAGATTATATAGGCTCACATGAAGATTAGAATTGCAGAAACAGTGGGGCAATAGTAGCCAATTTGCCACATTAATCACAAAGAAAAAAAAACTTTTTTTGAATGAATCGATTTTTTGTTTCAATCTGACAAAATTTTGAATGAATACACAAGCGATAATGAGAGAGGCAAGTTTTGTGCTTCAGACAATTCCAGTGCCTCCAACGAATTCTTTCGACTGCAGTCATATTCATTTATGTCCATAGAACATCTATGAAACAAAATTGTTAAATTTGACAGAATATGGCTATAGATAAAATTAAAGAGACCAACACTTGGGATATCATAAGTAGAGAACAGATGAATCCTAAATTATCAATGAAAAACCGGAAAGAGAATAAAACAGCCATCCAAGTTGTGTACCACCAATTAACGCTGCCCTCCGGCCACCCTCCCACCTTCCGACCCTCGCCGCCTACTCCCCCACCGCGCGCGTCCGGAGGGTTTTGTGTGTGTGTGAGAGAGGAGAGAGGGAGAGAGGGGGGCTACCTGAGAAGAAGGGATGAGGAGGAGAGAGGAGGAGGCCGGAGGAGCGTGCGAGCGCCAGAGGAGGGAGAGCGAGAAAATTGGGGGGAAGAAAAATTTTGGGGAATGATCGAAAAGAAAACCCTCATGCCCTATATGAAACATTTACGACGTCAGCATGCGGACGTCTAATTAGTAATATACAGCGACGTTCTATAACAGTCGTCGCTACGCGTCGCTATATTTAAATAATTAACGACGTGTAGCAACGACATTGTGACGCAGATTCCCATTTAATAAATTAATGTCACTGTTCGTCGCTATTAGTCGCCAATAGCGACGAATAGCGACGACACATTACCACGGCCCTAAATTCCTAAAAATTAGCGACGTTCGTTCATGGAATCGCTAAATTCGTCGCAAATCTGCCATATTTTGGTAGTGTAAGAGCAAAGCATATACTTTCTCTTAGATCTCATGTGGACAAGTACCCTGAATCTTCTCGTTGTACTCTTCTTATTGCCTCCACCATTAACCCATATATAGGATGAGAAAACCTATTTAGGTCATAATAGTATTTCCTAGATATTAAGTTCTAAAATAGGAAAACATGTTTACCTAAATAAGATACCCTATTTAGTTTAGAAAATCCTAAAATAGTCCAACATTAATTATGGACGCTCAATCTAATCAAATTAAATATTTAATGTAGGTTTTTAAATCGCATCAAATCAAATATTTGATCAGATTTGGGCCCCACAAATATGTTATTATCAACTCCAGACTGGACTCTAACTGTCTCCCCCTCCAGTTTGATGATAGATGTTGACTTTGTGGATCCTCAATTGGACTCCATGTATGTCGTCCTGTGACAGTGTCTTTCTCCTATGTTATTACTCTCTAATACCCCGAGCTGCTTCACATCTTCCTTCGTCTCTAGCTCATCGACCGTCACGTCAACGCTAGCTGTCATGGGTTGTACCTCCTACACCACAATGATCCTGCTGACATCAATAATACGGTCAAAACTGAAGTCCCTGAAATCAGTCTCACTATAAGTCTTGGTTGTTGTTTTCCATAACAAAGAGTTGAACGAATTTTTGTATTCAAATGTATAAAAGGTACAATAAGAACTCCTGAATAGGAGATTTAAGTACAAGAATTTTTGGGGAAGTGTGACGGTGGAGATCGAGCACTGCAGCGGCTCCTTTACTCCATTGACGATTTATTACGCCCCAAGACCAGAATACTAGCAAGTGGGGACGGACAAGGCCAGCTAGCAATCACAAAGTACACCAGTACTGAAATTATGTATAAAACTGTCAAGACATGGGGGTTACTTCTACAATCCAACAGTCGATCCTAGGTTAAACAATCCTAGGTATCTCAATTACAGACAATTAAACAAGGTACAAGAAGTAGAATCATCAGACATACAATAGTAAAGCATCCCAAACCATTTATACATGGATGATCATGAAGCTAGTCATATCAAAATAGAGAACTAGCAAGAGTAATAGTCATACATGATAAGCTCTAGCTATAGTCTAGAATACGTAAATCATGTCTGGGCCCGTAGGCTAACTATCAAGGACCAAAACACGATCTAAACACGTACTCGGAGGCTAAACGCCATAAAAGAACAATGTACATATCAAGTGGAAGAATAAAATAAGAAAACCCACTTGGGTACTCTGGTGCTCTGGATGGTCACCGTCGAGTAGATGGTGCGGAAGATCCTCTGGGCTTTTCTATCAGATCTGGCCAAACAAAACTAGTGGGGTCAGACCCCCAAATAGCATACCACAAAGGAAGCGAAACTATGAACTAAAACCAGCAATCACTAACATCAATAATTAGAGATACAAATAAAAAAGGGCAGATCGAGACTCGTGCACTACCAATGCACTTATTTCGAACATAGGAAGACAATAAGTAAGCATCTTGGAGCATAAAGTAATTATCATGCAACATAATGTAAGTATAGACATGTTAAGTAAACAGAAGCTTGAAAACATGTAAAATCAACTAGCCATGTAAGCATGTGAGATAGCCGGGTCATACGAACATGGTGACCCAAGATAGGGATCATGTATAGCTTGAGAGAGAACTGAACATGTGAGCATGTGAGATAACTGAACATGTAAGCATGTTAGAACAAAAATAGAATGCAATGATAGGTTGACTTAGGAACTATTCCGGAAGTCAAGTTGCAACCCTTAGGCCAAATAAGGACCGGGGTTGTAACCCTTCTCCAGAACAGAACTTAGCCTTCGATCATTCATTGATAAAAGTAAGCATATAGTGTACTGAAATAAACATTCGGACACTGCCTAGACAAAACTAGACTGGACTGGACTGGACTGACTCTATCCATTAATCACGGCCAAGCAATGAGTACGGCTTGATACTTTAACTAACTAGGGTTATCACAAGCCTAGTTACTAACAAGATGCAAAGAGATTTCCAAGTCCAGTTATCCGCCTACTGCTACCGGAGTGACCCCAGCAAAAGAAAACAAGTATAGCAGACATACTGCAGTAAGATACATGTTTTCTAAGGAGGTGCCCCACTCGACGGTGAGCTGGAAATGTGATCATCATGATAGATAGCTCCAAATCCCATGTATATATATAAGGCCGGGATCAAACGGGCAACAGGTAAATGGGAAAGTCTCTTCATGAATTACTTGATCAATCTAGTCATTAATCCTAGCCAGATTCAGTATGAATCCCTGACAGTGGAAAATCAGGAATTCATGTCCTAGACATGATGCAATACAGAACATGTAGCTTGTACAACACACTCAAAAGAAACACCCACGGTGTCCAAATCATTCATTACTTGTAAGCCAATAAAGCTGTCGTAACAGCATTCATGGTTCATGTCATGTCATATCATGTTACTTGTTTAGAGTGCACCACGACGGGTCACTATCATGTTAAGCAAAGGAGAAAGTCATATATTATGAATGCACCACAATGGGTCACCATCATGTTAAGGGTACTTGTTAGGGGTACGTCACGGCAGGCCACAATCATGTTAAGCAAAGAAGTGACATGTGACTTGAGTGCACCATAACGGGTCACTATCGTATTAAGCAAAGAATAAAGACATTCATTATGAGTGCACCACAATGGGTCACTATCGTGTTAAGCAAAGACGAAAGACATATATCATGAGTGCCCCACCACGGGTCATTATCATGTTAAGCAAAGAAGAAAGACATATGTCATGAGTGTCCCACCATGGGTCACTATCATGTTAAGCAATCATAGACGTAAGAAAGCTTATAGATAAATTGATAAAAGGTGCATTATAACATATGAGAAAGAATAAATGAGGTAACTACTTGGCCTAAAACATCAATTGAATCTGTGCTAGTATTAAGGATATGAGAGGGGTACAATCATTTTTTAACTGTACAATATTATCAAATCATGTTAAGAAATTCATTTATTAAAGAAGTATCAAGCTATTATGTAGGGTCGTCACAATTTAGGCTTCGATAGAAAACATGCAATGCAATCATAAGCTCCATATCAAGAATGAAAGAAACTTGCATAAAATAGTTGGTAACATATTCTTGAAGACAAGGAAAAGATCTACAACTTTTATGTTAGGAGTTGGAAGAAATTTTGGCCACAAATCAACCAAATAGGACATAAAATAGCCCAAAACAGCCAAAACAGGCACTATACGGCCTTCTACGGCACTATGCAGCCTTCTGTGGCACTATACACCCTTCTGCGATATTATGCGGCCTCCTGCGACACTATGCAGCCTTTTGTGGCACTATGCTCCTGTGGCACTATGCAACCTTGTGTGGCACTATTCAGCCTCCTACGGCACTATACGGCAGGCTGTACTATGCGGCAGGCTGTATCACTATGCGGTACTATACGGCAGGCTGCACTATGAGGCAGGCTGTACTATGCGGCACTATGTGGCAGGCTGCACTATGTGCTACTATTCATCGTCCCTGTCAGAATCAGGACAGATGAACTAAGAAATGCTCAAATCTTATTTTGGTCATAACTTTCTCAAAACAAGTCGAAATCTAACTTTTCAAACGTCCATTTTAAGTAAAATCGAATTTTCTACAACATAGAACAACCAAAACTTGAAAATAATGAACTTTAGTAGATCAAAACACAAGAAAACCAAAAAGACTATAAACTTAGACCTACAAAAATTCATCCACCAAAATGGAAAATGCCAAGTTCTAAAGATGCTTAGAATCATGTAAGGAAGAGTTTAGAACAAGCAAAATAATATTTGTCCAACATTTGGCAAGATGTTGCCTTAAGTTGGAGGAAGATAAAGAGGATGAAGATGAAGATAAATAAAATAATGGAAGAGAGAGAGAGGAGTTGGGTTTTTATATAAACCCCTTCTCATTCCAAACCAATCCAAACCAAGCCAAACCTAATACCAAGTTGAACCGAACCAAATTAAACCAAGTCAAGTTTAACCTATACTTTGGAAAAATTTAAAATATTTGAAAACCAAGAAATATGAAATACGGCTCAAAATACGTACCCATACATAAATACTGATACAGTGAGACGAGTCTCACAACTCTCTCATCCTTAGAATAATTTCGTCCTCAGAATTTTCTAAAGCTTGTCGAGTTAAGATAACTAAAACAAAAGCTCAAGAAAACACAATCATCTCTATAAAATATAGCATGGCATATAAGTAAATAGAGGCAACTGTAATATAAATAAATGCGTAAGCAATAACAAAATCACAATCAAGAAGGGCTGGAGGCATATGAATAAATATGTCTCCTGAGATAGAGCAGGCCTACGCTGACTCCAAAAATAGATAAAGGTCAAGTCTCAAAGTAAGTCGGTACCAATGACATAGTCCAAGACATGACTCTACCCAGGACGTATCATCGTGGTCGATACCAATGAAGTTATCACATGCCTCGACTACGAAGACAGAAGAGTTCAGACGAGAAACTCGCCTCCACTTACCAAATAAGTCAAGCCGGCTATTGTACTCCATATGTGGATAGAATACAAGGTCGCCTACAAGAACCCAAGATATATCTCGACTCTTCGTCTGAATGCTGAGACTGATCCTCCACAACTGGCCTGACAGATGATTGTTGACCTGCCATCGGCAAAACCTAAACAGATAATCGGAAGGATTAGGAACAGTGTCCCAGAAAGTTAAAGGACACAAGGATCAAATCGAAGGAACAGGAGAGATCAACGATTAAGGCAAATATCAGGTCAAAGGATCAGAGATAGAAAATAATATGAAGGATATCAATAAAGGATAATTGTAACTGAGATAACTAAACATCAGTAACCCCCACATATCTGATAAATCAGACCTTGCATGGGCCACCACTAAAACCTATGTCATGCCCCAAGACCATAATACTAGCAAGTGGGGACGGACAAGGCTAGCTACGTAATCCCAAAGTACACCAGAACTCTGAAATTACATATAAGTTGTCAACACATGGGGGTTACTCCTATAATCCAGCAGTTGATCCTAGGTTAAACAATCCAAGGTATCTCAATCACAGGCAATTATACAAGGTACAAGAAGTATGATCATCAGACATACAATAGTAAAGCGTCCCAAACTATTTATACATGGATGATCATGAAGCTAGTCATACCAAAATAGAGAACTAGCAAGAGTAATAGTCATACATGATAAGCTCTAGCTATAGTCTAGAATACGCACATCATGTCTGGGCCCGTAGCCTAAATATCAATGACCAAAACATGAGCTAAATACGTGTTCGGAGGCTAAACGCCACAAAAGAATAATGTACATATCAAGTGGGAGAATAAAATGAGAAAACCCACTTGGGTACTCTGGTGCTCTGGATGGTCACCGTCGAGTAGATGGTGCGGAAGATCCTCTGGGCTTCTCTATCAGATTTGGCCAAACAAAACCAGTGGGATCAGACCCCCAAATAGCAAGTACCACAAAGGAAGCAAAACTATGAACTAAAACCAGCAATCACTAACATCAACAATTAGAGATACAAATGAATAAGGGCAGATCGAGATTCATGTACTACCAATACACTTATTCCGAACATAGGAAGACAATAAGTAAGCATCTTGGAGCAGTAAGTAATTATCATGCGACAAAATGTAAGTATAGACATGTTAAGTAAACAGAAGCTTGAGAACATGTAAAATCAACTGGTCATGTAAGCATGTGAGATAGCCGGGTCATACGAACATGGTGACCCTGCATAGGGATCATGTATAGCTTGAGAGAGAACTGAACATGTGAGCATGTGAGATAACTGAACATGTAAGCATGTTAGAATAAAAATAGAATGACAATGATATGATGACTTAGGAACTATTCTGGAAGTCAAGTTACAACCCTTAAAACAAACAAGGACCGGGGTTGTAACCCTTCTCCAGAACAGAACTTAGCCTCCGATCATTCATTGATAAAAGTAAGCATAAACCATAGTGTACTGAAATAAACATACGGACACTGCCTAGACAAAAGACTAGACTGGACTGGACTGACTCCATCCATCAATCACGACCAAGCAATGTGTACGGCTTGATACTTTAACTAACTAGGGTTATCACAAGCCTAGTTACTAACAAGATGCAAAGAGATTTCCAAGTCCAGTTACCCACCTGCTGCTACCAGAGTGATCCCAGCAAAAGAAAATAAGTACAGCAGACACACTGCAGTAAGATACATGTGTCCTAATGACGTGCCCCACTCGAAGGTAAGCTGGAAATGTGCTCATCATGACAGATAGCTCCAAATCCCATGTATGTATATATAAGGCCGGGATCAAACGGGCAACAGATAACTGGGAAAGTCTCTTCATGAACTACTTGATCAATCTAGTCATTAATCCTAGCCAGATTCAGTATGAATCCCTGACCGTAGAAAATCAGGAATTCATGTCCTAGACATGATACAATACAGAACATGTAGCTTGTATAAACACACTCAAGAGAAACGCCCACGATGTCCAAATCATTCATTACTTGTAAGCCAATAAAGCCGTCGCAACAGTATTTATGGTTCATGTCATGTTATATCATGTTACTTGTCTAGAGTGCACCACGACGGGTCACTCTCATGTTAAGCAAAGGAGAAAGTCATACATTATGAGTGCACCACAACGGGTCACCATCATGTTAAAGGTACTTATTAGGGGTGCTTCACGACGGGCCACAATCATGTTAAGCAAAGAAGTGACATATGACTTGAGTGCACCGTAATGGGTCACTATCGTGTTAAGCAAAGAAGAAAGACATTCAATATGAGTGCACCACAATGGGTCACTATCATGTTAAGCAAAGAAAAAAGACATATATCATGAGTGCCCTACCACGGGTCACTATCATGTTAAGCAAAAAAGAAAGACATATATCATGATTGCCCCACCACGGGTCAATATCATGTTAAGCAATCATAGATGTAAGAAAGCTTGTAGATAGATCTTGATAAAAGGTGCATCATAACATATGAGAAGGAATAAATGAGGTAACTACTTGGCCTAAAATACCAATTGAATCTGTGCTAGTATTAAGGATATGAGAGGGTACAATCATTCTCTAACTGTACAATATTATCAAATCATGTTAAGAAATTTATTTAATAAAGAAGTATCAAGCAATTAAGTAGGGTCGTCGTAATTTAGGCCAAGATAGAAAACTTGCAATGCAATCATAAGATCCATATCAAGAATGAAAAAAACTTGCATAAAATAGTTGGTAACATATTCTTGAAGCCAAGAAAAAGATCTACAAATTTTTTGTTGGGAGTTGGAAGAAATTCTGGCCACAAATCAGCCAAATAGGACATAAAACAGCCAAAAACAGCCAAAACAGGCACTATGCGGCATTCTGCGGCACTATGCAGCCTTCTGCGACATTATGCGGCCTCCTGTAGCACTATGCAGCCTTCTGTGGTACTATGCAGCCTTCTACGACACTATGCTGCCTGCTGCGACACTATACAGCCTGCTGCGGCACTATGCAGCCTCCTGCGGCACTATGCAGCAGGCTGTACTATGCAACAGGCTGTACTATGCGGCAGGCTGCATCACTATGCGGCACTATACGGCAGGCTGCACTATGCGGTACTATGCGGCAGGCTGCACTATGCGACAGGCTGTACTATGCGGCATGCTGTACTATGCGGCACTATTCATCGTTCCTGCCAGAATCAGGACAGATGAACTAAAAAATGCTCAAATCTTATTTTGGTCATAGCTTTCTCAAAATAAGTCAAAATCTAACTTTTCAAAGGTCCATTTTGAGTAAAATCGAATTCTCTACAACATAGAACAATCAAAACTTGAAAATAATAAACTTTTAAAAGGCTATAAACTTAGATCTACAAAAATTCATCCACCAAAATGAAAAATGCTAAGTTCTAAAGATGCTTAGAATCATGTAAAGAAGAGTTCTAAAATTCCTAATTTATACTACGATTTTTTTAATAAATATGGTATTGATTTTTGTACTTTGTATTTGTACGTCCCGTACGAGTTTGCATTTCGTAAATTTCTCGTCAAGTGCGAATAAGTGCGTAGTACATATTTTTATAAAACATTTTAATTATATAGATGTAGAAAATATTTTAAAATAATAGACGATAAATATATTAAGTATGGGCTCATTTAATATGTAATTAAATATGGGTTCATTTATATATTATATCGAAAAACAATAGACGAAAAATATATTATATTTTCGAAATTAATTATTAGCATTAATATATTATTTCGAAAAACGTATATTAAATATGGGTTCATTTAATATGTAATTAATTATGGTGATTTAAGTTGAAAAGAATATATTAAGTTATTTAAATATAGTTTAAATTAGAGGTAGAATCTATCTACATTGGATTATATTTGATTGAGTTACTTTTAAATCAATTTGAATTAAATAGTGGAAAATCTAAGGGAAATTAAAACTCTTCTTAGTCCTTATCTAGATAAGACTTTTGTAAACTCGATGATTTTTTCAAAATAAATATTTGTGGAATTTTTTGATTTTTAAATAACTATTTACTGACTTATTATATAATTTGTATTATTTTACATATATTCAGTATAATGTTTATTAGTGAATTTAGTATACAAATATATGAAGCTATTTTTCTAGTACATTAAGGATATAAACTATATTATACAATATTTCTCAAAATTTTAGGATTTATTTCATAACTTTTATTACTTTTTACATGTTACTTATATTGTACACTATTTACATAATATAGGATAAATGTCAATTTAGTATTAAATATTTCAGCTTGTATAAATGAGATTAGATGAATGTTGTTTAAATAAATATTAACTCTATTTATTATCTATAGTATTTTTAAATAATATTATAGATAATTTAGATAAATATGAATTATATTTTAAGTTAATCATAATCCTAAGTCTAATAGAAAAGCATCTCTATCTATATCCTATCCTAACAAAGCAAAATCCAATTTATTTAAATCATATCCTATCTAATTTAGGAGATAAATCTGAAATAAATATCTATATAAACCCAATACATCTCCCTTCTATCAGCCATAATTCGAAATTATTTTTAGTCCAATAGAAACTCTAAAATTCGTCATTAAAATTTAGCCCCGCTTTTTAGCAGCAAGAGCAACTTGGAACGTCGATATCTCCTAGCTCCGAACTCCGTTTCGCCTCCAGTTTTTTTAAAAGAAGCGTATCGATGTAAGGTTTCCAAAAACATATTTTAATAGACAAAATTCATTCTGTAAATTTCTTCAAAACTGTTTGAGTATCTAGTGTCCAAAAAATAAACGTATTCAGGCATTTTTGCGATTTCGGAAGATTCCGAAAATGAAAATGTGATCCATTTTGTTTTTCGGAAAGATAATACGAAAATCTATATCATATCCTAACTTCAAAAGTTATCAAATAAATATAATAGGTGCAGTATTAATTATAATTAGATAATAAACTATTTTCAGCATCCGAAGTTGTTCCTACATCTTTCTCTTTATGCGATGTTGTTGATTCATCGCCAGGACATCATCTTACCCCACTCGGACATCAGACAAGACACCTTGCCTTTGCTGTTTATTTACTTGCTTAATATCATGCATGTTTTTATCTATTATTTATTTCTAGCAAATGTAAAAATTGTACTTTCAAAATCGTATGTAAATTCAAATTACTATACTTTAGTTTTTTTATGCATTTTGACTTAGAGTTAAGGGACCACCCTTGTGTGTGTCGCATTCATTGGCCTCGACACTTGTGTGCCACAAAGTTGCGAGTTGCATATAGATATGGACTTACGTACTGACTAATCATCGGTGCGTACATGCCGTGCATTAGGATATGGCTGCTAATAGTTATGGATGTCTAGAAGACTTAGCGGTTATTAGAAATATCGTGATGTGGATACAGCACGTGCAGTACATGGGGAGGGAGAAGACAACTATTAGGCGTAGGAGCTTTCACTCGTTTACTTTCCTCTAGATGCCCTTAGTGACTCAGTCGAGTGCTAGTGGGCCGTGCATTTATTTTCCTCTAGTTGTCGTTAGTGACTCACCTTAGAGCTAGTGTACTGTGCATATATTTGTTACTTTTCTCTAGATGCCATTAGTGCCTCGGTTGAAATGCTAACGCGCCATGTTTCTAGTTTTGGAAGGCCCCTGTGTGGAACGTTGTCTTCAAAGTGCATTTTTACATAGAATGGTTAAGGACCTTTATCTGTTTGGATATATGCAATTTTCTGTTGAGCTAACTATATTCAGTTTATGGCATGATATTATGTGTCTTGTTACGTCCCTCTGAGGACCAGGTGATTTCTCCAGGTGTGTTTTTGTGATGTTGTGCAGGTGCTCTAGCCAAGGCCATGAATTGCTCTCTTCTATCGAGGTTGATTGCACTTGAGTCATCTTCGTATCGTTCAAAAATTTCTAAATTTTGTATTCTCTCTTTGTTGGAAGTGGATTTGTCTCCGCCCAACGACTTGTGTAAACAATAATTCATAAGTTATTATAAATTATTTCTTCTTTATTCGTGGATGAGATTAGTGTTGTGGCTTTCTGTACTTTACAGCTTATGTATACATACGATGGTTCCATATATTGGAGTATACTTCGTATGTATGCAGTTGGCATGATTACGTTCCTAGTCCTACGTATTTTTGGGACTGGGGCGTTGCATATTTTTGTGGTGGCCCATGCAGGTCAAGTTTATCACTTCGGTTACGTTATTATACCGATATGAGCCTGCATATAGGATTAGAGTCTAGAATCTCATCCATCTACTTGACATCTTTTCTTGACTTCAAATTCCAAACTCTCGTTCGACCTCTTTGATTTGCATCTTGCTTGACTCCTTCTATCGTAAATTCTTAGTTTCGTGCTTAGTGACAACTAGAAAGATGACTGCACTAGTATATGCTCATAGGTTAAACATATGGCTAGAAGGATTACATTGACAATTAGTATGCATTGAGGTCTTATTTGTGTATAAAAGTATTTATGTTTCCTAAAAGTATGATCTTAAGAGTTAGTAAATTCTAAGTTGGGTAGTAGAGATGGATTTTATCTTGATACTAATAAAGGATTGATAAATTGAGAAAACAAAATGTTGATTTTTGTGAACTAGTTACGATTTATTTGAGTATGAAATAGATATAAGAAATAGCTTAAGATTTTTAAATTTAATGGTACGATTTACAATTTTATTTTTGAAGGATGATAGTAAAAAAAAATTATTTAAAATATTTTGGAAGATATAAAATTGATTGAAGGAAATTTCAAATTTTAAATTTATATATGATGATTGATTGATAAGATTAATTTGAGTTTAAAGTTGGATTGATAACATTAAAAACTTGATGAACAATTTATTGGTGTTGTGATAAAGGTTAATTTGAGAATGTTGGAAGGTATTCACGAAAGGACCGATAAATCCTATAAGATGGAGAAAACAAAATTTTATTTGAAGGTTTTAGAAATACTTATGATATATGGGGATGTGAAAGAGAAAAAAATATATATCTTAAGTTTTTCGTGTCATGTGATTTAAAAAATAAAGTTATTTAGATTTTGAGTTTAAGGTTTCGATTTGTGTATTAAATGTTGGTAAAAAAATGAGGAGAGGAAAGGTGTTGACAATAATCTAAAGGGATACCTCGAGATTTATTGAAGGAATTAAAATTTTAAAGTATAATTATACTTGGCGACATAAAATGATTTTTGGTAAATTAATTTGAGAATCCCATTGAGAATTGTTAAGAAAGCTTAAAAAATTAGACGATTAGACTTGTATTGAGAAGAAACCAAGATAGACATGGGGTCACCTTAATGAGATGGAAGTATACCCCATTAATTGCCATATCATCCATGATCGTTGCACATACACAGGTGAAGTTAGTTATCTACCAAACCATGTGATTATATCTCAATTTTGACTTACTCGACCTTCCCCCAAATCCAGATCTTTTATTGTGACCTTCTAACCGTTTGAAATTTGAGAAATAAATTAATCGTTCCTTGACTGTATCCACCTAGGAGACTATCTTCTTTCTAAAAACTGTGTCCCTAAATTATTTTACTAGATTGCTTAATTAATTTTATTTCATGCTTCAACTTGATCTTCTTTAATGTTTGTGCATTAATTGTCACTTCATGAACTCCCACTTATTATTTTAGATCTTTTTGTGTCCTTTACCTTAACTTTGATATTTGGAGTGTAATACTAGCTGTTACCTTCTAACAAATTTTATATGTAAGACCTAGACGAGCTCACCTTCATGTAGGTATATCATGTCCCACTCAAACACGTCCCTTGGTACTCTATTTTTATGATATGACTTTCGGTTCATAAAGACTAGACTATAACCTTTACCATGATACCGATATATTTTTGACCAAGGATAGGGACTCAACCTCGACTCAATTCTTTTGATCCGATGTGATTTTGTTCCACTTAATTCCTTATATGCTTATCTTTGTATTTTATCTTGATTGCTTGACCCATTGTCCCATCACACTACTAGTTTAACTCTTGTAAGTTGGGTAGAATATCTCATGACCTAACAAACCTTTGTCCTTGTGGCCCATATTGATAAGTTTACTTAGACTATAGAATTCAGAGGACCCTAACTTATCTAATCAACCAAGCCATAGATAAGAAAACTCTAGGACGACTGCATAAGCCCAAACTTCGGACAAGACTTAGATTTTAATGGATCTTTGACTATTTAATTTCCTTCATTAGTGTTCCTTACTTATATTTTGACTATCTTATGATGCTAATTTAGCCTTAGTTTTGCAAGCTTATTCTTTTATCGAGCTTGTCCACGACATATGTGTTATTGGGGACGCCCACTAATACATTGTCTAATCAGAATCGGTGCATGATGGTCGGATTAACCTAGTGCACTTTGGTTCGCTTTTCATATATTGTTCGACGTGGATGGAGGCATAGTTAAACTTGGCCTCTAGAATTCCATCCGCGACTGCCTTGGCAATTTTTTTAAAAAAATTTCAATCGACTTTGAACCACTTATTCGTATTCGATAATATCTTTTTCGAACTCTTTATCATTTTCGTCTTTCGCCTATATTAGAAAGACAAACACTCGTACTTGATATCCCCCTAGTTGTCCACCATCTATTGCCAAGATAGTTAACCACTGACCAACCAATGTGACTATATCTCTGTCTTGAGTTACCTTTTTTCCTCTACCCTAGATTCATTATCGCAACATTCTAATCGTTCTTGAAACTTGAAAATGATTCAAATCATTTTCTTAACCATATCTTAAACCTAGACGACTATATTTCTTCAAGAAACCATCTCTCCTAAATGTCTAAATTATTCTCTTTGACCTACTCAATTCATTTCTATTCTCTAATTCGTGTTATAATAATTTTATTACCTTAATTAGCGACCCTTCTTCAATTCCATAACCATGATGTATTTTCACAAAAATCAAAGTCACGATCTTCCAATACATGTTTGTTTCGAATGTCGTTTCTTCGCCTCATCCAAAAATTTAATCGTATTTCGGTATTTATGAACTCTTTCTATCTTCCTACCCTAGCTATTCCTAAATTTCGAGGACAAAATTTTTGTAAGTTGGGTAGGATGTAAAATTCCTAATTTATACTACGATTTTTTTAATAAATATGGTATTGATTTTTGTACTTCGTATTTGTACGTCGCGTACGAGTTTGTGTCTCGTAAATTTCTCGTCAAGTGCGAATAAGTACGTAGTACATATTTTTATAAAACGTTTTAATTATATAGATGTAGAAAATATTTCAAAATAATAGACGATAAATATTTTATATTGCTTGAAGTTGTAAATGCGTCACGCCGAGGATTGCCAAACTTTATTTTTAGTTAAAAAAAGCCATTTTATTTTATGGTACAAGTATAACTAGTAATTTAGAAAAACTGTATTTTATGTAAGTATTATTTTTGCATACGAGTGTATATATATTTGTATTTTATAAATTAATTATTACCATTAATAAATTATTTCGAAAAAACGTATATTAAATATGGGTTGATTTAATATGTAATTAATTATGGTGATTTAAGTTGGAAAACATATATTAAGTTATTTAAATACAGTTTAAATTAGAGGTAGAATCTATCTACATTGGATTATATTTGATTGAGTTACTTTTAAATCAATTTAAATTAAATAGTGGAAAATCCAAGGGAAATTTAAACTCTTCTTAGTCCTTATCTAGATAAGACATTTGTAAATCCCTTAATTTTTTCAAAATAAATATTTGTGGAATTTTTGGATTTTTAAATAACTATTTACTGACTTATTATATTTATTTTACATATATTTAGTATAATGCTCATTAGTGAATTTAGTATACAAATATATGAAGCTATTTTTCTAGTACATTAAGGATCTAAACTATATTATACAATATTTCTCAAAATTTTAGGATTTATTTCATATCTTTTATTACTTTTTACATGTTACTTATATTGTACACTATTTACATAATATAGAATAAATGTCAATTTAGTATTAAATATTTCAGCTTGTAAAAATGAGATTAGATGAATGTTGTTTAAATAAATATTAACTCTATTTATTATCTATAGTAATTTTAAATAATGTTATAGATAATTTAGATAAATATGAATTATATTTTAAGTTAATCATAATCCTAAGTCTAATAGGAAAGCATCTCTATCTATATCCTATCCTAACAAAGTAAAATCCAATTTATTTAAATCATATCCTATCTAATTTAGGAGATAAATCTGAAATAAATACCTATATAAACCCAATACATCTCCCTTATATCAGCCATAATTCAAAATTATTTTTAGTCCAATAGAAACTCTAAAATTCGTCATTAAAATTCAACCCCGCTTTTTAGCAGTAAGAGCAACTTGGAACGACGATATCTCCTAGCTCCGAACTCTGTTTCGCCTCCAGTTTTTTAAAAAGAAGCATATCGAGGTAAGATTTCCAAAAACATATTTTAATAGACAAAATTCATTCTGTAAATTTTTGCAAAACTGTTTGAGTATCTAGTGTCCAAAAAATAAACGTATTTAGGTATTTTTGCGATTTCTGGAGGTTCCAGAAATGAAAATGCGATCCGTTTAGTTTTTCAGAAAGCTAAAACGAAAATCTATACCATATCCTAACTTCAAAATTTATTAAATAAATATAATAGGTGCAGTATTAATTATAATTAGATAATAAACTATTTTCATCATCCGAAGTTGTTCCTACAACTTCCTCTTTATGCGTTGTTGTTGATTCGTCGCCAGGACATCATCTTACCTCACTCGGACATCAGGCAAGACACCATGCCTTTGTTGTTTATTTACTTGCTCAATATCATGCATGCTTTTATCTATTATTTATTTCTAGCAAATGTAAAAAATTTACTTTCAAAACTGTATATAGATTCAAATTACTATACTTTAGTTTTTTTATGCATTTTGACTTAGAGTTAAGGGACCACCCTTGTGTGTGTCGCATTCATTGGCCTTGACACTTGTGTGCCACGAAGTCGCGAGTCGTATATAGATACGAACTTACGTACTGACTGATCATCGGTGCGTACAGGCCGTGCATTAGGATATGACTGCTAATAGTGATGGATGTCTAGAAGACTTAGCGGTTAATAGAAATTTCGTGATGTGGATACACCACGTACAGTGCATGGGGAGGGAGAAGACAACTATTAGGCGTAGGGGCTTTCACTCGTTTACTTTCCTCTAAATGCCCTTTGTGACTCAGTCGAGTGCTAGTGGGCCGTGCATTTATTTTTCTCTAGCTGCCATTAGTGACTCACCCGAGAGCTAGTGTACCGTGCATATATTTGTTACTTTTCTCTAGATGCCACTAGTGCCTCGGTTGAAATGCTAACGCACCGTGTTTCTAGTTTTGGAAGGCCCCTGTATGGAACGTTGTCTTCAAAGTGCATTTTTACATAGAATGGTTAAGGACCTTTATCTGTTTAGACATATACAATTTTCTGTTGAGCAAACTATAGTCAGTTTATGGCATGATATTATGTGTCTTGTTACGTCCCTCTGAAGACCTGGTAATTTCTTCTGATATATTTTTGTGATGTTGTGCAGGTGCACTAGCCAAGGCCATGACTTTCTCTCTTCTATCGAGGATGATTGCACTTGAGTCGTCTTCGTATCGCTCGAAAATTTCTAAATTTTGTATCCTCTCTTTGTTGGAAGTGGATTTGTCTCCACCCAACGACTTATGTAAACAATAATTCATAAGTTATTATAAATTCTTTCTTCTTTATTTGTGGATGAGATTAGTGTCGTGGCTTTCTACACTTTACAACTTATGTATACATACGATGGTTCTATATATTGGAGTATACTTCGTATATATGCAGTTGGCATGATTACGTTCCTAGTCCTACGTATTTTTGGGACTGGGGCGTTACAAGAGTTTAGATCAAACAAAACAATATATGTCCAACATTTGGCAAGATGTACTTGCCTTAGGTTGGAGGAAGATGAAGAGGATGAAGATGAAGAGAAATAAATTAATGGAAGAGAGAGAGAGGAGTTGGTTTTTATATAAAACCCTGCTCATCTCAAACCAATCCAAACCAAGACAAACCCAATACCAAGTTGAACCGAACCAAATTAAACCAAGTCAAGTTTAACCTATACTTTGGAAAATTTTAAAAATATTCGAAAACTAAGAAATACGAAACACGGCTCAAAATGCGTACCCGTACATAAATACTGATACAGTGAGACGAGTCTCACACGATTTGACGATGATTTAAACTTGCTCTGACTTTTTGATGCTCGTGAATAGAACTCTGGGTTGCCAATCAGGAAATTGTCGACCTTTTTAATGAAGAAGAACTCCTTCTATTTATAGGCCTTGCACATATACGATGTGCTTGAAATTTGTTGGAGTTCAGGAGCGCTGCGCGTTGAGATATGAGAGAATATGTTGTCTTTGCACGGTGAGGGCTGCTGCTGAGCTGACATTGTCACGCCCCGATCCTGCTAGGGTCGTTCATCCTCGTTTGATCCCTGCGGGATCGTTCGTCCTCGCTCAGGCGTGATGCGTGCAAGCCTAAGTTATGCTTGCACAAGGCCAGTACCTGCACAAAACAACTAGACAAAGCAAAACACACGCACGTAGCATATTTAATTATAGAAAACCAAATATTGGACACAGAGATTTTGAACAAGAAATACTTCTCTTATCATAACTTGATAGGATTACAAAGTACAAAGCTTGCGACTCAAAATGCCATAATTTTGCTTACATATCTCTCCTTAGAAACTCTTTTCAAACTAGCCACAATGCCTATACATCATATTCCTTTATTACGTAGTCGAAAATGAAAAGACACCTTCAAAGAAAACTTGCAACTTGACTAGAAATAAAAAGTAGCTACAAGGTAATCCACAAGCTCTACTGGGCTGGACGAGCTTTGACGCCTCACTTGAAGTTCCCTTGTCTCCTTGTTAGCTAAAAAAGGATGCCCACAACATGGATCAGTACACATCTTTTACTAGCTAGCGACTTTTGGCCTAACTTACAAATATCTATACTAAGTCACCATGTGAAACTATCATACATTTATTATGTGATCTTTCTACTTGTCTAGGTTCTTTTAAACAATTCATAAGAAAGATAACAGTGGAAACATTCCATAACTATCTTACCCATCGCCGACAGTTATCCCTGCACAAAACAGGTTAGCACAATTTGCATATATAAAGCATACTTACTTTCCGTCCCTGTAGGTTAGGTTTGCAATAAATCCCACTATATGCATAAACCTAACTATATGGTGGCCCATGGGTTATTTCCCAGGATCAGCAGTTGGGACAAACAAGCCCATCTCACTTATAGACATAACACCCCCTAATTGCGAGGTTTCTTTTACCTCAGGGTGCTCAATCTCCCCTATGCCGACCGATCCCCAGCGCCCCAAAAATCGATCGAGAGACCGTACCTTGTGCACAAGTTATCCTAAGCCAAATGCACGAGATGCATTCTATCAAATAAAATATTTTATGGCATATTAAACAACATGCATCTGATTTCAATAGTTCTCTTCGATAGGGACACGATTCCATTCTTTCATTTTGATCGATCTCAAACCAATTAACATTTTCTATAACATATTTTGTGTAAAGCAAACTCTGGAAACCTGTAAGCAATCACATTGAGCAAGTAGAGCAACAGTTCTATTTAGCAAGCAATCTAGTTTATTTATCTTTTCTTATGTTTTGTTATTGTGGTATCGTTGGTCAGAGGGACGCAACAAAAGAGTGGACTAAAGATCATTTTCTTAGGGCGTGGAGATAAACGTTCGCCCGATTAAGGCAACTCACCAAAAGAATCTTATACAAGAGAAGGAGGGACTTTATACAATGATCACACGCCGCATATGCGTCCTCCTATATTGGCACCAACAAGCGATTAACATACTTCGATCTCTTTCTATCAAGATTCAAAATGAATGCGCAATGCGATGAAAGCGAGCAATGAAAACCAATCATCAAAAACTAACACGAAAACGATTCATCAAAACCAAGCAGTAAAAAAACATCCAACAAAACTCTTGTATTCATTTTAATAGAAGCTGATCAATTAATTGGAAAGGTTCATTGTATTTCATCTGTGATCAATCGATACCGGCAAAGGTTTCCCCAAATACTCATTTCAAGACTGAGTCAGCAAGCCATAACTATTACATAGTGGACCGCGAGGAGTGGGGCACTACAGAGATGTGGCGGACGTTGAGATTCTCTTCTATCAAGATCTCGGGTGGTTATCAGCATAACCGAATAGACGACATGTGTTATACATCTAATGCTCGAGACTTTTTGTTCAGATAAAGCCGACCGGGTTTGGCTCATATCCAAAGAGTCAGGTTTTGTCTCTATCTTTGGGTCAGCGGTTTAAACAAACCAATTGGATATTGTCTTTATCAATAGAATAAAATTCTGCTCTTATCTTTGGAGCGATGGTTTAAACAAAACAGATTGGATATTGCTCATATCAACAGAACTAAACTCCGTTCTTATCTTTTGAGTGGAGGTTTAAACAAACCGGTTGGGTAATATCTGAAAAGATATACGTAGAACAATGCCACCTCATAGGACTGTGCATCTATGTGAGCTGCGCTTCGGGTGAGGCTTCGATGTCACTGTACTTTTTAGGCGACGAGGAAACTTGTGTTTCGAAGATGACGGTGTCACTGCACTTTTGGGCGACGAGGAGACTGTGTTTTGAAGGCAACTGAGTCACTGCACTTTTGGGCGACGAGGAGACCGTATTTCGAAGACGACGGAGTCACTGCGCTTTTGGGCGACGAAAAGACTGTGTTTCGAAGGCAACTGAGTCACTGCGCTTTGGGCGACGAGGAGACTATGTTTTGAAGACAACTTAGTCACCGCGCTTTGGGAAACGAGGAGGCTGTGTTTCGAAGGCAACTGAGTCACTGTGCTTTTTAGCGACGAGGAAACTGTGTTTCGAAGACAACTAAGTCACTACGCTTTTGGGTGACGAGGAGGCTATTGGTGGGGTTCTGTGAAGCCACTGCACTTTTACGAAGCAATAAGGGACTTCTGAGAGCTTTGTGAAACTACTGCACTTTTACGAAACGTTTAAGGACTTTCTGAGAGCCCTTTGTGATTAATGATGCCCTTTTGTGTCTGCCGAGTCAACGTATATTTAATTACCACCATCTTTTAGGGAATTCACGGAGGTTATGGCCTAGGATTCAATTAAATGAACCTATTGAATGAGATTCATTGTGCTGATTCCTAGGTTCATCCCATTAATTTGGAGGCTTTTGACCAAGAGTACATGGCGTTTGGTCTACATTCAACCTATATAAAGGGAATCTTTTCTGAGGAGCAACGTCCATTGTCTCTTAGTATTCCCGCAGTCATGCTCGATCCCGACTTAGCTTCAAACGGCTGTTGGCCTTACACAAGTCGACTGTTGGTTGTGGATCTCTTTTTTCAAAGAATCTGTGTCCTTATAGAAGAACGACTATTGGGTTTTGAGATGCACTTGAGCGTTTGGCATGAGGAGTTCAAACCTGAATAACATCTTGGAGGTCTTCGAGGTCTAAGCTACCGGTTTTGGATTTATTGCCAGCCCGAAGAGCCATAGGTTGTGCTCTGCCCTGCTCAAGAGCCGCAATAGCATTGCGAGTAGGAACTGTATTCTTGCGCAGGCCAATATCTGCTTCATTAGCCATATTGGAGTTCCTCCACGCTTGGATAGGAAGTGGCTTGCTATGACGAAGAAGTGATTCGCTCTGACACTGCTGCACATTTAGAGGGCTGCACACGTTTTGAAGACTGCCCATTTGTAGACTTTAGGCATTTTAGTCTTTATATGTAATCATAAAGAATCTATAATAGATCTTTGTAGACAAGATTTTAATAAAGAACTTTTTCTTTATGCACTGTCTTCGTTCGTCTATTCTGACTTGTTCTTATCTGCGCTTTTAGACAATCGTTATCTTCTGTGCTTTTGTGAACAATAGGCAGCGTCTGTTGCTATCTACGCTTCTGTGATTGCTGTGTTTTTTTTTCATGCTTCTATATGACCCCCTTCAAAGTTTTTCGAGCTTGAATCAAGCTTGGAATACTTTGAACAGAAGCATGACACATATTCTTTGCAAAAATAATGCTCAGCACGCTTGCTGACAGGCTGTCGTCACGCTTAGCCTTCAGCATTAAATGTCTTGAACCGTTGTTTCATTGAAAGTTGATGATAACTCCTCTTTTTTGGGGAACGGTCATCATGATCTTAACTCTTAATTCCTACGACGTTCGAAGAGTCTCATCGAATATGAAGTGTTTTGCTGACGTGACTTCCGTAGTGATGCCCGGGGTTAGGCCCTGTGTTTCACAAAGGCATGGTTCGGGAACTTCGACCTGAGATGGGTCATTCGGTCGAGGGTGTTGAAGGCGTTGCCGCTGGTTCTCCTACGGATCCTTCTCTCCAGGGATACGAGGAGGAAACAGTGATTGAAGAATTATCCCTGGCGTACATCAGACCTTGGCCTCAAGAGGTAGTTGAAGAGGATGCTGGAGGATTAACGGTGGAAACCGTTGACGAGCTAAGTGGCCGAGCTAATGAAGAGCCAGTCACGATGACTATCGAACAGTTAGTCAATGAGGTCATTATGAAAACGGCCCAGGAGGCTTTTAAGGAGTTGGCTGATATGGTCCTCGGAGAAACGATCGAGAAGACTAATACAGAACCAGTTGATGCTGTCGTTAACGAGCCGATTACTGAGGTTCCAGCCGAGGTGGCCACTGAGATGGTAATCGATGGTGCTAATGATGAGCCTGTCGATGACGCCATTAAGAGCACGGCCAAGGAGACTGGGAAAGAATCGGTCGGAAGACCACTAAGGAATTTGTTATTGAAGATCCCTCCAACGCAGTCACTACAGAACTGTTTGAAGAGGCTGCCATCGAGCCAACTGCTATGGGCTTGGTCGAGAAGACCGTTGACGAGCAGGCGGTTGAAGCACCGGTCAAAAAGTCCACTGAGGAGTTGGTCGTAGAGACCATCGAGAAGTCGGTCAATGAGACTGTTCAAGCGCCAGTTCACACCGCTTTAGTCGCAGAAGAACCGACGAAGGAGCCTGTTGAAAAGATGGCTATGCCTCAAACAGCGTTGGCTCATACCATCCATGTACCGCCGACGACCTCCATTCCAATCAAGGCACTACCTGCTCCAGCTGTAATACCTAGACGCATATTGGCCACTGCTGCTTCGGGACCTTCTATCGCAGCATCTCCGCTGACCCCAATGAGTTTGGCTGACAATACGTATTATGTTGACCTTATTCTGGGCACCGTTCGTGTCACGACCCGCTCCCGAATAATCGGACACGAGTCGGATATGCCCAGCCTTCGTCGATGGACACGACGAAGTAAGCTGTACAATACTAAGGAAAACTCCAAGTCACAATGTAATGTAAACATCCACAGCTTTTATATATAATGTTCCCGGAAAGATCACCAATATCCACCAAGTCATTTTAGTAGAAAGTCATCCGGAAACAAATCCGGTCAAATAAAATATACAATGATAAAATCATAAAAATACAATCTCCAGAAAATAAATGCTGCAATATCCAATGCAATCACATGCTCCATGTGGCCTCAAGCTCACCTGCAACGTATCCTGTCAGAAAAAGAGCAAAGTAGAACCCCGACAAGAACAATATACAATGTAATCTGTAGTACAGAATACAAGGTAAAACCAGAATACCAGAACTAAAAATAATATTATGGTACGAGAAATAAAATATAAAACTGCAGGCAATGGATACGACAATCAATATGCAAGACGATGAACACGGCTATCAATGAACAAGACGATGAACACGATAATCGATGTAAGTGTGACATTTTGAAATATTAAACTAATGTGTGACCGACTAAGGACCACAATCAATCAATGAATCAATCAATTCTATAAGATCCGGCTTCATCGTACGTGAAGTGTACGATTAGGCTATCCATAATACCTATTTTGGGTGTGGTCACACAAAAGATAATATTTCCCCTAATCCCTGCAATAAACAATGACTCACAATGCAATGAACAAGGTCCAAGACAATCGTGTGTATTTCGTGTCCGATATGAAAACATTGTACAGGAATGTAAGACAGAAAGATAAAGTAAAAGTCGAGTCGGTGTACTTGCCTCGCTTTGGAAGCACGGGAGTAGTACTGCATGGTTGTTCACCTGTTTTAGTATAATATGGTTAGAGTTTGAATTAATATAACTAACTATTGGTTAACAAGTTAATTATTCCTTTTACCAACTATATACATGTTTTAACTAAAAACTACATTAATATATAATTTAAAAAGAGTTTAACAAATACTGTATACATATAAGCTAGTTTAACCAAAATAAGTTTAGATAGATATGCCTATTAGTTAGCCTTACACTTTTATCAAGAAAATAATATATTACTTTCTAGAAGGTAATTAGAGATTAAAACATTCCTTAATCATTTACTCTTAAAATTAAATATTACAAGTAAATATCTTAACAGTGAAATACTTATAGGAAAATTACCAGTTAATTATAGAATAGTTAAGACAATATAGTTGAAATATACTTTCCTTTTTCTTTTCTAAAATATTTAAGAAATTGTTACAAAATACATAGGCTATGAATCATCACTATAATTATTGCTACCAAATCATGACAAGAAATAATAATAATCATGCTAAAATAATAAGAAGCCCAACATCTAACTTTCCAGACTCGACCCACAAATATTCTCTAACATCTTGATACAAAACATGTTTTAAGGCATTTAGTGACTAACTGAATTAATGTAACTCATCTTAGCCCAGCCCAGCTACAACCTTAAACCTCGCATATAAACCACTTTCTCCTCCTCACTCAGCCATAAGAAACCTTAGTTACCACTCCACCCCCGACCAGCCCAGCCCATTCTCTTCCCAGAAAATCCTAACTACTAAAACAAACACATACACAGCTCATAATTCAAATCCATAGTTCAAGCCTAAACCCGGCCTAGCCCTGATTCTTGAACTGCATCCCACCCACACTGTTAAAATCAAACAAAAAACTTAACAATTTCAACTAAAGCCCAACCCATTTTCTTCCAAACCCGGCCCAAAATCCACTTAACCCTAATATTAACCCCAGGCTTTCTCTCTCTTCTTCTTATTCACACATTCAGCCGCCCGCTCCTCTCTTCATCCTCCAGCTTCTTCAACCTCTACACTCGGCTAGAAAACCTAGCTCTATGTTCATTCTCTCCAGCTACAAAACCCTAGCCCTAAGTTCATTCTCTTCAGTCCCATCTTCTTTCTCTTACAGTTCCTCACGCACAGCCGATCTCCCATGGCTGCTCCCTTCTTCTAGCCTGGTGATGAAACCCTAATCCAACTGCCAAACTTCTTCTTTCATAACCCATCTCCTTCACATGTAAACCTTAGCCATAAATCGAGCTCACTTCTACCACAGCATCTAGGTCATCTTCTCACAGCCCGACTCGTACAAAACCCTAGTCATAATCCCCCAAGCTTCTTCAATCCCTCTTCTACTCAGCATAAATAGCCCCCTTCACAACCCTAAGTCCTTCCTTGGCCACACACCACCACTCTTCATCTTCTCCAAAAGCCCCACCATCAAACCCTAAATCCTACATAAACCCTAATTTACAGAGAGAAAGAAAGAGAAGGGAGTCGAGTAGATCGAGAGAAGTTTACCAAGATGGCGGATCCCGGCACGGTGGTGGAGCAACTCTCCCGGCAACTTCGTCTCGAGATGGCTCTGCAACGGCGAGGCCCGGCGGTCCTAGCAGTAGATCCGATGGCGATGATCTCTCCAACGGTCGAGGATGGCAAAATCTGGCTGTGAGCAGTCGGGGCGGCTCGATTCGGTGTCGTGGACCAAATCCAGTCGATGCGGCGGCTCTCCGGCGTGGCTCGGCAAAGTTGGGCTCCTCGGGGCTTGGGCGTCGACTCAGGAACCGAGGTTAGCACAGTCTCTGAGATGGCCTCACGAGCTTCGAAGAGGCAGCACGATAACCTAGGCGGCTCTTTGGCTCTCGAGGGGCAGCACGGCATACGAGGACAGCGGCTCGGTTCATTAGGCGTCAGCATGGTCTACGAAGCAGTGGCTCGGCAGTTGAGATAAGCTCGACAGTCGAGACGATGACACAACTTCGAGGAGATGCTCGTTGCTGATGGCGGTGCTCTGACTCCGGTGGCTGCACGGCGAACTCACGGCGGCGCACAGCAGTGCTCGACCGAGAGGCCAGAGAGGAGAGAGAAAGAGAGAAATTGTAGAGAGAGAGTAGAGAGAGGCTGTGTGTCAGAGTGTCAAAAAATAATAAAAAATTAAAGATTTGTATTGTATTTATAATAAAATATTATGTGTGTGCGTGTGTGAGAGATGAGTGGTAGGATTGTAAATAGGTGTAGATCTGGGGGCAGAAAATAGGTTTTAGTAACAGATTTGTAAATTCAAATTTTCAAATAGTTTTTTCAAAATCAAATAGAAAACATATTTTCAAATTGCTAACTGAATTAGTTAGAGAATAACTAACTAATAACACGTTTAGTTAATCTCTTAACAGAATAATGAGATAAATAAATTATAACTAATAACAGAAATAATAAGCTAAATCTCCTAATTAATTTAGTTAACAGATTTAGTTATTACATACCAGTTAAATATTAAGTAGACTAAGTAATTGTAGCAATCTACTCCTACTAGTTAGTCAAGACCCAATAGTAAGAACAACTCCATATAATTAAGAAAATATAAAATTTCAAAATTAGCAAATATTCATTTAACAGCATACCACAATTGTTATTAAATCAAGTAACAGTTTATTCTACTGAAATAATCACTAATCATTAGTGAAAGAAAATCGGATTAAGAATTAAAGTTAATAAAATAAATTTTAGAAATTTTCTAAAATTTACCAATTTGGTTTAGGAAGTTACAAATCTACCCTCCTTACAAAAATTTCGTCCTCGAAATTTCAAGGATATCATAAACATGTTTAAGAATATAACCAGACACAAAAACTCAAAATGATTTAAATTAGCTAAGCATAAATTTTGAATTTAGGTACGATTTGAAAAATTGAGATTATCTATAAGTGATTATAAGATCAAAATCAAAATCTAGGCATGATATAGTCATGATTAAATTCTAAATATAATCAAGATTAAAATTGTGACATGTCTAAGAAGAAATCGTTTAGCATAACTAGCGCAACTATGACAAAATTCAAATCATTTAATTTCACAAAAATGTACCCAAAATTTTAGGCTTGATTTAATCTCAACTAATAGAGTGCCAAAATACAACCAATATAGAATGTTATGACTAAGAATAAAACAAAGAATTTTGAAAACTTAGCTTTTCACGGAAATCAATTGTAGTAATTCACATAAGGTCAAGATAATTTTCTGATAAAATTTGTCAATGGCAATAAGAGATAAAACATGGTGTATAACACGGTTATAATCTCAATAGTATCCGAAAAATATACATATCTGAAATCACTTTGCCTATGGTTCCTACCCCGCCAGTGTAGTGTACATCTGACTGCAGTGAACCTTTGGCTCAATGATTCAAATAGTAATAATTATCGAATATTTCTTTCAATTTTATCCTTGTTATCGGAACAACTCAAGATATCAAAAGTTTATGATTTTAGGGCATAGCTTCAATAATATCCGAGAACCTATGAATACCCAAAATTATTTTGACTTAGAGTTCATGCCTCGCCAGTGCGCAGCTGGCTGTAGTGAACCTTCGGTCTCCATAATCCAGATAAATGACTGCAGTGCGCATCTGCCACGTCATAGTAGGTCGTCGAGTACTCTCTCAACTTTGTCCTTAGAAATTCCAAGGAGTTTATGAAAATTTAACTAAGTTTTAGAAATTATGATCATAATGAGAAATAGTGTAAGTATCCCCTCTTTAGAAAATAATGAATTTTATAAGAAACCAACAGTAAGACAAAATGACTACAAAAACAAATCTCCATAGGAAATAAAATCTCAAATTAGAAACAAACTTTTGAATAACAATAAGAAATTTTAGGAAAATTCTACGTGCTACGAGAAAATCTAAAGGCAGATCAATTATTAGTAATCAAATAGTTATACTAGCAAAATGCATATAGGAAATAACCTCAGAAGTTTAAAGTGCAAAAAAATTGATAAACTCGGTGTTGCGTGTCTAAACCACCCTGCAAAACAGAAAATTGATTAGATAGGCCTAACTACATGATAATAAGCAAACTCAGTAAAACTATACCCATAACCATTTCCCACGAATCCTATGCTGTGATGAGTTTTCCTTAGTTTCGTTGGTCCCCCAATAGCACTTTATAGCCTAAGTGCCATTAGGATAGACCTGCATGGGCCACCACTAAAAACATGTCACGACCCGCTCCCGAATAATCGGACACGAGTCGGATACGCCCAGCCTTCGTCGATGGACACGATGAAGTAAGCTGTACAATACTAAGGAAAACTCTAAGTCATAATATAATATAAATATCCACATCTTTTATATATAAGGTTCCCAGAAAGATCACCAATATCCACCAAGTCATTTTAGTACAAAGTCATCCGGAGACAAATCCGATCAAATAAAATATACAATGATAAAATCATAAAAATACAATCTCTAGAGAATAAATAAAATAAATGCTGCAATATCCAATACAATCACATGCTCCATGTGGCCTCAAGCTCACCTGTAACGTATCCTGTCAGGAAAAGAGCAAAGTATAACCCCGACAAGAACAATATACAATGTAATCTGTAGTACAGAATACAAGGTAAAACCAGAATACCAGAACTGAAAATGAAATTATGGTACCAGAAATAAAATGTAAAACTGTAGGCAATTGACACGACAATCAATATACAAGATGATGAACACGGCTATCAATAAACAAGACAATGAACACGACAATCGAAACAAGTGTGACATTTTAAAATATTAAACTAATGTGTGACCGGCTAAGGACCACAATCAATCAATGAATCAATCAATTCTACAACATCCTTTTACCATTGGTTAACAAGTTAATTATTCCTTTTACCAACTATATACATGTTTTAACTAAAAACTACATTAATATATAATTTAAAAAGAGTTTAACAAATACTGTAACATATAACCTAGTTTAACCAAAATAAGTTTAGATAGATATGCCTATTAGTTAGCCTTACACTTTTATCAAGAAAATAATATATTACTTTCTAGAAGGTAATTAGACTTTAAAACATTCCTTAATCATTTACTCTTAAAATTAAATATTACTACTAAATATCTTACCAGTAAAATACTTATAGGAAAATTACCAGTTAATTATAGAATAGTTAAGACAATATAGTTGAAATATACTTTCCTTTTTCTTTTTCTAAAATATTTATAAAATTGTTACAAAATACATAGGCAATGAATCATCACTATAATTATTGCTACCAAATCATGACAAGAAATAATAATAATCATGCTAAAATAATAAGAAGCCCAACATCTAACTTCCCAGACCCGGCCCACAAATATTCTCTAACAGCTTAATACAAAACATCTTTTAAGGCAATTAGTGACTAACTGAATTAGTCTAACTCATCTTAGCCCAGCCCCGCTACAAACCATAAACCTCACATATAAACCACTCTCTCCTCCTTACTCAGCCATAAGAAACCTTAGTTACCACTCCACCCCCAACCAGCCCAACCCATTCTCTTTCTAGAAAATCCTAACTACTAAAACAAACACATACACACACACAGCTCATAATTCAAATCCATTGTTCAAGCCTAAACCCGGCCTAGCCCTGATTCTTGATCTGCACCCGACCCACACTGTTAAAATCAAACAAAAAAATTAACAGTTTCAACTAAAGCCCAACCTATTTTCTTCCAAACCCGGCCTAAAATCCACTTAACCCTAATACTAACCCCAGGCTTTCTCTCTCTTCTTCTCATTCACACATTTAGCCGCCGGCTCCTCTCTTCTTCCTCCAGCTTCTTCAACGTCTACACTCGGCTAGAAAACCTAGCTCTAGGTTCATTCTTTCCAGCTACGAATCCCTAGCCCTAAGTTCATTCTCTTCAGTCTCATATTCTTCCTCTCATAGTTCCTTACGCACAGCCGATCTCTCATGGCTGCTCCCTTCTTCCAGCCCGGTGATGAAACCCTATTTAGACTCCCAAAGTTTCTCTTCCCTAACCTATCTCCTTCACATGTAAACCCTAGCCCTAGATCGAGCTCACTTCTACCACAGCATCTAGGTCATCTTCTTCAGTCCGACTCGTACAAAACCCTACTCAGAATCCCCCAAGCTTCTTCAATCCCTCTTCTACTCAGCATACACAGCCCCCTTCACAACCCTAAGTCCTTCCTTGGCTGTACACCACCACTCTTCATCTTCTTCAAAAGCTCCACCATCAAGCCCTAAATCCCATATAAACCCTAATTTACAGAGAGCAAGAAAGAGTAGGGGGTCGAGTAGATCGAGAAAAGTTTACCAAGACGGCGAATCCCGGCACGGTGGGGGAGCAACTCTTCCGGCTACTTCATCTCGAGAGGCTCTGCAATGGCGAGGCCCGACGGTCCTGTCAGTAGATCCGGTGGCGGCGATCTCTCTAACGGCCGAGGATGGTAAAATCTGGCAGTGAGCAGTCGGGGTGACTCGGTTCGGCGTCGTGGACGAAATCCAGTCGATGCGGCTGCTCTCCGGTGTGGCTCGACGAAGTCGGGCTCCTCAGGGCTTGGGCGTCGACTCGATAACCGAGGTCAGCACAGTCTTCGAGGTGGCCTTACGAGCTTCGAAGAGACAGCGCTACAGCCTAGGTGGCTCTTCGGCTCTCGAAGGGCCGTACGGCACACGAGGACAGCGGCTCGGTCCACGAGGCATCAGAACGGTCTACGAAGCAGTAGATCGGCAGTCGAGATGAGCTCGACAGTCGAGACGACGACACAACTTCGAGGAGACGCTCATTGCTGATGGCGGTACTCTGACTCCGGTGGCGGCACGGCGAACTCATGATGGCGCACAGCAGTGCTCGACGAGAGGCCAAAGAGGAGAGAGAAAGAGAAAATTGTAGAGAGAGTAGAGAGAGGCTGTGTATCAGAGTGTCAGAAAATAATAATAATAAAAAATTAAAGATTTGTACTGTATTTATAATAAATATTCTGTGTGTATGTATGTGAGAGCTAAGAGACAGGATTGTAAATACGTGTAGATCTGGGGGCAGAAAATAGGTTTTAGTAGCAGATTTTTAAATTCAAATTTTCAAACAGTTTTTCACAATCAAATAGAAAATGGATTTTCAAATTGCTAACTGAATTAGTTAGAGAATAACTAGCTAATAACAGGTTTAGTTAATCTCTTAACAGAATAATGAGATAAATAAATTATAACTATAACAGAAATAATAAGCTAAATCTCCTAATTAATTTAGTTAACAGATTTAGTTATTACATACCAGTTAAATATTAAATAGACTAAGTAGTTGTAGCAATCTATTCCTACTAGTTAGTCAAGACCCAAAAGTAAGAACAACTCCATATAATTAAGAAAATATAAAATTTCAAAATTAGCAAATATTTATTTAACAGCATACCATAATTGTTATTAAATCAAGTAACAGTTTATTCTACTGAAATAATCACTAATCATTAGTGAAAGAAAATCGGATTAAGAATTAAAGTTAATGAAATAAATTTTAGAAATTTTCTAAAATTCACCAATTTGGTTTGGGAAGTTACAGTTCGCCATGCCTTGAAATGTGACATAGAGGGCGTCTTACGAGACAACCAATCGCTTAGACGGGCTCGGTCTGTCGTAATGGCCCAACTGGTGGCATTGTACGACTATCTAGGATATGAGGCGAGGGCGGACGTGATCGAGGCTCTCCTGGCAGAATTGGAAGCCACCGTCTTAGAGCTTCAAAATCTTGAGCGCGGTCTTTCGTCCCTGGCTACTGTAGAATTAGAGAAGATGGCTTCCGAATTTTCCCGGTACAGGCGGAGACGCCAGGCTCTGACTGACAGGTTTGCCTAGGTTAAAGCCAAGATTAAAGAAGTGACTGATGCTGAGGAGGTTCAGGTCTGCCGTCGCACAGCCTTAGAAGAGTAGTATGAGAGCCTCCGGGAGTAGATTCGGCAGCTAGAAGAGACGTTGGCCCTCGTCGAGAGTGAGTTGGCTAAGTTAAGGGACCAAAAGGAGGTCCTTCGCCAACGATCCGAGACCCTGGCTCAGAAGAGAGAAAGTAATGGCATTCGTCAAGCAGAGTTGGACCTTGTACGCCAAAACTTATCCTGGCTCGAGGATGAGGCCGCTCGACATCATGAGGCAGAGCGTCGAGCCAAAGAATTGGTTGGGCCCCAAGTTGCTCTTTTGAGGAGTCGACTGGAAGAACTTCTACATCGGTCATCACAATGTTGATGACCTTTTGTCTTTTTGTTTCTTTTTTTTTGAGAGACCCTTTTGTAAGAAAAAAAACTTTCCAATTTTATGAATAAAAAATTTTAGTTTTGCTTTTTTGCTTATCCATTTGCTGTGAACATTCTTATAATAATGAGAATTCCCTCAGAGGTAGTATGACATGAGGGGATGGAGGTAACTCCACTGGGGATAGGGTGTTTACTCAGAGATAATATGGACATGGTAAACACAAAATTTTTGGTGGTAGAATTTTTCTTACCCAGAGGTTATATGGACATGGCAAGGATAGACTCTACAGATATATAGAACGACTCTGAGGTAATATGCAAGTGAAAGGTTCTATAAATAATTATGAAAATCACGGGGGTTTGTCATGGAAGGATTGTCAACTCAGAGGTAATATAGACATGGTAAGCACGATCTTCACTGGGTGTAGAATAACGACTCATAGGTAATCTTGACGTAAAATGTTTTTTCTACTAGGGGATTATGAAAGAGATGAACTCGTTAATCGAATTCATGAACACCCATGGGGATGTGGAAATATATGCTGGTTTAGATGTCAGACATAGTATTTCTTCAGGAATTTGTCATTGATCGGCATCATTAGCAAATCACCGTTAGACTTGGCCAGTTGGTAAGCACCATTGGAGTAGATCGTCTCTATGACGAACGGTCCTTCCCACTTGGATTCGAACTTCCCAGCCGTCTTGTGAGTCATCACCATTGGTCTTCGAACTGATAAGACGAGGTCACCCACCTGGAATGTTATTTTCCGAACCTTTTTGTTGAAGGCCCCGAAAATTCAAGCTTGATAGAGCTCGATCCGTTGTTGAGCTAACAGACGCTTTTTCTCCAATACTTCCAACTCATATAGCCGTCGGCATTGATTGTCTTCGTCAGTCAGCTGGTTGGTGATAGCTACCCGTAGAGACGGGATTTGGATTTATAGAGGAAGCACCGCCTCGCTTCCATAAACAAGAAAGAATGGTGTGTTTCTCGTGGGTATTCGAACGGTTGTACGGTAAGCCCACAGACATTCGCCAAGCTTCTCATTCCAGTCGCACTTATTAGAAAAAATAACTTTCTAGAGCAGCTTGACAATAGTCTTATTGAATGCTTCGGCTAATCCATTTGTTATAAGATTGTAAGCCGTTGATGCTACATTCTATATTCGATTCTTATCACAGAACCGATGGAATGCATGGCTCACGAACTGAAGGCCATTGTCATGGATAATCCTTCTGGGAACTCCGAACCGGTATATAATGTATTCGAGGTTTCCACCTCAGCCAGTGGTACTGCTTTCGCCCACTTGAAAAAGTAGTCGGTGATGGCGAGGATGAACCGGTGTCCTTTGGAGGACGGTGGACTGATCGGTCCAATGATGTTTATTTCCCATGCTTCAAATGGCTAGGCGGCCACTGTAGGATGTAGGAACTCTGAAGGTTGGTGGATGAAGTTAGCATGCAATTGACATACCCTACACTTCACGGCATCTGCTATCATTGTAGGCCAGTAGTAGCCCATGCGACACTATCGGTCCTGTAACATAGGACCAGGCTGGTGAGCCCCGCAGGTACCATCGTATGCCTCTCAGAGTGCTTCCTATACTTTGGTTTTGGATAGATACCGTAGGAGGAGTCCATTGTATGAACGATGACACAATATTTTGGTAGTTGTGTCATAGAAGAATCGGAGCGGGAGCGAGCATCTTTTGATAGAAGTCGCTTCCTTCGGGTCTTCGGGCAGGATTCTAAAGACTGCATAGTCTATGAATAGGAATTGCCAGTCCCGAATATCAACATTAGTGTCTATTTGTACTGAGTAACTCAGACACATATGTAGATTATTCTTCGGGTAAACCAGCTCTCGTACCATCACCATAACGGTATATTAGGTTCTGGTAGGAGCTGCCAAAGAAGCGACGAGGCCAGCGAGTGCGTCGGGCTCTAAGTTTTACAATCTAGGTACATGTTCTATAAAGAACCCTGTGAAGGTGGAAATGGTATTGATTGCTGCATGGTGGTAAGGAACCAGATCTTCGTGCCAAACCTCATATTGCCCTTAAACTTTATTGATAATCAGCTTTGAGTCGCCATAGACCTCGATGTATTTGACCTCCAACTATTTAGTGAGCTGGAGCCCGTTGACGAGAGCGTTGTACTCAACAATGTTATTGGTGCATGACTCCATGAGAGAGTATTCAAGGTGGATGACTAGACCATCAGAAGTGATAAGAACCACTTCGACTCCTGTGATGATCTCGCCCTTAGGTCCTATTTTTGAAGCACTATCAAAGAACGTACGCCAAACAGGATTGTTTGAGACTGTATTGGACTCCAAGACTTCATCCGGGATATCTTCGTAGAGTTTCAAAGTCTATGGTACAGGATGTATCGCCAAAAAATTGGCCAATGCTTGTCCTTTAATTACCTTTTGTGGGATAATGAACATGTCATAAGGAGTCAAAAGTATTATCCATGTGGCTAATCACGAGTTTAGGGCCCCTGGCTTGGTCATAAGGACCCTGAGGGGATTGACTGGGAAGATGTCGTGGATTGTCTGTCTAGCCACAAAATGGTGCATCTTTTGAATAGTGATAAGTAGAGCGAGACACTCCTTCTCCACAGAATTTATACCAATATTCGGCACCAATCATGGTCCTGCTAAGATAGTAGATTGACTGTTCGTGGCCTTCGTTGTTTCTCTGGGCTAGCAAATCCCCAAGAGAATGGTCCATAGCTCAGACGTATAAAAAAAGGGCCTCCCCACGACCGGTACCACCAGTATTTGAGGGCTAGTGAGGTACTTCTTGATGTCGTCGAACGTACGCTGGCATTCTTCGATCTAGACATACGAAACCCCTTTCTTTATCAGTTTGGTGAAGGGTTGGCAGCGACCAGAGAGATTTGCTATGCATATTCTAATATATACTAAGCGTCCTTGTAGGCCTCAAAGTTTATAGAGATTCTTCGGGGAGCCATGTCCAATATCGCCTTAGTCTTCTCAGGGTCAATATGAATACCCTTGGCCGTGACGATAAAGCCCAAGAACTTACCATTGGAAACCCCCAGGAAAGACTTGGTTGGGTTCATCTTTAGTCGGTGTGCTCGCATCAAGTTGAACACTGTCCTCAAGTCATCCAAATGGCTGGATTTCCTTATGCTTTTAACAACAATGTCATCAACATAATATTCTACCATTTTTTGGAGGTGTTTGCAAAGTATGGTACTCATAGCCTGCTGGTATGTTGCTCCTGCATTCTTCAAACCGAAGGGCATCGCGTGTAACAGTAGATCCCTTTTGGAGTATAAAATGAAGCATGCTTTTCATCCTTAGGAAATATCTTGATCTAGTTGTAGCCTGAGAACCCATCCATGAAGGATATATGCTTGAGAGCCACAAGGTTGTCATCATCACGTCGGTGATCGGGAGGGGAAACTCGTTTTGGACAGGCGAGTTTGAGATCCCTGAAGTCTATGCAGATCCGAATCTTCCCGTTCTTTTTAGTGACCTGGACAATATTGGCCACCCCCAATCGGGATGTTTTTTCTCACGAATGAAGCCACTCTCTATGAGTTTATCGACTTCTTTCTTGATAGAATCCATGATATTAGGGCAGAAATAACGTTTTTGTGTTTTGTGAGGCTTAGCATGGACAAGATGTTGAGATGGTGCATGGCGACTTGCGGGTCTAAACCCGTTATATTCTCATAGCTCGAAGCAAAGACATCGATGTACTCTCGGATAAGCTGCGGGACTCTCTGTCTTCTCCGATCAAGATTTTGCTGATGAAGATGGGTTTAGGTAAAGCCTCATCTCCTAGTTCGACTTGGACGACTCATCTTCCGTGGAAAGTTCTCGCTGTTCGAAGCACCATTTCCATTAGGATCTTAGGCATTAATGCCTTCCGTGTTGTCACCTTCGGCCATAAAAATAGATATCCTGTGTGGATAGATATAAGGAATGGTGGATCTTTCACTCTCGGTTTCAGACGTCTGAGTCCCGTCGTCTCGAGGGTAAACAAGTAGATTGCAATCTTCCTTGGACTCGTTATAATTGTTATATCGAGATTGTTGGCTGCTTACACCCACGGAGGCATATGTGTCATACAGTCCTTCATTGGGTTGGAACGAGAGATTGTTATGAATGGTAGAGGGTTGGCTACCCCCGGCTAATATTGTATTTGAACCGATATCCCCTTGCGGTAAGGATCCAGATTTGGTGTGCGTGTGTTAGAACACACCGTACTGGGCACCATCGTCTTGCTACCCCTAGGTCGTCCCTTAGATTTGTTGGCCGAAGCGGGAGGATTCTTGGACACCTTCTTGAGAGAGAGAACCCCGTGCCGTATTACATGAAGCAATGCAGAGTTTATTTTCTTCTTCACTTGACGATCTTTTGCCGAGTCTCTGATGTACAGACGTCATCGATCACAATCTTTAGAAGACGGACCGCCTCTTCGGTGGCGATACGGGTATTTGGCAACAACAATAGTTGATGGTGATCTTAGTATAGGTGTACCTTGGTTTAGACACGCCCTGCGCCGCAGACTCCTCCATCGCTTTATGCTTGTGGGAAATCGTCTTAAATAGATCCGAGGTGTTCGCTTCCACACTCTTTTGTGCGTACAGGGAAGCTGTGCACAAGAATGAGGATGTGAAGGTAGCTTCCTTCTTCTCAGTTCCTGTGTGTGAGATACGCTTAGATCCTGATCAGAGAGTTGCTTATGAGACAGACTCACCCCATGCTTACAGCAACGTTGCTTGCACGAGTTTATCTCCACAGTGTGTACCCCCTGGCTTGACTCGTGCGCATGAGCGCTCAAGTGACAGCGGGGTTTTATCGGTCGAAGCATCGAAGCACTCGAACCAGTTTTGTATAGCTTTCCATCGGCTACGTGCGTGACTGTCAACGCGGGCCTTTGGTTAGTTATTGGCATAGCACATTGATCATGCAAGGCGCATACTGCGTTTGATTTCTTTCTACTACCCCTAGAAGGTGCGTAGTATTCAGAGGCCAACTGAGTGGTCGATGTAGCACTTTGGTTGCACAGTGCGTGTGCTGCCTTGGATTTCTTCGTGCCATTACTGGATGGTGCATGGCATTTAGAATCTAACATGATTATCGGCGTAGCAAGTTGATCACACAGGGCACGTGCTGTCTTGGGCCTCTTCACGTTATCCTTAGAAGGTACGTAATGGTTAGAGTCCAACATAGCCTTACCCGATAGGTAGGCAATTTTGTCAAAGATAGAGGTTCTCGCCTGCGGAGTTATCTTCGTGCACGGGTGTGCCACTGCGCACTTCCTCCGGCGTTGTGCCTTCGTCAGGCCTACAATGGGAGTGTTGTACTCCTCGCTGCGCTTTTTAAAAGTAGGGACTGAATGAGGCGGTACGGCAGCAGTAGTCAAAATCTCTTTTGGGGCTTCGCCGTTTAGGGGTTCTGGAGCGCAGTCTCCTCCGTCGTGCTACTAGTCACAGCAGCCTTCGGCACCCAAGTACGTCGGTCTTCATCAGTTTTATGAAACCGCTTTGAAGGAATTGACTTCTCTTCAGAGTGGAGATCTTCAAAAGCTTGCTGGTCGAAACGTACGACCAACATCTTTTGAGAAGATCCCAGCAAGTTGTCATCAGATTGCATCACCACCTTTTTTGTTTGGAGGAGAAGGAAGTCTCCAGCAGAGTCGCCATCTTATTTGCCATAACAAAGAGTTGAACGAACTTTTGTATTCAAACATATAAAAGGTACAAAAGAACTCCTGAACCGGAGATTTAAGTACAAGAATTTCTAGAGAAGTGTGACAGTGGAGATCGAGCACTACAGCGGCTCCTTTAGACCGTTGACGATCTGACGGCGAGTTGAACTTAATCTGACTTTGTGGTACTCGTGAATGGAACTCTGGGTTGCCAATCAGGTAATTGTTGAGCTTTTTAACGAAGGAGAACTCCTATTTATAGGCCTTACATATATATGATGTGCTTGAAATTTGTTGGATGCGCAGGAGCGATGTGCGTTTAAATGTGAGAGAATCTGTTGTCTTTATACTGTGAGGGCTGCTGCTGAGAGGACATGTGGTAGACATTGAGATTCCTTTCTATCAATCTCGGGTGGTTATTAGCATAACCGAATTAACGACACATGGCGTGCATCTATTGCTCGAGACTTTTTATTCAGATGAGGCCGACTGGGTTTGGCTCCTATCCAAAGTCGGATTTTGTCTCTATCTTTGGGGCAGCGGTTTAAACAAATCAATTGGATATTGCCCTTATCAATAGAACCAAATTTTGTTCTTATATTTGGAGCGGTGGTTTAAACAAAACCGATTGGATATTGCTCCTTCAATGGAATTAAACTCCATTCTTATCTTTGGAGCGGTGTTTAAACAAATCGGTTGGGTAATGTCTGAAAAGATATACATGGAACAATGCCACCCCATAGGACTGTGCATCTATGTGAGCTGCACTTCGGGTGAGGCTTCGATGTCACCATGCTTTTTAGGCGACGAGGAGACTTGTGTTTCGAAGACGACGATGTCACTACGCTTTTGGGCGACGAAAAGACTGTTTCAAAGAAAACTGAGTCACTGCACTTTTGGGCGACGAGGAGACTGTGTTTCTAAGACGATGGAGTCACTACGCTTTTGGGCGACGAGAAGACTGTGTTTTGAAGGCAACTGAGTCACTATACTTTTGGGCGACGAGGAGACTGTGTTTCGAAGACAATTGAGTCCCTGCGCTTTTAGGCGACTGAGACTATATTTTGAAGGCAACTGAGTCACTGCACTTTTAGGCGACGAGGAGACTGTGTTTTGAAGACAACTGAATCACTGCATTTTTGGGCGACGATGAGACTGTTGGTGGGGTTCTGTGAAGCTACTGTGCTTTTACGAAGCATGAAGGACTTCTGAGAGCTTTGTGAAGCCACTGTGCTTTTACGAAATGTCTAAAGACTTTCTGAGAGCTTTTTATGATTGATGACGCCCCTTTGTGTCGGCTAAGTCAATGTATCTTTAATTACCGTCGTCTTTTAGGGAATTCAAGGACTTTGTAGCCTAGGATTCAGTCAAATGAACCTATTGAATGTGATTCATTGTGCTGAGTCCTAGGTTCATCCCATTAATTTGGGGGCTTTTGACCGAGAGTACGTGGCATTTGGGGTTGGACCACACTCAGCCTATATAAAGGAAAGCTTTTCTAATGAGCTACGTCCATTGTCTCTTAGTATTCCTGCAGTCATGCTCGATCTCGACTTAGCTTCAAACGGCCGTTGGCCTTGCACAAGTCGACTGTTGGTTGTGGATCTCTTCGTTCAAAGAAGTTGTGTCCTTCTAGAAGAACGACTATTGGGTTTTGAGATACACTTGAGGTTTGGCATGAGGAGTTCAAACCTGAACAACATCTTGGATGTCTTCGAGGTCCAAGCTTCCGAGTTTAGATTTATTGCCAACCCGAAGAGCCACAGGTTGTGCTCTACTCTGCTCAAGAGCCGCAGTAGCGTCGCGAGTAGGAGCTGCATTCTTGCTCTGGCCAATAGCTGCTTCATTATCCATATTGAAGTTCCTCCGTGCTTGGCTAGGAAGTGGCTTGCTCTGACGAGAAAGTGATTCTCTCTGACACTGCTGCGCATTTGGGGGACTGCGCACTTTCTGAAGACTGCCCATTTGTAGACTTTCGGCATTTTAGTCTTTATATGTAATCATGAAGAATCAGTAATAGATCTTTGTAGACATGATTTTAATAAAGAACTTTTCCTTTATGTACCGTCTTCGTTCGTCTATTGTGACTTGTTCTTGTCTGTGCTTTTAGAAAATCGTTATCTTCTGCACTTTTGTCAAACTATAGGCAACATCTGTTGCTATCTGCGATTCTGTGATTGACGTACTTATTTTTATGCTTCTACAGCTGCTTGTACCCGTCTTATGTCTTCCAACGGAACGTGCTACCATTTCGACGAGCTTCTTCACCTTTGGCTGGCCCAACCAAGCGGACGTTGCGATTCTTCATGGATTCAGACTCCTGAACCTACATATCTTCGTGTCCTACACTGAAGCTCTTCCGTACACATGCATCATCAAGCAGAACATCATGTACTGTACACGTCGCCGATGACCCATAGCTCCCTCTGAACAATGTGAATGGAGATGTGCCTGTCTCGAATTGCGTTTGCTGCTCACCTTGATCTCCTTCATGGTTTTGAACTACTTAAACCAATGTTGCTCCATGAAGCTTTGGCAAACCATCCGTCACCAAAATCAGATCCATAGACCAACCCCCTCTTGGAGATCGACAAGTTGTCATAGGACCGACAGACTGACCCTCAATCTTTAACTCATCACCATTCGTCACTTTGTCTCAACGAATCGAATCCTTTGTATCCCTCAAAGAATCTTGAAGACTTCCCAAGACTAGTTCCCGATGATCCAGAAACTCATGTCGAATACCCTTAGAGCCTCCATTCTATGTATGTGACCTCCATGTATATCTCAGCGACTTGAGTCTGTACATGACACAACATATATCTCCTTAAGCCAGCATAAGGAATCATTCGTAAACATCCAATATTTGTCTTACGACAGCCATGCTAGCCTTCCTGTCGAACTCGGTATACATCGTACGTGTAGAAGCATGAAAATGAAGGACTATGTGCCCACATGGAAGGATCTGTTATGCGCCCACATGATAAAGGAGGCTATGCGCCCATAGAAAACTACTTCATATACTAAATCATGTGCCCAAGTGTGGGCGCATAGTCTGATCCCAGCACTATGTGCCCAAGGCAAAGACAACCCTAAAACTCGGTCAATACCCACGATCAATCTTGGACCGAGGCATGTGGCCACGTCAATCTCCACGAGCAGTCGTGCATCGAAGCATGCGGCCACGATCTACCCACGATCATGCAGTCTTTATGCGCCTACGTCCTATGCGCCCAATGGGACACTATGCGTCCACAGTAAAATCAGTGTATTTTCTACCTGTGTGCGCATAACAGTCATTTTAGTGTAAAATGACTATAAATAGAGGGCATTTGCCTCTTCAACTCGGAGAACAGAGAGCATTTCAGAGCCAAATTGTTGTCCTTCTTGCCAGTGAGCCGAGAGTTAGCAATTTTCTTGGCTTTTCTCCCACCTTTGTAAATCATAGGGCCAATGGAGTAAAGGAGCAATTGCCGCTCGATATCCATCGTCCCATTTCCCAGAATTCTTTTTGTACTCGGGGATTCTCAGTGCAGGATCTCTCAGGTATACTCGATTTGTAGTGCCTTGCGCTAATAAGAAAAGACAGTGATTCTTCTCTTTTTTTGTAAGTGTCTAAAAAATGGCGACTCTGCTGGCGACTACCTTTTCCTCTGACGAGAAGGTGGTGACACAATTCGATACTGCCAAGGTGGGGGGTACTAAGAAGATGCTGATCGTAAAGGTCGATCAGTAAGCGTTCGAAGAAATACGCTCGAGGGATGGCTCTACTCTATCAAAATCATGAAGCCGAACAAGTCTCACAAGTGGCTTTCGAAGGCTTGTATCGCATATCCTACCAGTGTTGTAGAAGATGTGCAACCGAAGAACTCTTGTCATGTGGGCGCATAGGCCATCCACGTGGGTGCATAGAGCTCCCCTGTGGGCGCATAGCTGTGCCACAGAAGCTCCTGATACGAAGAAGGCGTATGCTGTTCAGGGCTCTACTAGTTCGGCGACTCCTCTCCTGAACAACCAACAACAGAGTGTTTAACACTCGAGACTCGACAAAGGACAACAGTATGATACAAAGAATCGAAATGCTCGACACTCTGGGAAAACTCAGCGAAGCTTGCAAACGAAGAAGGCAAAACTGGGTAAAACTGTCGATGTTTCCCAAAGTGCACGACCAGTGCCATGCGCCCAAAGGAGTATGTGGGCACATAATTCTCGTCAGAAGGCTTCTGTCTTCTATAGACTTTCTGCACCCATGTGCCAAAACTCTGCTGACCCCTTCTATGCGCCCACAGCTAGGAAGGCCAAGCATGCTGCCAGATCTCTTAGGAAGCATGCGCCCAAAATCATGCTCCAGGGCCTATGCGCCCACAACAAAAAGGCAGACCCCAACGCATATAGCACAGGGCTATCTTCAAGGTTATCACGGAACTTAGGTGTGGGGGTTGCCCCTGCACACAAGTTATGCCCGGATGTGCCAACTTTCCTTAAAAACCCATATGCAAAGCTTGGCAATGCATGTGAAATGGGTTCTAAGGCGAAGCTCCCTTCTGTTGATTTATGCGACACGATAACTCACAAGTGTAAGCGGTGAAGATCATTACTACTCATGAGGTGCCTCAACCGGAGCACCCGTGCACTAGTAGTCATCAAATGTTGTTGCTCCAAAACAACGAAAGTTCCTCCAAGGCAGTCCGTGTTTCGCGAATACAACGTTCTGATAATGAAACGCCACTATGTGTTTCATCTAACATGGCTTCATGGGGTCCTCTCCTATGGAAGACCCAATCAAAGAAGGTGATCACTAATCCAACCTTTTCTTCTAGTTTTGCGAACAGTAGAAGAAGAAGTATGCTAGCAAACAGCCAGCGTGCTGTTTCACTTGAAGGAGTCTATATGGGTACTCGTCAAGAACAAGATCCCTTATAGACGGCAGGACTCTCAAGCTGGGGTGGTGTTCCCTCAGAATCTTAAACTAGGGGTAGTACTCCCTCAGAATCTGAAGCAGACGACCTCCACGTCAGGGGTAGCTTTATAAATGACGATGGTCTCTTCGAGTCTGACGGTGACATCTACCTCCCCTGCCTGAAGATGAAGGCCTCCTCAACTTTGAGACAGACAGTATCAGCACCAACTGTATTATTCATCCTTGCATGCTATTGGCATACATAGCGGATAAAGAAAGAACTGAAGCCAGTGATCAAACCACAGCGCTGGAGAACCTGAAGTGGTGTTTGCCAAGATCACTGATATGCTTACCAGCATCATAGCTATTCAAATTGCTGGTGTTGCTCCCCCACTTCAACCAAACGTCTTAGCACACGCTAGTCCAGTTTTAGCAACAACCCTCCTTCGTTACAAAGGGAGTACCATTTCGTTGTACTCATCTAAATCCCGTAAATGTTGGGGTGGTCCTGCCTGCCGACAGCACTTGACAACCGTACAGCAGCCATTCTTCTTAACATCTGCTCAATCAGCAGGATGCAAATGATTCGCTTGTTGCCTGTCTCAATACCATCTCACACAAAGACGAGCTTCAGAAATGGAAATATCTCAACCTTATTCTCCTGAATGGGAGAATGCCACTTGTCCTCCTAACTACAAGCCATCGACGCTAAATTTATTTGACGGGATGACTTCTCCTCGCCAACATATGACATACTTCAACACACAGATGCTGCACTTACCAAGAGACGATGCGTTCTTGTCAAAGTTATTTACCAGCACCTTGCAGGGAGTAGCTTTTGAATGGTTCTGTAGTCTTCCTGACGGTTGCATTAACTCCTTCAAAGACTTGGAGAGGCTATTCCTTAATAGGTTTTACGAGAGTGGCATGCATGTTAGCATGTCCACCCTCATCGAGACCAAGCAGGAGGAAAGTGAGACTGTTATTGCTTTTATCGACGCTTCGGCGACTAGCCTTGAAGATGCCCTTCGTTATACCAGACTCGGAGCTTATGGATACTTGTCGGCATAACTTTCCTTCCTACTATGAAGTTTCGATCTAGGTATACGTAAGTATGATACATGGCCCACTTTTATCGGGGCCGCTGATACTGCTGAAAATGATGTTCCTAATCTGGAACTACTGGGGTTGAAGACACCCAATCTGAAGACAAAGGTAAGCACCCCCAAACTATCCCTATTCATGCGGGTAAAGGAAAAGAAGTCTTGAAGGTTGACACTTCCAGGGAGCTCCCAATTCTCAGAGTCATGACAAACCCAAGGTGTAAAACCTCTCATAATTTAAGGAAATTAATTATTTTTGGATTTTATTTAATTCTTTATTGTTATCTTATTTATATTATAAAAAGGACTATACCATGGTTTAGTTTGAATATGCAAGACGACTAGAAAGTATGGCATGCCTAGCGTAGTCGGTGTTTTAACTAGCATGCTAGCCATGTTAGGAATGTCATGGTCATATTGTAATCTCTTGCATGTTAACCATTAAAATTTGGCACAAGTTATATTTTTATTTCATTAATTAGTAAGAAAACTTTATGACTTTTTAGGAGACCCGGTGCACCAAACATTTCCAAACCTCTTCCAAGCCAAACCCAACCCTATGTAGGCATGTTGGCCATTAAAAATATTAATATTAATATATTTGTATTTAATTGAGATTTTGGATTGTATTTCATAGATAGAATTAATTAGTTCTATATAGGAAAGACCTTTTTAAATCCGCATCCAATAAATTAGCTAACTCACCAACAACCAATCATGCCATTGTACATCTCTCCATATTTTCTACAGCACTTCTCCCCCCTAGCCTCCATACATC
>JANAVB010029638.1:0-42787 GCA_029216955.1 Iris pallida
TATTTGGTGTAGGTCGGACCGGCGTTCAACCGGGTTCAATCGGATTCAACCGGAGTTCAACCGGGGTTCAAATAGACTTGGTTTAGTTTGGTTTAAATATGTAAGATACCATATTTACTTCTTGGTTTAGTTTTATTTGGTCATAAGTATGTTGGTTTGGTTTACTCTTACAACTATAATCAATGAAAATCAAACCAAGAATCAAATGGTCCAAATTTTTCATGATATTTTTTATATTTTTTTTTCTTAAAAAAAAACCAAAATTAGTCGGTTCAACTATGAACCGGTCCGGCCGGTCCGGCCGGTTTACCGGTTGAACCCAATTTTCACAAAAAATCGACGGTTTTTTAAAAGACTCGATTTTAATCGAACCAGACCGATTTTTTGGTATAAAACGGTGGGACCCGATCCGACCGCCGGTCCGGTCCGATTTTTACAACATTGGTACAGATAACAGATAGTACGTGCCCTTTATGTCAGCAAGCGGAGGAAAATGTGGAGCATTTATATTTCGCTATGGCATTCGCAAATGGCCTAATTGGAAATACGACCAGGCATAGAAGGGACTATCCAGAGGATTCGGGACAACAGAAGACGTGGCGCGAATTGGTACCGAGAGGCGTGTGCTAGACTAGCCTCTGCAGTATAGCATATGTGAAAGGAACGAAATATTAGAGTGCTCCAAGGTGGCCGAACGATTATCATAGGCATTATTGACAACATTGAATATGATGTTAGGGGTATGGGACTGCTTTGGGGAGATGGCTGATTTCTTTTTGTAATTTCATTCTTTAAGTATCAATAAAATTTACCAGGTTCCAAAATAAAATAAATTAATATAATAATAATAATAATAATATATATATAATTTAAAAAATTATATAAAGAGACAAAACGTTATTTTAAATGACGTTTTAAAATTTTACGTCAAAAAAGTCCTTTTAAATGGCGTTTATATACTAACTATTTCTCAATCGGCTTTCAATTAACTCTACTGGTTCCTATTTAATGTACTAAAAACGTCCTTATGTTTTTGTGCATTTTTAAATTACTTTGACTTCGGAGGACAGAGGAGTGGGTGAAGAAAATAAATGATACGGGTGATAGAAATAAATGGGAGACCGACTATATATGTGGGTATGGGGTGATAAATTTTATATAAGTATCCGTTGCATCTGTTTGAAAAAAATTTAAACATAGTTTCTTACGTTAATATTATTTAACCCTTAATTAACCCAAACCACTGGGTGAGCAGAAAAGGTTGCTGACGTATAAATTTTCTTTCTAAAACATTAAAAATGTTCTTTTAAAAAACATTTTAAGTCTTCGAGTTTAATTTTATATACTTCTGTGTTCTCATAGCAGTTTCGATCAAATTCAATACTGTTTATGCAATTCTCCGTATGATGAATTTGTGTGAAGTATTATATACGACATATAGCCGTCAATCGGTAGTCCGACTGATATTATTGTTTAGACCTCGACGACAATCCAAACGAATGAGGGTTGCATTTGGTAGAACATATCATCCATCACTGAAAGAAAAATATTAGTAACCGCATAAAGTATAATACATTTACAGATCAAAAGAAAATTGAAACAAAGGGCCAAAATACGCTCTAACTTGTCCTTAGAAATCTATTGCAAAGATGCTCTAACTTGTCCTAACTTGTCCTTAGAAAGGTATTGCAAAGATGCTCTAACTTGTCATTGGAGCATCATTAGTAGATAATAGATATAATAGATGTAGCTCAAAAATGTATCCATAGATTTAAATTATATAAAAATAAATAAATGAAGAATTGGTTGAATTTGTAAGTGAATAATAAAAAATAAATGTTAAAATCCAAATGAGAAGAATGGATGTAGATCCATGTGTTAATTTTCTTTCTTTTCAAAAAATAATATAAAATCTAGACTCTTGAACTTGGACATCCAATTTGAGCCTTACTATTCTACAAAATGAGTTTTTTTTTTTTGAAAGAAAGTAATTGTGGTGAACGCTCCCACCGGGAATCGATCTCCTGACCACTCAGGCCGTATGCCTCACCGCTACCACTAGGCTAGGGGGTCGTTAGCTTCTAAAAAAAATGAGTTGCTACATTCTGAATGCAGAAATTCTGTGGTCCAGACTATAGCTCTATGTCTGGAATGAGACCATCATGAGACTCCAATATTCTACAAAATAAGCTTCTCCATTTAAATCTATAATATAGAAATTGTATCGACCCTTACAATTGATGCTCTTAGAAAGCTATTGCATTAGTACGCGCTATATATAAATCATAATTTTTTTTTAATGTAAAATGTCTATTTATTTATTGATGTATTATTATGTATCACTGCCATGTTTACGTGTGATGCATGTAAGTGCCAAAAAGATTTTTTAAAATCTAATATTACTGAAAAAATAAGATAAAATTTAAATTACATAAAATAGTTTAAGTACTATTTGAATATATTTTAATTAAAATTTGTATAAATATATTTTTAGAACTTTAGATAATATGATAGAGTTAGTTTAAATATGATTTGAATATTAAATATATTTAATTTGGATTGGTTATATATATATATATATATATATATATATATATATATATATATATATATATATATATATATATATATAGTAGTTGGAAGAATTTTAGTATTTTTTTTACAGTGATATTCATGCCATATACGTACGTGGTAGGTAGAATTTCTTTTTTACTTGAGAATATATATATATATATATATATATATATATATATATATATATATATATATATATATATATATATATATATATATATTTTTTGAAAGAAGGTAATTCTGGGGAACGCTCCCACCGGGAATCAATTTCCTGACCACTCGGGCCGCATGCATCTCTCTTAACCACTAGGCTAGAGGTCATTTGCATATATATATATATATATATATATATATATATATATATATATATATATATATATATATATATATATATACTCGCTTAGATGGTTTATTTTAAGTAATTTTTAATCCTCTTTATAATAATATAGTATTGAAGATATAGATTTGAGTATATGTTAACAAATTTTTTTTTGCCGAACTCGAATAATCTTATGGTTATCGGAAAGAGTCATAAGATCCTGGCTGAATAGATTTTTTTTTCACTTATAAAAATAAATAAAAATTGAAAAAAAAAAATATACATTACAGCATACACAAAATTATGTACGTAACACCTGCGTCTCAGAAGCATAATTCTTTCTTTTGTGATCTAATGGAGTTAACATAGAGAACCCCTGGTATCTGTCTGTTTTGGCTCGTGCTAGCTGCACTTAGAGCATCATTAGTAAGGCCCATCCCATTTTCTAGATTCTAGATTTAGAATGTAGGAGCTCATTTTGTAGAATAATAAGTCTCATCCCTAGTCCCAATTTCTACAATTTCGGTCGCAACCCATCCATGGGTGCTAAGGGTTGGGCCTCCCAATTTCTAGATTCTAGATTGTAGAAACTCGTTTTGTAGAATAGTAAGTTCCAATTTGGAGCCCAACTTTCTAGATTCTAAACTTTATATTATTTTTTTCCCACATTAATTTTTGACCATACAATTTTTGAGACCGGCGCTCACTTTATCATTTTCTACTATTCTCATACAAATCCAACCCATTCTACATTTACCTTTTTTTTTGAAATTTTGGGCTCCAAATTGCATTGGAGAGTCCCAACTACATGCTCTTACAAATGCTCTAAACATGCCGAAATGCTCGCAACAAAAACTCAATCCCTTCTTGCTAGCATCACCCATGATCTCATCCGGCAGTGTATGTCCTTATCACGTGCATAGCACGTTTAATTTTTTTATTTTTTATTTTTTTTTAACAATATGATTGAAATATAAATATATACCACCCGAACTTCATTCACACCCACACGCACGACAGGAAGGAGGAGGAATCGATGGACCATCTCGAGTTGACTCTGGGAGCTCTGTTGGTGATAGTGGTCTCGGCCCTCTGGGGAGCCCTGGTGAACCTACTATGGAAGCCCTACGCCATGGCACGAAGGTTCAAGGAACAGGGGGTGAGGGGTCCTGAGCCCAAGTTCTGGTCGGGGAGCCTCGAGGAGATCAAGAGCTTGAAGAAGGACGCGAGAGGGACGGAGATGGACGTCTCCTCTCACGACATCGTCCCCAGAGTTCTTCCCTCCTCTTACACTATGTTCTGGCGCAGTCATGCTGACAGTGTTTCAAAGTATTACAAAATTACCGACTCCGTCGGTGACACGTTAACGGGGCCGGCGGTTGGGTTGTCCTATCCTGATAGCTCATTTTAGTTGCCCTTTGATTCAACCCCACTTGTGGGGACTCTTCTTTATGTCCTAGGGGCTCGACCTCTTACAGGTAGGGGTGAGCATTATTCGGTTTTGGACTGAAAAACGAATCGAACCTAAAGATTCGGTTCGGTTTCAAAAAAAAAAAAAAAATTGATTTCGGTTTTAAAAATATTTAAATTATTTATTCGGTTTCAGTTCAAAACCGAAAATCGAATAAAAATTATACAATTATATAAATTCTTTCAATTCTTTCAATTCTTTGCATATTTTGTGATTAAAATGTGTATATTTTGAAAACAACAATTCTATGGATGCATTTTGGATTTCATTGATAATTTAATAACTAGTCCAACTTTTTGCACAACTTTAAAATTTAACAATTGTGTGTATAAAAATTATAATTTTAAATATAATTTAACCACGATCCCAACTTTAGGTCCCACCCGTTAAATAATATAAATACTCTAACTGAATAAACCGAATAAAACGAATAAACTGAATTTATTAATTGGTTCGGTTCGCTTTTGGTTTTGGCTAATTCAGTTCGGTTTTGAATTTTTAGAATATCAGTTTCTTCGGTTTTGACTAATTCGGTTCGATTGAAACCGAATAAATCGAATGCTCACCACTACTTGCAGGGTACATTTGACCTGGAGGATTACCCTAAGCAGAGGGGTTTGCCTAAGTTCGAAGTTTTGTCGGAACTTGTCCATGAAACCATTCCTCAAACTTTAAATTCTCTTAAGTTTAATATGGCCGGGATTGATGTTGCCAAAACCAAACATTCCCCTGGTTGCATGCACAAAACAATTACGCTTGTTAAGTGTTGAAGGTTGACATGGATAAAAAAAAAAACCTCCAAGAAAAAATAAAGTGGGGGGCCATGTACATTATAGAAAAACTGTAAGGTACACTCTTAAATATGGTAAATAAAGTGGAGAGGTAAGTCAAATTTTTTCTATAATTTAACTAGGATCCCAACTTTGGGTTCAACACATTAAATAATATAAATACTCCAACTGAACAAACCGAATAAAACGAATAAATCGAATTAACTGAATTTATTAATCGGTTCACTTTCAGTTTTGGCTAATTCAATTCGGTTTTGAATTTTTAAAATATCAGTTTATTCGGTTTTGACTAATTCGGTTCGGTTGAGACTGCATAAACCGAACGCCCACCTCTACTTGCAGGGTACGTTGGACCTAGAGGACAGGGGTTTGCCTAAGTCCAAAGTTTTGTCGGAACTTATCCATGAAACCATTCCTGAAACTTTAAATTCTCTTACGTTCAATATGGCAGGGATTGATGTTGCCAAAATCAAACATTCCCTTGGTTGCATGCACAAAACAATTAGGCTTGTTAAATGTTGAAGGTTGACATGGATTAAAAAAAAAACTACAAGAAAATAAAAATAAAATATGAAGGGATTCTAGAATCAAAGTTTTCTCATTTCCGCTTTGTGTATCGCACAGGAGAAAACTTTTTCTATAGGTTCGGGGCACAAACGAGGCTCTGCATCACTGACCCAGAGCATGCCAAACAAGTTCTATCAAACAAATTTGGTTTTTACACCAAGACGAACCCAAGTCCGTACGTTTTGGCCATCCTGGGCAGGGGATTGGTTGTAACAGTCGGCTCGGAGTGGGCTAGACACCGGAGAGTTGTCAGCCCTGCTTTCACAATGGACAAGCTCAAGGTCAGCTTCCTTTCATCCTTTCTGAGTGACGCGACACAGACACAATACGTTCAACTAACAATATACTTGGCTCTGACACTGCGCTTTAGCGGTTATATACTCCCCAAAACGAATGCTTTTAAGATTTATGGGAGTTCACATTTATGAATATCGAGTTTTTGAGCTAATCTCAGTCTTGCAGTTGATCCCCAAGCTTAATCTGAAGCACAATATGAACTTAGTCCTTTATCCATCCCTTCCTCAATATGTAGCGGCAACCAAGTGTTGCAACTGGAAGAGGGAGTTACAACTCGACCTGCAAATCCGATATCAGATCTTTCATCTCTTTTCAACGTATCCGCTCACACCGCCAAAGGGAGGAGTGAGTATGGGTTCGAATTCAAGTTTACAGTATCGGCCAATATCGATCCGATACGGCATATCGATACGATTTTGTATGTATCCGATATCGACCGATATTGATGGTGACTGATATTGATATTGAAGACCTCTTTTCTAGTCAATTCAGCAAATAGTATTGAACGAAAGACCAACCAAAGTGTGTAAAAGCATAATAAGGTTGTAAAAGCATGTAAGATAAGAAAACTTATTTATCGCATGTACACAATCGGCAAGGGTGACTATTATTTTATTCAATTTTAAAACTACTAAGAAGAACACAGGAAATACTTAAAAATATGTCTAAAGGTATAAAATATTTTTTCAAGATTTTTAATAATTTGTTAATGATTATTTGCTACCCGATACCAAAAAATTCTATATTTCGATCTAAAATCGCCGATCCTGATACTCATAGGAAGGGTCCGATTTCGATACTGATACTGCGAGTCTTGTTCGAATCGTAGCCCGGACAATAACTAAAGGCTAATTCTAAAAGCACTTCAAGTTTTACTTGGGGCTAGCCCAGTCCAAGGACTGCCATAACATAGTTTTAATGGGCTGCCCTGTTGTAAACTGTGGAGTGCCTCTAGAATTAGCCTAACTAAATTGGAGGGCTCGGTGCTGGTAGTCCATGATAGAGACGATCATCAATGACTAGCCTCAAAAACAGAAAAATAATGTATCCTTTCACAAGGAAATACTTCAGTCTTGTGATGTTGTAACTTCCAAGCATTAGTCATTTATTTAGGATCCAACCAATATTAGGATTTCTAACATGAGCCATAATCCAATTAAGATACCTCTTCAAACATAGTTTTAATACCATAATAGATTGCTTGTATTAATTTGTGTATGATCTGCAGGTGATGACAAAGAAAATGGCAGATTGCACCATGTCTATGCTAGATAGTTGGCATGGCCAGATAGTACAAGCAGAGGGGCAGCATAGTGCAGTGGAGGTCAACAGTCAGTTTCAGGAGCTAACAGCAGATGTGATCTCCCATTCCGCCTTCGGGAGCAGTTACAAGGAAGGGAAGGAAGTCTTTCTGGCACAAAAGGAGCTCCAAGTGCTCCTCTTAGCCAATATTCTCAACAGAGAAATCCCTGGATACAAGTAATTATTAACCTTCGCCTCAAGAAGGAGAAACTATTAAATGGTACGGCCATGAGGTCCCAAAAGCAGCATGACACACCAATCTTGTAGTGTCAAGTTGCTTGCTCTCTCCATCGTGTGTCATGCTGCTATTGGAGGAGAACAAGACCTCATCACTGTCACATGGTGAGGCCGGACCAGTGAATAATTTCGCCTCAAGAAGCGTCTATGAGTAATTAGCTAATATATATATACTGATTCCAGTAAACTCATTCTACTTATAGGTATGTTCCTACCGAGAGGAATCGACAAAGGTGGAAGCTCGAAAGAAAAGTAAGGAACACTCTAATGAGCATCATCCAGAGCCGGCTAGGTTCCGAGCACTCGGGATACGGCAACGATTTGCTTGGGTTGATGATGGAGTCCACCCGGGCGACACAGGAGGGAACGGGATTGAGCATGGATGAGATCATAGACGAGTGCAAGACCTTTTTCTTCGCCGGGCACGAGACCACCTCCCACTTGCTAACTTGGACTATTTTCTTGCTCAGTACGAACCGAGACTGGCAGGAGAGGCTACGAGAGGAAGTTGTGAACGAGTGCCGGATGGAAATTCCCACTGCAGACAACCTCAACAAGTTAAAACTGGTAACTACTCCAAACCTAAGGGCTAAATTAGGCACCCCAACAATATTTAGGAACCTTAACTTTCTACTGCTCGATTCTGGCATCTCAATTATATCGTTCGGCTGTTTTTTGCATCTTAACTTTCTAGTGCCATATTTTCTTTTACAGTGGTCTCGATGTGATTCAAAATTGACAAAAGATGTTTCAAAGATGTGCCAAAAACGAGCAGTAGAAAATTAAGATGACAAAAACACTAGCCAAACCTAAGTATAGTCTAATATTCCTTCAATTAAGTTAATTTTTCTGCCCCCCTCTCTGCAGGTGACAATGGTTCTACTGGAAGCCTTGAGGCTCTATAGCCCGTTAATGGTGATGGTACGGAAGGCTGCTCAAGATATGAACCTGGGAAACCTGATGATACCTAAAGACACCATTTTGACAGTGCCCATTGCCATCATCCATCACAATAAAGATCTCTGGGGCGACGACGCGAACGAGTTCAACCCCGTGAGGTTCGAAAACGGAGTCACAAAGGCTGCCAGGCATCCGAACGCTCTGCTGGCGTTCTCGATGGGACCTAGAGCGTGCGTCGGCCAGAACTTTGCGATGCGGGAAGCGAAAATGGTCGTAGCCCTGATCCTTCAGAGGTTCTCATTCTCGCTCTCCCATGACTACAAGCATGAGCCAACAGACATGATTACTCTACAACCGCAATCAGGGCTTCCGGTTGTTTTCAAACCTTTAGGTATCTGAAAGAGAGTTTTGAGTCACTATGTTGGAAGTTCTTGTTGGAATAAAGATTTCTCCTGTATGTATGAAACAAGTGCGCTGGAACTTTCAAAGTTGGAAGAGGAGATGTGATGAATTCTAATCTAGAAAGGTTCCTTAGAAATATATTTAGTTGTGCATTTTTTATATCAAAATGATGGTCTGACTATCATTAGAAGGAAACACATCTATATAAAAGGAGTTTGCTACTTTCATAAACAAACAAGCATAGCTGCTACTAAAGGAGCATTTCTTATTTACGCTACTGATGGTCTCAAATTACTTGTGCTAGTACGTCAACACTTATTATCCTTGTTCTTCCTAGGTCAAATCGGTCATAGTGTCCCGACAACCGTTCGAGGAACCAAATCTTGTGCACAAGTTGTCCATGACCATACATGCATATAGAGCTTAGCTATCGAAATATAACATGTAAAATAACAAAAAACTTGAACATAACTATGCAACATACTCCTAATGTGTATTCTACTTTCCTTGAGCCCTCGCTCTAATTCATACTACTGATTATAAACATTCTCCACATTTCCATTTATATTTAACAACAGTACCACAATCTATATTTATATATGACTAGCAAACAACAATACCACAATCTCTTGGCTATTTATAGCCTTACAATCTTCTTATTACATTAACTCTCTATAGGAATGTCCTATGACATACTCTCATTACATTAACTCTCTATAGGAATATCCTATGACATATTCCAACATACCAAATATACTAATATGATATTCCAACACATATTCCAACATACCAAAAATACCAATAGGATATTCCAACAATTATGTTATTAATCTATCTCCTAGTGCTTTTTTGTAGGATGATGTTTTGATAAAGCATGGTACAACAAGGAGTGGTCATATAGTCACATGCGAGTGTTTGGATACAGGGCATTCGTGTATGTACATACTGAAGGACGAAATGTCCAAACTCGAGTCGAAGACAAGGTGGAGCGTCTTTGTCGACTATGGTCTGAATGAGTTTGGGTTAGACTCTACGACCCAGTGGGAAAGAAGCTCTACATGAGCCAATACGTGGTATTCTTCGTAGATCAGACAATGATTGGCACTCAGGAATCCAAGATGTTTTCTGAGGCTGAGGATTTACCTGAGTTTAAGTCATTTAGGTTCGAGCTAGTTCCTAAGAGCACTATAGATTTACCAGACTAGGGGGAGCCAATACATAGAGTTGCTCCCAATCTTGAACATTTGCATGTGGAGGATGATCAAGTTGATCTTCAGGAGGATGAGCATGCTAATAGGATAGTTCCTAAAGGGGATGAGTTGTTAGTGAACAACAAGCACCCGAGGCTCCGCTGAGGAGAGGTACCAAAAAGCGTCGATCATCTATGACATACTCAGTTGATAAGTGCATAATATTAACTGAAATGGAGAGCCATAATATTTTACAAAGGCGATGGAGGACGGGAATGACAGGAGTGGATACATGGCATGCAAGAGGAAATGAGTTCTTTGATAGCCCAATGGTTGTATCATATTTTTTAATATGATAAACCAATTAAGTTTAGCATTATGTTATCACTAATCTTCATGCAATCACTATAGCGATCTTATTTATACTTATACCTTTCAGTGATGTGTGTTTATTGTTTTACATATTAGTGATATGAGCTTCTATTATATCTATATTAAACTTAACCGAGCTACCATAATAAAAAATGAAGATATTGTTACCCGACTGATCTAATTATTATTTTTTGTGGTTATTTGATTAAGTTTAACATTATGATTTCATTAATATTTATGCTATCATTATAGTATTTATACTTAAACTTAACATAGTCATAATGTGCATTAATTTTATCATACTTGCTACAATGTATATTGATTTGTTCTTCTGACATGTATTTGCAGAAAAATAATAAGCAAGATCAACATGGACATATGCAATGGAGAAATCATGGTAGGCCAAACACGACGGTATTCCACAAGCTTTCTCTGAACCACCTGACGACGTCTCCGGAGCCACTTACTCGGGGTTTCCGCTGCTTAGACGAGGGTCAAGACGGTAACGATCTCGTGGGGGTTTGGGAGCAAAACCCCCAAAAGGTATTCAGATTTCACAATCTGGATATCTTTGGACAACTGTCGTCAAAGAAAAAAAGCCATCATCTATCAAGGAAGGAAGCCAAGCTATGTCATTATCATTTTAAGACTCTGAAGAAGCCGCACCGGTTAAAGTATATTTGGAGTCTTTAATGAGTCTTAGGAATAATTATAAAGATAAAAATGGATGACAAAATTGAAAGTAGGTAGATAATAACCCAAGGACACTTTTTGGCAGACAGGCGACTGATCCGACGGATCTCTACGAAAATCCTATGGATGATCCAAATGGGACACAAAATATCTTATGTTAACTGTCGGATTATCCAATGGACATCAACAAAAATTCGACGGATAATCCGAATTATTTTCGTTCAGAATCCAACGATCGGATCTGTCCCATCAGTGAGCCCAACGTCTCTTTTCATAGCCGTTGTCATATGCAGACGGATGATTCGACGAACTTTTGCGAAAATTCGATGGATCTTTCGTCAGCTTGTTGAAAGTTGTTTTATTTGTACTTTTTATTACTTTGGTTATAAATAGCCTTGAACCCCTTCATTCAAGGTTGATGCTTTGAGCATAAAATTTTATATCCACCAAAGCCATCCACAAACAACTCTACCAAAGTTTTTACTTGCCATCCACAAATTGTGTTAAAGTGTTCTTGAGTTGTAAAAGTTAGATCTTCATCTTTGTTGTAAGAAGATCAAAAACCATCTTGTAAAGAGGTTGAAGTTGGAGAGTCTTTAGATCAAATCTCTAGTAAAGTTGAAGAGTCTTCGGATCAAAGCTCTCGTGTATTGAAGTCGGAGAGGCCTTCAGATAAAATCTCTCGTGTAAGAAGTTGGTGAGTCTTCGGATTAAAGCTATTTGCGATAATAGTGGATTAAAGCCGAAGAGAGTTCCGCGACTGGAGTTCCCCAAGGAAGGATAACAGGATACATCGAGTATCGGTATTTTTGTTGCTTTTTCTCTTGCACTCTTAATCTTTAAACTGTCCATGAGTAATCGTTTAGTGCTTGATTAGTGAGCTTGACCCTATTCACCCCCCTCTAGAATATTTTTATTCTTTGCATGCCAATCACACTTATGAGTTGGTGCGGTTGTATAAGGACAAGAAGGCTTTGAAGAATCGTTATAGGTGTATAGATTGAAGCAATGAGAATATGCTACCATCTATCGATAAAAGGCGAGAATGGTAGTGAAGGGCTACAATCAATGAAAAGGCATTAATTTTGATAAGATCTTTTCGCATGTCATCAAGCTATCATCCATCCCTGTGGTGCTAGGTTTGGCAACATGTTTTGTTTTGGAGGTTTAACAAATGGATATCAAGATGACATTCTTTCATGGTGATTTGGATGAAGAGTTGTACATGGAACAAACCGAGGGTTTTGGTGAGAAGGTCAAGTCATATTTGGTATGTCGGTTGAAGAAGAGTCTCAATGGGTTGAAAGAGGCTCCGCAACAATAGTACATGAAGTTCAAATAGTTTATGTGAAAGCATGGTTATGCCAGAACGACACCAGATATGAAGTACTTTACCGAATAATTTCTTCATATTTTTCTTCTATTTGGATGACATGTTGGTGGGACGTCGAAACGTCACCAAGATAGAAGAGTTGAAGTGCCAATATCTTTCAAATTCAAGAAAGATATACTTTGTGTTTCACTTTGATCTTCAACGGTTTCTTCCAGTTTGGAAATGGTATTTATCTATTGCTGGTTCCATTCGATTCCCAACAAGGAGGGCAAAAGTGTAATGACCCGCTCCGCCCTAGCAGAACGCCGATTCAAATGGCAAGTGAAACGACTCAAACGAGCCGTCGATCCGAAGAGTTGGCATCGACTTAATGAAGAATCGATGCAAGGCTTACATTGGCCCGTCAAGATGAATCCAGACGTAGACTTTCAAAGGCGCGCTCGGAGAATCGCTCGGCCGATGCGAACATCGCTAAGGTGGGTGGCTCCGATGAACCCGTCTTTGCTTAGCCTAGACACATAACAATACGGACACTATCACGAAAATTACTAGGCGATAACCCCGTGCATGCTAATAAATGAATGACTCAACGCACCTAGCTAAGGGAATAATCCCATCTTGTATGCTTGTATAGAATATGGAAAAGAATATGGAAATTGTGAAAACTCTCGTACCGCGCTCCACGCTCGTGCTATGGCACAAGCTTACGTTCTAGTCCCTTATGCGTACAACAATGAAACAATGAATGGGTTACAACAATGAAACGGAAGACTATCATCATAGTCGCTCCGAGTAGAGTATAACAACATTGAAAGACTTCGGGACCGATGGGTCGCCAAGGCGACTCCCATACGGAGAGTTGCATAATGTATAAATGAAAGAATGAATGAATAAGTGAAGGAATGAATCAACGAATGAATGAATGAATATGTGAATGAATCAATGAACGAACGAACAAGTGAAAGAAGGAAAGAAGGGAAAGAATAAATAAAAGATAAGAAAGGAAAGAATGGTTAGCGACAGGTGTGACGGGCACGTGCAACGGGGCTCGCTACCCGCGTTGCACGGACGCCAACCTGGTCGATAACGCATTATGGCTAAGGGTTAGCCTATGGCTCAAAGACAGTCGTTAAGTTAAAATGATAATAAAATACGAAATAGTCGTGGACAGCTCGTGCACGAGTGTAAAGGGATTCCAAGGGCAACGAACGACGATTTTCGTGGCCGGCCTAGGCGGAATCATGGCCTACAGGCAGACAGAATGTGCGGGCTTGGGCACATAACCAAACGTAGGGCCGGTTATTCAATAGTCTATCAAGGTGTACCAGCCATCACGTTTGATAGATGAGAATGCCACAGGGGAAATTGTCCAAAAATGGCTGACATGCCAGCGACCGGTGCATATAGATTTAAGTGGGCTTTGCTGGTGGCAATCCGCGTGCAAGTCCTTGCATTGAAATCAAAGTAGTCTAAGTTAACTGAACAAAGTGCCTTCTGAACAAGCTTAAATGTAACACACCAGATAATCGAGAGTAGTTCAACAAAAGAGTTAGAAAACACGCCTACGACGTGCTAGTAACTGAGGCAGGGACACGCCCTTGATATTGAATGTTTTCAAGAATCACATTATGTTGTTCCATATGAATTGTTGACTAACTTGGTTTACTTTGGACAGGGAAGGCCGGACGGTAAGTATGGGTAAGTCGTGCATGTATTTCCATGCGACACTTGAATTTGGCAACACGGGATAGGTTATGACATATGCCATGAAATTGATCCTAAGGCAAGATTAGAAAGACAATGAATGATAGAGATGCACAAAAGTAAATGAAACGTATTTGGTAATGATAGCATTGTGGGCGAGCTAGCCTCCCCACCAGTGCATAACAATGTACTGATAACCCCACAGTCTACTTGCAGGATGCAGGTATCGTCGGCGGGTACGGAGCTTCCATCGAACGTGCTAAGGCGCGGAGCTATCTCTGGAGCCTTGGAGCGTTGCAAGGAGCTGAAGCACCCTATACAGGACATAATGTATCGGAACATCGCCATGAATCATTCCATGTTGTAAGCCACTTGGCACGCCTTTTATGTTTCAGAGAGAGAGAGAGAGAGCTTGAGCGATTTGTAATATCGGCCTAGCGCCGCTTGTAAACTTCTTGAATATCAATAAAGAGTTCGAATTCGCTTCCACTTGTGTTCATTTACTTTCCGCTGCAAATGGGAACACTCTGTGTGACTCTGTGGCCTAGCTCAAATCGGCCGTTTCTGGACATAGCCTTGCACGGACGCAACCTAGGCCCGTGCGGCATCACGCCTTAGCGAGGACGATCGCTCCCCGCGGGAGCGGGACATGACAGATTGGTATCAGAGCACGGCTTTACGTCCTTGGACTTCATTTCGATTCTCTCAGTTTTAAAAGCTCGGTTTTGAAACAAAAGAAGTGTACGCTCTCTCTCATTGTGCCTTGGAATGTTCCATACAATAAGTCTAATATTTTCAAAAGCTCGTACGAGTACTCGGTTGGACGGGATCGATAGGCGAAGGCCTTCGTGCCACCACGACGGATTTGAGTTGGAAGAAACCGATGCTAAGAGTTAGCAAACACAGTGCGTGCTTGAATGAGCTTACGTTGACAGCAAACGAGTACACGAGACCAAAGTATAGTTCGAACGGGATGGTTATACACACAGCCTTTTGGCTAAGTTGTGCAGAGTATCGCGCACCTAGACCTTCTGGTGCAAACGTGTTGCGAGTGAGATCGATTATCGCTCGAACGAGAATAAGTGAGCATGCGAACTCGAATGTAGTCCGCATGGGATAGCTATGCACACGACCTTTTGGGATATGTTGTGCCGCGTGTCGTGCACCTCGACTTTTTGATGCAATCGAGTTGCGAGCGATATCAAGTACCGTTCGGTCGGGAACGAAGCTACACTTAGAGTGTATATCGATAGGAATGCTATCGAGTTCACGCTTAGGCGTGCACGAAAGATTGATTTAGATTTTGAGAAACGGGCGAACGCACGATTGAACATATCGAGTGGGAATCGAATGGTCTCTTGATGAATTATAGAATGGCTTGAATCCGAGTGGTGTATGTGATAGCTTCGAAGAAGGATAAGAGTGAGTGTCGACGACTAGTCGAGTGGCTCGAACCCTGAGTGGTGTATGGACGTTATAGAAATTGTTCGAGCGAGACTAAAGGATATACGGATAGAACGGGTACGTCGGCGAGGCGATGCGATCGCGCAAAGCCTTAGAACGCGTCACGCTTAGTTGGTCGTGACTTCGAATGTCCCGAATGAGATGTCGTTCGGACAGCTTGTCAATGGGCAATGCGAGTTAGAAAATGGGTCGGAACGATGAATGAAAATGAATGGTCTTGATCGAGGAAACATAGAGGATCGTGCGTACGATTTCGGATTGATTCAAATGAATTGTGACTTGAGTTTGAACAACGATCTTGAAACTAGCTTGAGGAATAGCGATCAAAACTTGATCTTAAATATCGAGGAAATTGTGGAATATCCAACTCGGACAACAGCATCAACGCACGATTCGAAATCGGTTGCAAAGGAAGATCGTCAGGTTACACATATCGTCGATGGTATTGAGGCGTATCAAAGATCGATATGCGATAACTCGGGGGTACTCTGACTCGGCGAATGACGATCGTGCAAATGTCATTGTTCCGTTGGATGCTATACTTGGGATGTTAAAAATGTGTCGAGGAAAAGATAGACTTGGCTCGAAGATTTTCTAGTTGAACGCATGACGGTTAGACTATCAAGTTGATTTGGTTTGGATGAAAATGTGAATGCTTGGATTTGCTTCGTTGACAACGACAACGTTGACGTTTTTGTCTTATGCGAGCGCAACTCCAGCCTCGCACATGCGTCGCGCCGGATTATGACGATCACTCCGCGTGAGCGTTGATATGGTGATTCATACAGCGGGTGTGATTGAACTTGGTTGGTGTGGCAATCTGATTGCTTCGACTTGTGGTTTGACGCGACGGTGGACTCGAGAATGAATTTATGTGCTTGAAATATTGAACTTGAGGATTGAGTAGGTCCAATCCGCGTATCGAGAATGGGTTAGTCTAAAACTCAAACAAGAGTTACGCCCCGATGAGAATGATTATTCCGCGGGAGCGTTGCATGGAGATTCATGAACCACCGTAGATAATCGGACTCGCGTGAGATTGGGGCGCAATGTATTGTCGAGATGGATGACCTCGTGATCGAATACATGAATTGGTTAGAACTGGTGTTTAAACGGAATTGAATATGTGCAACGTAAGTCTCGATGCGAATTAGGTGATCATGCTCGATGTTTAGAAATTTGAGTGAAACGAACTTGGGTAGAAACTCCCGTACAAGTGAGCAAATGGTTTGACCATAGGATTTGGGGCGAGCGTCGTGCAACGACCTTGCACGATGAGCCACGAACTTGTCTTGTAACTATGACCCTGTGAGCTAACCTAGCGGATAGGCGGACGACCCTATGCCGAGTGATTGAACCTGTGCGATGTCATTTACAATATCGTCTGGACGGACGATAGACTTGGGGCAACAAGACTTAGAGTAGGACGGGTAACAGGGAGTGTGCGTGAACGACGATGAGATTGGCCCCAAACAAAGCGAATGATAGGAATGGATGATGCGCAGTAAAGTTGAAATAACGAATTGAATCATTGATCGGAAGACATACTCGACGATAGCACAATACTTGGTCTTGAATCGGACAGAAATTACTTAGACTTGGTCGACCCCGCTAAGAAGAAATCGTATTGATTTTATTGACAAGAGCGCTTGAGAAGCGAATCAGATAATCTCGAGGACCGAGATAAACGATATGTGATACACACATGAATTCGGTTTTAAATCGAAGTTAGCAAAAACGATCGGCAAATCGAAACTATCACGAGTAGCTTGTACGACTTCGCTAGTCGCTAAGCTTGGTTGAAATGTACGTATTCGGGGGACGCCTTGAATGCGTGCACGATCCAAACTCAGCGATATGATGAACTCGAATGCAGCTGCAAGTGGGTGTTGAGATGCGCATGAAGGAATGAGTGAGTTTGCCTCAGCCTACGACTCTCGAGTTTGATAAAATACGACGCACCTCGTGCGACCGTTTCAGTTCCATGATACGTCGAAATAGCAACCAAGTCGAAGAAACACTTGAATTGAATAAGTGCCATCAACTCTAAAATGAATAAAAAGTTATCCAATAAAATCGACCAAACGTATGCGACACGGAACTTAAAATGTTATCGAGTATAGTTCGGTGCCATAGAATGATAGAGCCATCCGACAGGTTATGTCTAAGAAACACGACGACACGAGTTAAGGAATGGTAGGATGACCTGCACTCAGGAAGTCTCGAGGACGAGACTTGTTTTGAGTGGTGTATTATGTAATGACCCGCTCCGCCCTAGCGGAACGCCGATTCAAACGGCAAGTAAACGACTCAACGAGCCGTCGACCCGAAGAGTTGGCATCGACTTAATGAAGAATCGATGCAAGGCTTACATTGGCCCGTCAAGATGAATCCAGACGTAGACTTTCAACGGCACGCTCGAAGAATCGTTCGGCCGATACGAACATCGCTAAGGTGGGTGGCTCCGATGAACCCGTCTTTGCTTAGCCTAGACACATAACAATACGGACACTATCACGAAAATCGATAGGCGATAACCCCACGCATGCTAATAAATGAATGACTCAACGCACCTAGCTAAGGGAATAATCCCATCTTGTATGCTTGTATAGAATATGGAAAAGAATATGGAAATTGTGAGAACTCTCGCACCGCGCTCCACGCTCGTGCTATGGCACAAGCTTACGTTCTAGTCCCTTATGCGTACAACAATGAAACAATGAATGGGTTACAACAATGAAACGGAAGACTATCGACATAGTCGTTCCGAGTAGAGTATAGCAATATTGAAAGACTTCGGGACCGATGGGTCGCCAAGGCGACTCCCACACGGGGAGTTGCATAATGTATAAATGAAAGAATGAATGAATAAGTGAAGGAATGAATCAACGAATGAATGAATGAATATGTGAATGAATCAATGAACGAACGAACAAGTGAAAGAAGGAAAAAGGGAAAGAATAAATAAAAGATAAGAAAGGAAAGAATGGTTAGCGACAGGTGTGACGGACACGTGCAACGGGGCTCGCTACCCGCGCTGCACGGACGCCAACCTGGTCGATAACACATTATGGCTAAGGGTTAGCCTATGGCTCAAAGACAGCCGTTAAGTTAAAATGATAATAAAATACGAAATGGTCGTGGACAGCTCGTGCACGAGTGTAAAGGGATTCCAAGGGCAATGAACGACGATTTTCGTGGCCGGCCTAGACGGAATCATGGCCTACGGGCGGACAGAATGTACGGGCTTGGGCACATAACCAAACGTAGGGCCGGTTATTCAATAGTCTATCAAGGTGTACCAGCCATCACGCTTGATAGATGAGAATGCCACAGGGGAAAATGTCCAAAAATGGCTGACATGCCAGCGACCGGTGCATATAGATTTAAGTGGGCTTTGCTGGTGGCAATCCGCGTGCAAGTCCTTGCATTGAAATCAAAGTAGTCTAAGTTAACTGAACAAAGTGCCTTCTGAACAAGCTTAAATGTAAGACACCAGATAATCGAGAGTAGTTCGGCAAAAGAGTTAGAAAACACGCCTACGACGTGCTAGTAACTGAGGCAGGGACACGCCCTTGATATTTGTAACGTCCCAGAACCAGAATGCTGGAGAGCGGGGGCGTACATAGCCAGCTACGTATATTGAAGTTCAACCCACCTCACTATACGGTCACGGCTGTCTAGATATATGAGGGTTTAACTACAATCCATCAGTCTCCTATGGTCATGAACAAGCCTATTGTCTCAATCTCAAGCAAGCAATAATAGTTACAAGATGTCAGAGCACCAAATACATAATAGCAAGGCGTCCCGTACATTATATATTAGGTGATTATGAAGCTAGTCGTACAAAATGTCAAGACTAGCAAGAGTTCAGTCATACATGATCAACCCTAGGATCTGTCAATCATGTTTTAGCCCGTAGGCAGACAATAAGTAAAGGTGCAATCGAGCTAACACGTGCTCGTCGGCTAAACGCCTCAAAAGAATAATTTTACAATAAAGTGGAAGGACAAAAAGAAACCCACTCATTGCCAGGGTTACGCCTGGTGGTCACCATCTGGCTGAAAGTTAGGTGGATCCTCTGGAGCTGCTCCGATATCTGGCCATACAAAACCAGCTGGGTCAGACCCCAGAAAGAGCAAGTGCCACAAAGGAGGCTTCACTTAAGGACTAAAAACCAGCATATCACAAGTGAATAACTAAAGAAAGCTTATAAAAGAAACTGATAACAATAATAATAGATATAACAATAATAAATTGAGTACGAAGAAACCATTCAAGCAGCCAGGCTGCAACCCTTAAACCAAACAAGGACCGAGGTTGCAGCCCTTCACATGAATAGAAACCCGTCTCAAATACTATTGGTAAGGTAACAAGACAATAAACGAAGAGAGGACTCAGAACTGCTCCGGGAGCCAGGTTACAACCCCTAAACCAAACAAGGACCGGGATTGTAATCCTTCGCCTGAACAGAACTGGACCCCTGATCTTTATTGTTAAAGCCAATATAAATAATCAATTATGTCGTTGAATTAACGTAAAACATGACGAGCATGGCATGGGGTTGTAATAAGACAATAACGAAGAGAGGACACAGAACTGCTCCGGCAGCCAGGTTACAACCCTTAAACCAAACAAGGACCGGGGTTGTAACCCTTCGCCTGAACAGAACTGGACCCCCGATCGTTATTGTTAAGGCAAGCACAATTAATCATGTCATGTCACAATCTTGTACAGGATTGGAACAAGGCTAAGCTGGGATAAACTCCATCCAATCATTCACGGCCAAGCAAGAGTACGGCTTGATACTTTTAACTAACTAGGGTTATCACAGGCCTAGTTACTAGCAAGATACAATGAGACTATCCCAACAGCCACAAGCCCTGCAGACTATCCGGTTATCCGGGCTGAATTGTCCGTTCGAAGAATGCAACACGTGACTGTGTGCTGGAAATATGCCCTACTCATCGGTAGGCTACAAGTCCACTTAATGCGCCCAGATAACGGGATTACCTGTAGCTGGGAATCTCTTCATGTCTACTGAATTATTCTAGTTTATTAGCCTTAGTCAATTACTGTAGGTATCCCTGACCGTGGTAATCAGGGATCCCTGTCCTATACATGATGCAAACATTATCGGTTCATTTTGTACAAACACAATTCACCCACGGTGTCCAGGCCATTCAATTCTGCCATATCATGCTAGCCGTCGCAACAGTATTCGAGATATATATCATGTCAAATTTAATGTCAAGGGTGCGCCACGACGGGTCACTATCATGTCATGCCATTATTTAAAATTACATTAATCTGATATAAGCGTGTGTGCAATAATAACTAAATATAAACAGGGTGCAAGAGTTATGGAAGAATCATACGGTGCAGGAAGACGAGGTATAACTTCCACATACGAACTCAATTTAAGGTGCTCCAGAGATATTCGGAAAGGTAAGACAAAGATCTAAAACTTTCATGTTTAAGTTTTTCGAAATTCTGGCTAGAAAATAGCTTAACTTGGCAAAAACAGTCATTCAGTGCACTTTTTAAGCCAAAAATTCAATTCTTCGTAAAATAGGTAAAAGGGGAGGGTTCCAGCGTAAAATTTCACATTCTGGGTACCATTCAGCGTAAAATACGCAATTTCAGGGTTCCCTGCGTAAAATATTATATTCTGGATACATTCCAGCGTAATTTACGCAATTTCAGGGTTCCCTGCGTAAAATATTACATTCTGGATACAATCCAGCATAATTTACGCCAATTCCAGCGTTTCCTGCGTAAAATATTACATTCTGGATGACATCCAGCGTAATTTACGCAATTCCAGGGTTCCCTGCGTAAAATATTACATTATGGATGACATCCAGCGTAATTTACGCAATTCCCTGCGTAAAATTTCATTTTACGCAAGCCTTCCTGCGTAAATTCTGATTTTACGCTAGCTCCCTGCGTAATTTCTGATTTTACGCCAGAATCAGATCCTTCAGGCGACATGAAAATTCAGAAAACTTGTTTGGCCATAAAAACTTCATTTTAACTCGAAATGAGGTGAAAAAAAAAACCAAATTCACACGAAATTTCGTGCTCTTGCTCATGGAACTATTAGTTTTCGAAAATAACAAGTTTTAGTAGATCAAAACCAAGAAAACTGCATGAACTCAAGGTTAAAATGTAGATCTAGAAGAATCTATCCATCAAAATTAAAAACTCCAAGTTCTAAAGAGGTTTATAATCATGTAAATAAAAGAATGGAACAATAAAAATCAAGATCCCTCAAGAAGCAAGTTGCACTTGTCTAAACCTCTTGGTAGGTGGAGAGCAACGGTGAGGAAGAAGAAGAGTGAATGAAGAGAGAGAGAAGGAGTGTTGGGTTAATAAATGGTGTGGGTGGTGGTAGGTAGGGGTTTTCCTTTGGTTCATGATGAACCAAGCAAACCAAGCCAAGCCGAACCAACCCAAGAATAAACCAATCAATGAAATGCTAGAATAAACCAAGCAAGGTGTCATGCAATACGAGTCAAAATACGTATACGTATACCAAAATACGTAATACGAACAATAGGCATTACAACTCTCCCCACCTTAAAAGAATTCCGTCCTCGGAATTTAATCAAGAGGCTAGAGATGCAAGGACAAGCTATACTAATCACAGGCAAACTATACTAGTCAAGTAATAAAGCAATTATTTATGCAAGCAAGGAATCGAAGGCATGAGGCATAAGAAAGATATTATACCTCACGAGTCAAACAGGTCGGAATAACGCGATCGGATATCATCCTCACGCTCCCACGTTGACTCACCCAAAGAGTGATGACCCCAAGCAACTCGGACTAACTTAATAGTCTTGTTCTTGAGTATCTTATCTCTCCGGTCTAATATGGACACGGGCCTCTCCTTATACGAAAGGTTGGTACCAACAACCAATTCCGAATGATCTAGGATGTGGCTCGGGTCCGGGATATACCGTCGCAGTTGAGATACATGGAACACGTCATGCACCTCACGTAGCGACGGTGGAAGAGCGAGACGATATGACACATCTCCTACTCGCTCCAGAATATCGAACGGCCCTATATACCTAGGACTAAGCTTTCCCCGTACGCCAAAATGAATGACGCCACGGTTAGGCGAGATCCTCAGGAATACATGGTCGCCGACAGAAAATTTAAGGGGACGTCGATGAGAATCGGCCCAATGGCGCTGACGATCTTGTGCAACGCGAAGATGATCTCTAACTCTCCTGACCACCTCAACTGTCTGAGTGATCAACTCGGGACCAAGCATCCGCCTTTCTCCAACATCATCCCATGCTAGTGGGGATCTGCACTTCCTACCATACAGTGCCTCGAACGGTGCCATCTGGATACTAGCTTGGAAACTATTGTTGTACGAGAACTCCACCAGGTGCAGGTGATCTTCCTACGAACCGCCGAAGTCGAGTGTACATGATCTCAACATATCTTCAAGAGTCTGGATCATACGTTCTGACTGGCCATCTGTCTGTGGGTGATATGCTGAGCTGAACTGGAGGCGAGCTATTCCCAAACTCTCCTGCAGACTACGCCAAAAGTGCGACGTGAATCTCGAATCTCTGTCTGAGGTGATACTGACTGGTACTCCATGCAATCTGACAATCTGTCGAGATATATCTCCGCTAGCTGAGCCGTCGACTGACCAACTCTGAATAGAAAAAGTGAGCCACCTTCGTGAGCCTGTCAACTATCACCCAGATAGCATCTCTACCAGCTGGGGATCTAGGTAATCCAGTCACGAAATCCATGGTTATATGTTCCCACTTCCATTCTGGAATTGGCAAGGGCTGAAGTAGTCCAGCCGGCCTCTGATGTTCAGCTTTAACTTGTTGGCAAACCAAACATCGAGAGACAAACCGGGCTATCTCCCTCTTCATGCCATTCCACCAAAAGTGCTGACGGATATCTCGGTACATCTTCGTGCCGCCGGGATGAATCGAATACTGAGAACTGTGAGCTTCGGTCATGACTTCCTGTCTGATATCTCCACTGGGTACACAAAGACGCTTACCATGTCGAAGTGTACCGTCGTCATGAATGCATAATTCTGGTCTTCGTCCTGCTACACATTCTGTCCTAAGCCGCTGAAGCTTAGAATCGGAGGACTGAGCTATCTTGATCCTCTCAACTATACTGGACTGAACTTGCATGCTGGCCATCAATGTCACGCTGGAAGGGAGGACAACTTCTATACCCATCTTCTGAAGATCTGCTAACAATTCTGGTTGCACTGTCAGAAAGTAAACTCCGGCTCTCCTGCTCAATGCATCTGCAACAATTGGCCTTCCCAGGATGGTACTGCAGGTTGACATCATAATCCACAAGCAGCTCTAGCCATCTCCTCTGACGCATGTTAAGATCCTTCTGAGTAAACACATACTTCAGGCTCTTGTGATCGGTGAAAATCTCTACCCTATCTCCATACAAGTAGTGTCTCCAAAGCTTTAGTGCAAACACCACGGCTGCCAGCTCCAAGTCGTTTGGGTAATTCCTCTTATGATCACGAAGTTGTCGTGACGCATAAGCTATTACCTTCCCATGTTGCATCAAAACGCATCCTAAACCTCGGCCCGAAGCATCACAATACACTGAGAATCCTCCGGTCCCATCTGGAAGTGTGAGAATGGGTGCCGTCATCAAGCCTCGCTTCAACTTCTCAAAAGAATCCTGACATTCTGATGTCCAAGCAAATGCACATCTTTGCGGGTTAACTGCGTCAGTGGTGCTGAAATCCGAGCGAAGTCCGAAACAAATCGCCGGTAGTAGCCGGCCAATCCAAGAAAACTGCGAACTTCTGCAACTGTGCTGGGCACTGGCCACGTTTCGATAGCCACGATCTTTTGGGGATCCACTTTACTCCTCCTCTGGTGATGATATGACCCAAGTACGAAATACGATCGAGCCAGAACTCGCATTTACTGAACTTGGCATACAACTGGTGCTCTCGGAGAATCTGGAGGACAACTCTGAGATGCTGCTCATGCTCTGCTTCACTCTTGCTATAAACCAGGATGTCGTCTATGAACACAATCACGAACTGATCCAAATAAGGCATGAAGATGCGATTCATGAGGTCCATGAATACAGCCGGCGCATTGGTTGCTCCAAATGGCATAACAAGGAACTCCCAATGTCCGTATCTAGATCTGAATGCCGTCTTCGGGATGTCCTGCTCTCTGACTCTGATCTGGTGGTACCCTGACCGCAAATCTATCTTCGAGAATACTGCTGCTCCTCTGAGTTGATCAAACAAGTCATCTATCCTTGGGAGAGAATTTGTTCTTGATTGTTACTGAGTTACTGTTCAAGGTACGATAGTCAACACATAATCTGGACGTACCATCCTTCTTTTTCACAAGAAGTATCGGGGCTCCCCAAGGCGATCCACTAGCACGAATGAATCCCTTGGTCCTGAGTTCTTCAATCATTTTGTACAATACCTCCAATTCTGACGGCGCCATCCTGTAGACCCTCTCTGACACAGGTGGGTCCCGGGGATCAATCTATGGTGAACTCGATCTCTCGCTCTGGCGGCATTCCTGGAAGCTCTTCTGGGAAAACATCTGGAAACTCCTCGACGATCCGGGGTAACTGCACTGCTGCTACTGCCATCCGCAATACGGGAGGAGAAGGTTCAACTTTGCCTCGGGAAAAGGAAAACTCCGGCTCGCCTGGGATGCTAAAAGCAACCCTGCCAATATGGCAATCTATCCTGGCATACTGGTCCCTCAACCAATCCATCCCTAAGACCACATCATAATCGGCCATCGGAATTCTATTAACCTAGCGGGAAACTCTCTACCGCTAACTACGACCCGACACGAGGAAAACACTCTATCTACTCCCACAAGACCGTTACCAGTAAGTATATTAGCCTTACTGATAATGACTCGGGTTCCAGTCCTATCCGTGTCGCGAATCGTGCAGACATAAATGAATGCGAGGCACCAGAATCAAATAATACTGAAGCTGGAAAGGTGTTGACGAGAATAGTACCTGCCACTACCTACCTGGTGCTATTCCCTCCTCTCCCATGGTCAAGGCCAGCACTTGACCATGTCCTCTGGGTGCGGGTCCCCTCTGTTGAAAATTCCTCTGCCTGCTCTGGATCAGGCTTGGGCTTGGGCATACTGCTGCGGCCTCTGCTGCTGGAATGCCTGGGCCTGCGTCGGCAATGGCCTCGAAATGGGTACTGCAGCTGCTGTGCTGCTGGTGGACTGGTGCTGGTCCTCTTACTGAAGGACTAGATAAGGCCGATGAACTCCCCCTGTTCGGGCAGTTCCCAACCCTATGGTCTGGGGCACCACAAACCAAGCACAAACCTGTGCTCTGCGACACTCTGATACCACGTGCCCCGGCTTTCCGCAGTATGAACATCCCACTGCGGAAGACTGCTTCTGCTTCTGATGCTGAGGGTGCGTCGGGGTGGAATGCTGAACCGACGTTACTGAGGCCGCCCGCCTCGGAGCTCCAATGGTCAAAGCCCTGGCTGCCGGGGCTGGTGCTGATGACTGATTCATCTGGCCGTGAGATCGCTTTCGACCTCCGGTCTATCCACGATCCTCTGGAGGTATACTCATGCTTCCTAGCCGCCCTCAGTACTGCATCAAAGGTCTGATGCTCAAACTGCTCCACTGCTAACAAGATCTCGAGGTGAAGCCCCTGCTGGAACCGCTGGGCCCTATCGAACTCGGTCGCCACCAAGGTGGGAGCAAACCGACTAAGCCTGGAGAACTCGGCCGCATATCCATCGACCGTCCTGCCCATCTGCTTCAGATTGGTGAACCGGGTCTGTAGGTCGTAGCGAGCTACAGCATCAAAATACTTGGTCTGGAATCTCTTCCTGAATACTGCCCATGAAATAGGGGCCACTAAACCATCGGCTGCGCTGCCCACCAGCTGCGGGCAAGATCTAGTAACTGCAGGCGCACTACGGCCACCTTCTCTGCTTCTGGGGTCCTGGCTGCTTCTAGAATCACCTCTGTGTCCTGAAGCCAAGCATCTGCAGCGATCGTGTCTTCACTGCCGTCGAAGAAGGGAGGGTTCAGGCGCTTGAAGCTGTTGGCCGCGCTATTACCCTGATGACCTCCTCTGGTCAAAGCGTCTGCCACCGCCTGGTGCAAGGCATCTCCCCGACGATCCTGGGAAGCTAATAATGACCTGATGAGACCCATAAAGTGCCATCATCAGGCTCTGCAGGCTGGACGGGCTGAACTGGTGGCTCTCCTCCAGTAGGCATGACTCTGGAGGCTACTCCTGAATGTTGGGCTTGATCTCCAGGTTGCGGCTGGTCCACGGGAGGTGCTCCGTCTTGCTGATCGGCAGGTCCAGGAACAATGCCGCTGAAGAAGACGACATAGAAAACAATAAGGAAGGACCAGGACAGATCAACGATACAAACGTGTGATCAGATCAAGATTCCAGGGATCAAGAGGATACGAGCAGAGATCAAGGAGAGTACTGATTGAGACATCTATTCGGTAAACCCTCACACATCTTGATTTACAAGACCTGCATGGGCCACCACTAAAACCATGTAACGCCCCAGAACCAGAATACTGGAGAGCGGGGCGTACATAGCCAGCTACGTATATTGAAGTTCAACCCACCTCACTATACGGTCACGGCTGTCTAGATATATGAGGGTTTAACTACAATCCATCAGTCTCCTATGGTCATGAACAAGCCTATTGTCTCAATCTCAAGCAAGCAATAATAGTTACAAGATGTCAGAGCACCAAATACATAATAGCAAGGCGTCCCGTACATTACATATTAGGTGATCATGAAGCTAGTCGTACAAAATGTCAAGACTAGCAAGAGTTCAGTCATACATGATCAACCCTAGGATCTGTCAATCATGTTTTAGCCCGTAGGCAGACAATAAGTAAAGGTGCAATCGAGCTAACACGTGCTCGTCGGCTAAACGCCTCAAAAGAATAATTTTACAATAAAGTGGGAGGACAAAAAAAACCCACTCATTGTCAGGGTTACGCCTGGTGGTCACCATCTGGCTGGAAGTTAGGTGGATCCTCTGGAGCTGCTCCGATATCTGGCCATACAAAACCAGCTGGGTCAGACCCCAGAAAGAGCAAGTGCCACAAAGGAGGCTTCACTTAAGGACTAAAAACCAGCATATCACAAGTGAATAACTAAAGAAAGCTTATAAAAGAAACTGATAACAATAATAATAGAGATAACAATAATAAATTGAGTACGAAGAACCATTCAAGCAGCCAGGCTGCAACCCTTAAACCAAACAAGGACCGAGGTTGCAGCCCTTCACCTGAATAGAAACCCGTCTCAAATACTATTGGTAAGGTAACAAGACAATAAACGAAGAGAGGACTCAGAACTGCTCCGGGAGCCAGGTTACAACCCTTAAACCAAACAAGGACCGGGGTTGTAACCCTTCGCCTGAACAGAACTGGACCCCTGATCTTTATTGTTAAAGCCAATGTAAATAATCAATCATGTCGTTGAAGTAACGTAAAACATGACGAGCATGGCATGGGGTTGCAATAAGACAATAACGAAGAGGACACAGAACTGCTCCGGGCCAGGTTACAACCCTTAAACCAAACAAGGACCGGGGTTGTAACCCTTCGCCTGAACAGAACTGGACCCCCGATCGTTATTGTTAAGGCAAGCACAATTAATCATGTCATGTCACAATCTTGTACAGGATTGGAACAAGGCTAAGCTGGGATAAACTCCATCCAATCAATCACGGCCAAGCAAGAGTACGGCTTGATACTTTTAACTAACTAGGGTTATCACAGGCCTAGTTACTAGCAAGATGCAATGAGACTATCCCAACAGCCACAAGCCCTGCAGACCATCCGGTTATCCGGGCTGAATTGTCCGTTCGAAGAATGCAACACGTGACTGTGTGCTGGAAATGTGCCCTACTCATCGGTAGGCTACAAGTCCACTTAATGCGCCCAGATAACGGGATTGCCTGTAGCTGGGAATCTCTTCATGTCTACTGAATTATTCTAGTTTATTAGCCTTAGTCAATTACTGTAGGTATCCCTGACCGTGGTAATCAGGGATCCCTGTCCTATACATGATGCAAACATTATCGGTTCATTTTGTACAAACACAATTCACCCACGGTGTCCAGGCCATTCAATTCTGCCATGTCATGCTAGCCGTCGCAACAGTATTCGAGATATATCATGTCAAATTTAATGTCAAGGGTGCGCCACGACGGGTCACTATCATGTCATGCCATTATTTAAAATTACATTAATCTGATATAAGCGTGTGTGCAATAATAAATATAAACAGGGTGCAAGAGTTGTGGAAGAATCATGCGCGCAGGGAGACGAGGCATAACTTCCACATACGAACTCAATTTAGGTGCTCCAGAGATATTCGGAAAGGTAAGACAAAGATCTAAAACTTTCATGTTTTAAGTTTTTCGAAATTCTGGCTAGAAAATAGCTTAACTTGGCAAAAACAGTCATTCTGCACTTTTTAAGCCAAAAATTCAATTCTGCGTAAAATAGTAAAAGGGGAGGGTTCCAGCGTAAAATTTCACATTCTGGGTACCATTCAGCGTAAAATACACAATTTCAGGGTTCCTGCGTAAAATATTACATTCTGGATGACATCCAGCGTAATTTACGCAATTCCAGGGTTCCCTGCGTAAAATATTACATTCTGGATACATTCCAGCGTAATTTACGCAATTCCAGGGTTTCCTGCGTAAAATATTATATTCTGGATACAATCCAGCGTAATTTACGCAATTCCAGGGTTCCCTGCGTAAAATATTACATTCTGGATGACATCCAGCGTAATTTACGCAATTCCAGGGTTCCCTGCGTAAAATATTACATTTGGATGACATCCAGCGTAATTTACGCAATTCCCTGCGTAAAATTTCATTTTACGCAAGCCTTCCTGCGTAAATTCTGATTTTACGCTAGCTCCCTGCGTAATTTCTGATTTTACGCCAGAATCAGATCCTTCAGCCGACATGAAAATCAGAAAACTTGTTTTGGCCATAAAATTCATTTTAACTCGAAATGAGGTGAATCAAAAACCAAATTCACACGAAATTTCGTGCTCTTGCTCATGGAACTATTAGTTTTCGAAAATAACAAGTTTTAGTAGATCAAAACGAAGAAAACTCCATGAACTCAAGGTTAAAATGTAGATCTAGAAGAATCTATCCATCAAAATTAAAAACTCCAAGTTCTAAAGAGGTTTATAATCATGTAAATAAAAGAATGGAACAATAAAAATCAAGATCCCTCAAGAAGCAAGTTGCACTTGCCTAAACCTCTTGGTAGGTGGAGAGCAACGGTGAGGAAGAAGAAGAGTGAATGAAGAAGAGAAGGAGTGTTGGCTTAATAAATGGTGTGGGTGGTGGTAGGTAGGGGTTTTCCTTTGGTTCATGATGAACCAAGCAAACCAAGCCAAGCCGAACCAACCCAAGAATAAACCAATCAATGAAATGCTAGAATAAACCAAGCAAGGTGTTATGCAATACGAGTCAAAATACGTATACGTATACCAAAATACGTATACGAACAATAGACATTACAACTCTCAACCCTCCCCACCTTAAAAGAATTCCGTCCTCGGAATTTATCAAGAGGCTAGAGATGCAAGGACAAGCTATACTAATCACAGGCAAACTATACTAGTCAAGTAATAAAGCAATTATTTATGCAAGCCAGGAATCGAAGGCATGAGGCATAAGAAAGATTTATACCTCACGAGTCAACAGGTCGGGATAACGCGATCGGATATCATCCTCACGCTCCCACGGTTGACTCACCCAAAGAGTGATGACCCCAAGCAACTCGGACTAACTTAATAGTCTTGTTCTTGAGTATCTATCTCTCCGTCTAATATGGACACGGGCCTCTCCTCATACGAAAGGTTGGTACCAACATCCAATTCCGAATGATCCAGGATGTGGCTCGGGTCCGGAATATACCGTCGCAGTTGAGATACATGGAACACGTCATGCACCTCACGTAGCGACGGTGGAAGAGCGAGACGATAGGACACATCTCCTACTCGCTCCAGAATATCGAACGCCCTATATACCTAGGACTAAGCTTTCCCCGTACGCCGAAACGAATGACGCCACGGTTAGGCGAGATCCTCAGGAATACATGGTCGCCGACAGAAAATCAAGGGGACGCCGATGAGAATCGGCCCAATGGCGCTGACGATCTTGTTCAACCGAAGATGATCTCTAACTCTCCTGATCACCTCAACTGTCTGAGTGATCAACTCAGGACCAAGCATCCGCCTTTCTCCAATATCATCCCATGCTAGTGGGGATCTGCACTTCCTACCATACAGTGCCTCGAACGGTGCCATCTGGATGCTAGCTTGGAAACTATTGTTGTACGAGAACTCCACCAGGTGCAGGTGATCTTCCCACGAACCGTCGAAGTCGAGTGTACATGATCTCAACATATCTTCAAGAGTCTGGATCGTACGTTCTGACTGGCCATCTGTCTGTGGGTGATATGCTGAGCTGAACTAGAGGCGAGTTCCCAAACTCTCCTGCAGACTACGCCAAAGTGCGACGTGAATCTCGAATCTCTGTCTGAGGTGATTCTGACTGGTACCTCATGCCTGACAATCTGTCGGAGATACATCTCCGCTAGCTGAGCCGTCGACTGACCAACTCTGAACGAAGAAAGTAGCCACCTTCGTGAGCCTGTCAACTATCACCCAGATAGCATCTCTACCAGCTGGGGATCTAGGTAATCCAGTCACGAAATCCATGGTTATATGTTCCCACTTTCATTCTGGAATTGGCAAGGGCTGAAGTAGTCCAGTCGGCCTCTGATGTTCAGCTTTACTTGTTGGCAAACCAAACTCGAGAGACAACCGGGCTATCTCCCTCTTCATGCCATTCCACCAAAAGTGCTGACGGATATCTCTCGGTACATCTTCGTGCCGCCGGGATGAATCGAATACTGAGAACTGTGAGCTTCGGTCATGACTTCTTGTCTGATATCTCCACTGGGTACACAAAGACGCTTACCATGTCGAAGTGTCCGTCGTCATGAATGCATAATTTTGGTCTTTCGCCCTGCTACACATTCTGTCCTAAGCCGCTGAAGCTTAGAATCGGAGGACTGAGCTATCTTGATCCTCTCAACTATACTGGACTGAACTTGCATGCTGGCCATCAATGTCACGCTGGAAGGGAGGACAACTTCTATACCCATCTTCTGAAGATCTGCTAACAATTCTGGTTGCGCTGTCAAAAGTAAACGGCTCTTCTGCTCAATGCATCTGCAACAACATTGGCCGTCCCAGGATGGTACTGCAGGTTGACATCATAATCCACAAGCAGCTCTAGCCATCTCCTCTGACGCATGTTAAGATCCTTCTGAGTAAACACATACTTCAGGCTCTTGTGATCGGTAAAAATCTCCACCCTATCTATACAAGTAGTGTCTCCAAAGCTTTAGTGCAAATACCACGGCTGCCAGCTCCAAGTCGTGGGTTGGGTAATTCCTCTCATGATCACGAAGTTGTCGTGACGCATAAGCTATTACCTTCCCATGTTGCATCAAAACGCATCCTAAACCTCGGCCCGAAGCATCACAATACACTGAGAATCCTCCGGTCCCATCTGGAAGTGTGAGAATGGGTGCCGTCATCTAGCCTCGCTTCAACTTCTCAAAAGAATCTGACATTCTGATGTCCAAGCAAACTGCACATCTTTGCGGGTTAACTGCGTCAGTGGTGCTGAAATCCGAGCGAAGTCCGAAACAAATCGCCGGTAGTAGCCGGCCAATCCAAGAAAACTGCGAACTTCTGCAACTGTGCTGGGCACTGGCCACGTTTCGATAGCCACGATTTTGGGGATCCACTTCTCCTCCTCTGGTGATGATATGACCCAAGTACGAAATACGATCGAGCCAGAACTCGCATTTACTGAACTTGGCATACAACTGGTGCTCTCGGAGAATCTGGAGGACAACTCTGAGATGCTGCTCATGCTCTGCTTCACTCTTGCTATAAACCAGGATGTCGTCTATGAACACAATCACGAACTGATCCAAATAAGGCATGAAGATGCGATTCATGAGGTCCATGAATACAGCCGACGCATTGGTTGCTCCAAATGGCATAACAAGGAACTCCCAATGTCCGTATCTAGATCTGAATGCCGTCTTCGGGATGTCCTGCTCTCTGACTCTGATCTGGTGGTACCCTGACCGTAAATCTATCTTCGAGAATACTGCTGCTCCTCTGAGTTGATCAAACAAGTCATCTATCCTTGGGAGAGGATATTTGTTCTTGATTGTTACTGAGTTCAAGGTACGATAGTCAACACATAATCTGGACGTACCATCCTTCTTTTTTACAAGAAGTATCGGGGCTCCCCAAGGCGATCCACTAGCACGAATGAATCCCTTGGTCCTGAGTTCTTCAATCATTTTGTACAATACCTCCAATTCTGACGGCGCCATCCTGTAGACCCTCTCTGACACAGGTGGGGTCCCGGGGATCAATCTATGGTGAACTCGATCTCTCGTTCTGGCGGCATTCCTGGAGCTCTTCTGGGAAAACATCTGGAAACTCCTCGACGATGGGGTAACTGTACTGCTGCTACTGCCATCCGCAATACGGGAGGAGAAGGTTCAACTTGCCTCGGGAAAAGGAAAACTCCGCCGTGGGATGCTAAAAGCAACCCTGCCAATATGGCAATCTATCCTGGCATACTGGTCCCTCAACCAATCCATCCCTAAGACCACATCATAATCGGCCATCGGGAATTCTATTAACCTAGCGGGAAACTCTCTACCGCTAACTACGACCCGACACGAGGAAAACACTCTATCTACTCCCACAAGACCATTACCAGTAAGTATATTGAGCCTTACTGATAATGACTCGGGTTCCAGTCCTATCCGTGTCGCGAATCGTACAGACATAAATGAATGCGAGGCACCAGAATCAAATAATACTGAAGCTGGAAAGGTGTTGACGAGAATAGTACCTGCCACTACCTCACCTGGTGCTATTCCCTCCTCTCCCATGGTCAAGGCCAGCACTTGACCATGTCCTCTGGGTGCGGGTCCCCTCGTTGAAAATTCCTCTGCCTGCTCTGGATCAGGGCTTGGGCTTGGGCATACTACTGCGGCCTCTGCTGCTGGAATGCCTGGGCCTACATCGGCAATGGCCTCGAGAATGGGTACTGCAGCTGCTGCTGCTGCTGGACTGGTGCTGGTCCTCTTACTGAAGGACTAGATAAGGCGATGAACTCCCCCTGTTCGGGCAGTTCCCAACCCTATGGTCTGGGGCACCACAAACCAAGCACAAACCATGTGCTCTACGACACTCTGATACCACGTGCCCCGACTTTCCGCAGTGTGAACATCCCACTGCGGAAGACTGCTTCTGCTTCTGATGCTGAGGGTGCGTCGGGGTGGAATGCTGAACTGACGTTACTAAGGCCGCCGCCTCGGAGCTCCAATGGTCAAAGCCCTGGCTGCCGTGGCTGGTGCTGATGACTGATTCATCTGGCCGTGAGATCGCTTTCGACCTCCGGTCCTATCCACGATCCTCTGGGAGGTATACTCATGCTTCCTAGCGCCCTCAGTAATGCATCAAAGGTCTGATGCTCAAACTGCTCCACTGCTAACAAGATCTCGAGGTGAAGCCCCTGCTAGAACCGCTGGGCCCTATCGAACTCGATCGCCACCAAGGTAGGAGCAAACCGACTAAGCCTGGAGAACTCGGCCGCATATCCATCGACCGTCCTGCCCATCTGCTTCAGATTGGTGAACCGGGTCTGTAGTCGTAGCGAGCTACAGCATCAAAATACTTGGTCTAGAATCTCTCCTGAATACTGCCCATGAAATAGGGGCCACTAAACCATCGGTCTGTGCTGCCCACCAGCTGCGGGCAAGATCTAGTAACTGCAGGCGCACTACGGCCACCTTCTCTGCTTCTGGGGTCCTGGCTGCTTCTAGAATCACCTCTGTGTCCTGAAGCCAAGCATCTGCAGCGATCGCGTCTCACTGCCGTCGAAGAAGGGAGGGTTCAGGCGCTTGAAGCTGTTGGCCGCGCTATTACCCTGATGACCTCCTCTGGTCAAAGCGTCTGCCACCGCTAGTGTAAGGCATCTCCCCGACGATCCTGGGAAGCTAATAATGACCTGATGAGACCCACTAAAGTGCCATCATCAGGCTCTGCAGGCTGGACGGCTGAACTGGTGGCTCTCCTCCAGTAGGCATGACTCTGGAGGCTACTCCTGAATGTTGGGCTTGATCTCCAGGTTGCGGCTGGTCCACGGGAGGTGCTCCGTCTTGCTGATCGGCAGGTCCAGGAACAATGCCGCTGAAGAAGACGACATAGAAAACAATAAGGAAGGACCAGGACAGATCAACGATACAAACGTGTGATCAGATCAAGATTCCAGGGATCAAGAGGATACGAGCAGAGATCAAGGGAGAGTACTGATTGAGACATCTATTCGGTAAACCCTCACACATCTTGATTTACAGACCTGCTGGGCCACCACTAAAACCATATAACGCCCCAGAACCAGAATACTGGAGAGCGGGGGCGTACATAGCCAGCTACGTATATTGAAGTTCAACCCACCTCACTATACGGTCACGACTGTCTAGATATATGAGGGTTTAACTACAATCCATCAGTCTCCTATGGTCATGAACAAGCCTATTGTCTCAATTTCAAGCAAGCAATAATAGTTACAAGATGTCAGAGCACCAAATACATAATAGCAAGGCGTCCCGTACATTACATATTAGGTGATCATGAAGCTAGTCGTACAAAATGTCAAGACTAGCAAGAGTTCAGTCATACATGATCAACCCTAGGATCTGTCAATCATGTTTTAGCCCGTAGGCAGACAATAAGTAAAGGTGCAATCGAGCTAACACGTGCTCGTCGGCTAAACGCCTCAAAAGAATAATTTTACAATGAAGTGGGAGGACAAAAAGAAACCCACTCATTGCCAGGGTTACGCCTAGTAGTCACCATCTGGCTGAAAGTTAGGTGGATCCTCTGGAGCTGCTCCGATATCTGGCCATACAAACCAGCTGGGTCAGACCCCAGAAAGAGCAAGTGCCACAAAGGAGGCTTCACTTAAGGACTAAAAACCAGCATATCACAAATGAATAACTAAAGAAAGCTTATAAAAGAAACTGATAACAATAACAATAGAGATAACAATAATAAATTGAGTACGAAGAAACCATTCAAGCAGCCAGACTGCAACCCTTAAACCAAACAAGGACCGAGGTTGCGCCCTTCACCTGAATAGAAACCCGTCTCAAATACTATTGGTAAGGTAACAAGACAATAAACGACGAAGAGAGGACTCAGAACTGCTCCGGGAGCCAGGTTACAACCCTTAAACCAAACAAGGACCGGGGTTGTAATCCTTCGCCTGAACAGAACTGGACCCCTGATCTTTATTGTTAAAGCCAATGTAAATAATCAATCATGTCGTTGAAGTAACGTAAAACATGACGAGCATGGCATGGGGTTGCAATAAGACAATAACGAAGAGAGGACACAGAACTGCTCTGGGAGCCAGGTTACAACCCTTAAACCAAACAAGGACCGGAGTTGTAACCCTTCGCTTGAACAGAACTGGACCCCCGATCGTTATTGTTAAGGCAAGCACAATTAATCATGTCATGTCACAATCTTGTAAAGGATTGGAACAAGGCTAAGCTGGGATAAACTCCATCCAATCAATCACGGCCAAGCAAGAGTATGGCTTGATACTTTTAACTAACTAGGGTTATCACAGGCCTAGTTACTAGCAAGATGCAATGAGACTATCCCAACAGCCACAAGCCCTGCAGACCATCCGGTTATCCGGGCTGAATTGTCCGTTCGAAGAATACAACACGTGACTGTGTGCTGGAAATGTGCCCTACTCATCGGTAGGCTACAAGTCCACTTAATGTGCCCAGATAACGGGATTGCCTGTAGTTGGGAATCTCTTCATGTCTACTGAATTATTCTAGTTTATTAGCCTTAGTCAATTACTGTAGGTATTCCTGACCGTGGTAATCAGGGATCCCTATCCTATACATGATGCAAACATTATCGGTTCATTTTGTACAAACACAATTCACCCACGGTGTCCAGGCCATTCAATTCTGTCATGTCATGCTAGCCGTCGCAACAGTATTCGAGATATATCATGTCAAATTTAATGTCAAGGGTGCGCCACGACGGGTCACTATCATGTCATGCCATTATTTAAAATTACATTAATCTGATATAAGCGGTGTGCAATAACTAAATATAAACAGGGTGCAAGAGTTGTGGAAGAATCATGCAGCGCAGGAAGACGAGGCATAACTTCCACATACGAACTCAATTTAAGGTGCTCCAGAGATATTCGGAAAGGTAAGACAAAGATCTAAAACTTTCATGTTTTAAGTTTTTCGAAATTCTGGCTAGAAAATAGCTTAACTTGGCAAAAACAGTCATTCAGTGCACTTTTTAAGCCAAAAATTCAATTCTGCGTAAAATAGGTAAAAGGGGAGGGTTCCAGCGTAAAATTTCACATTCTGGGTACCATTCAGCGTAAAATACACAATTTCAAGGTTCCCTGCGAAAATATTACATTCTGGATGACATCCAGCATAATTTACGCAATTCCAGGGTTCCCTGCGTAAAATATTACATTCTGGATACATTCTAGCGTAATTTACGCAATTCCAGGGTTTCCTGCGTAAAATATTATATTCTGGATACAATCCAGCATAATTTACGCAATTCCAGGGTTCCCTGCGTAAAATATTACATTCTGGATGACATCCAGCGTAATTTACGCAATTCCAGGGTTCCCTGCGTAAAATATTACATTATGGATGACATCCAGCGTAATTTACGCAATTCCCTGCGTAAAATTTCATTTTACGCAAGCCTTCCTGCGTAAATTCTGATTTTACGCTAGCTCCCTGCGTAATTTCTGATTTTACGCCAGAATCGGATCCTTCAGCCGACATGAAAATTCAGAAAACTTGTTTTGGCCATAAAAACTTTATTTTAACTCGAAATGAGGTGAATCAAAAACCAAATTCACACGAAATTTCGTGCTCTTGCTCATGGAACTATTAGTTTTCGAAAATAACAAGTTTTAGTAGATCAAAACGAAGAAAACTCCATGAACTCAAGGTTAAAATGTAGATCTAGAAGAATCTATCCATCAAAATTAAAAACTCCAAGTTCTAAAGAGGTTTATAATCATGTAAATAAAAGAATGGAACAATAAAAATCAGATCCCTCAAGAAGCAAGTTGCACTTGCCTAAACCTCTTGGTAGGTGGAGAGCAACGGTGAGGAAGAAGAAGAGTGAATGAAGAGAGAGAAGGAGTGTTGGGTTAATAAATGGTGTGGGTGGTGGTAGGTAGGGGTTTTCCTTTGGTTCATGATGAACCAAGAAACCAAGCCAAGCCGAACCAACCCAGAATAAACCAATCAATGAAATGCTAGAATAAACCAAGCAAGGTGTCATACAATACGAGTCAAAATACGTATACGTATACCAAAATACGTAATACGAACAATAGGCATTACAATTGAATGTTTCCAAGAATCACGTTATGTTATTCCATATGAATTGTTGACTAACTTGGTTTACTTTGGACAGGAAAGGCCGGACGGTAAGTATGGGTAAGTCGTGCATGTATTTTCATGCGACACTTGAATTTGGCAACACGGGATAGGTTATGACATATGCCATGAAATTGATCCTAAGGCAAGATTAGAAAGACAATGAATGATAGAGATGCACAAAAGTAAATGAAACGTGTTTGGTAATGATAGCATTGTGGGCGAGCTAGCCTCCCCACCAGTGCATAACAATGTACTGATAATCCCACAGTCTACTTACAGGATGCAGTTATCGTCGGCGGGTGCGAAGCTTCCATCGAACATGCTAAGGCGCGGAGCTATCTCTGGAGCCTTGGAGCGTTGCAAGGGAAGCACCTTATACAGGACATAATGTATCGGAACATCGCCATGAATCATTCTATGTTGTAAGCCACTTGGCACGCCTTTTATGTTTCAGAGAGAGAGAGAGCTTGAGCGATTTGTAATATCGTCCTAGCGCCGCTTGTAAATTTCTTGAATATCAATAAGAGTTCGAATTCGCTTTCACTTGTGTTCATTTACTTTCCGCTGCAAATGGGGACACTCTGTACGACTCTGTGGCCTAGCTCAAATCGGTCGTTTCTAGACATAGCCTTGCACGGGCGCAACCTAGGCCCGTGCGGCATCACGCCTTAGCGAGGACGATCGCTCCTGCGGGAGCGGGGCGTGACAAAATGTTCAAACCAAAGATTTTTTTTGAGGAGGGTTGCAATCAATGTGTTTAATTTAATTCCTCTTGCTCGCGTGGTGATTCTCGCCTCTGGTTTCTTCTCCGACGTGTTCCGATCTTGTCATGGTCGGAAACCCCTTGCCCGGGTCTCCCTCGACTGGCGTCCCCCTTTTTGCTGGAGGACCCTCCATGCCTCGCCTGGCCTTGGCACCGTGGTCCCCGGACCTACTGGCCTTGGTCATGCTGGGGGGGTCCCTTCTCCGGGTCGGGCCACGATGCCCAGCCGTCGTCTCCTCCTCCCTGGCAGGAGATGGACGTCCTCCTCCTCTCAGATGCTGCCAGCTTGGTCCCTCCACCGGCCGGATATATCCCTCCGCTTGCTCGTGGTGGCCCTCCCCTTTTACTGCCCTCGTCAGTGCAGCAGTCGTTGGGTCCCCCGCCCACCACCTCCCACCCCTCGGGCAGGAGTTCAAAATTTGAATTTCAAATTTCGAATTTGGCTCACCAGATCCCGCCCACCCAACTCTCTCTCCCTAGTTGTGCTGCCTATCCTGCGCCCAGTGCCGCACAAGTTGCTACGTGCGCATGTTGTTGCTCTCCTTCCCGCTTACTCCTTTGGCGCGTGTTCTGGTCCGGTCAGATGCCCCCCCTCTGCTCCACCTAACTCTGCGCAACTGGTTGAACCTTCATCCCCTGCTGGCCCCGTGGCTGGCGCTGACTTCACTGGTGTGCACCTCTCTAGCGCGCGCTCATCCCGCGCGTTCCAATCTGGAGCAGCCCTCTCCCGTGCACCATCCACTCCTTATCCCCCTCACGCGCAACTTGGGGTTCATCGGCCCGACGCGCCCACTTTTGTGGCCACCGTGCATACATCAACTGGTGCCATGGTTATGGCTCTGGCACTTCCCTGCTCTGACTGGTTGGGGCGCAGGAAACCAAGCTGTACCTCTCTCCCTTGGGGTATCCCCTAGGTTGGCGGCCCCATCTGCTCCGTCCTTTGCAGATCTGGTGAGGCCTGTCAGAAAATCACTGAACTCTCCGGTGATCCCAGACATGGATCTTCTAGACCTGGAGTACTCGCCATCTGTCGCTCAAGACATTAGGGTACCATTCTCCACTGTAGAAGATTCCTCGCTATCAAAGTTATTCCCCTTCACTTTTGTCCTTAAATTTTCCAGTGGATGCCCGAAGCTACCCTGGGTCCAAGAAGTTGTGGCCAACTGGGGGCTAGTATCGGATTACAGAGTGGCTCCGATGGATCCCAAACATATCCTGTTACATCTCTCCTCTGAAACAAACCTCACGGCTGTCCGGATAAGGAAAACCAGCAGGATTGACTCACAATCCATAAAAATCATCAAATGGTCCCAGGACCTCAACACAAAGGAAGATTCGCCAATTGTCTCTGTTTGGGTCACATTCCCTAATTCACCGCTCATCTATTTTTTCCCTGCGGCGATGAAGCATATTGCCAACTCCTTTGGACCTTCGTGGCCATGGCGGAGGAAACTCGCAACTTAACGAAAGCCAATTACGCCAAAGTGTGCATGGAGCTAGATGTTTCGACGAAATTGCCAAAATCTGTCAAAAGCCTTCTTGGGAACAAGGTGCATACCCAACAAATCATCTACGATAATAATGTCATATATTGTAAACACTGCCACCTGAGAGGCCATTCTTCCGATCTCTGCTTCAGAGCACACCCGTTGAAGAAGAAGATAAGCCACAAGGACCACAAGATTAACATGTCTGGACAAAGTCAGAAACTACCACTCCTGACATTGCCAAACTCCCATATGCGCTTTAATGATAGTACGGGGAGTTCCCGGGGACAAGATCGTTCCCAGAAGACTACCACCTCTCCCCTGAAGAGTGCCAACTCACACACCAAAACCCCTTCCTTAAACCTAACCAATAAATTGGATATCTTGACCACGGAACTCACCGACGACACCAGGAGACAACCCACACAGACATACAGACTGGGGCCGGCAGGGCACCAGGTATTGTGGCAGTGCCACGAGAGCCGAACAACCTATCGGTATCATGCAGCCATACTGATTCGACCAACCACACCGGTTCTTCCGATGCTGAAGAAGATGCTGGTGAGGAGATGATGATTCTAGCACCTCATATGTAGTAGAAGAGGCCGAAGATGATGTAGATATCAAAATTGTCACTGAAGTGGTGGCGGCAGTCGCTGAGGACGATGTTACCAATAGCAGCTCTCCCTCTACCTCCCAATTGACCCCCCGACAGCAGGCACCGCCGGACGAGAACTCACCTGCTTCGGCGATGGTCAAGTACAGATCATGGGATGGAGACGAGATCCCCCGGGAGACCTCCCATCCTATTGATTCCCCTTCCGATGTGTTAACCCAGCTTAAGGATTCCCCCCTGTCCTTCAAGATTATATTCTCCGAATTATTGATTAGAGGTCTTAGGAGTCATTGTCGAGGAGATTAAACTCATGACTCGTATGGCCCGTCAACCTAATTTTAATCTGTTGTATTTGGACAGAATTCAGACGGTTGAGAAATCTATCTCTTATGAGCAAGATATGATTGCGAAATATACCTCCCGGATATCTAGGGTCCGGTCTCAGGAGGCGGCCGTCAAGGAGCTTGCCTTCTTAAAATCTCTTGATCGCCAACCCAACTTCACTCGTAAGTTGTGTGATAGGATGTTGGAAATGGGGGGATTGCTAGAGCTGAGCGAGGAAAGCTGAGTCTTTCTCATTCTGAACCGAGGACCCCCAATCCACCCTTGGAAATTGAGGATCCGGTGGAAGAGGAACCAAGGTACTTACGATCCAAAATAGGCCGTTTGGCCAAAAAATAGCCTAATCTTCCTAAGACCCCCAAAGACAAGGATCTGCGCGGGTCCACTTCTTAGTCCCTAGTGTGTGGACTTCTACTGTGTTTTTATGACTATTTTTTAGGCTTTCACCTTTGGGAGTCTTTCCCTATCTTCTGTAGGAGCCCTGCTCCAATCCCTTTGTTTGGTCGTTCGGGATGCTTCCCGACGCCAGCTTTTGTTTCTGTCCTTAGTCCGTCTGGGTTTCGACCAGACGTACTTCCTTTTGTAGGTGTCCGGGCTATCTCCCGACGCCATCTTTGAGCCCTGGCTCCTTCCTATTCAATAAAATTGCCTGCTTTCTTAAAAAAAGGATTTTGAAGGCTGCGATGTTTGACATGTGGGACTAGATTTAGAACCCAAACCTGACCTAAGAATTAACAACCAAACTAGTAGCATTGCAAGGAATGAAATCCTAGCATAAACAGAGTATTAAATTAAATATCAGTTTTGATACAACAATAATTGACAAAAGAGAGAGGGTTGGAAGAGCAGATGAGAAGGTGCTACTAGAATGAGGCTTACCAAAATGTAAGCTGATTTAGTTGTTAAAAAAATAAGGAATCAACATAAATGGAGGGGCAGCTCTTGAGTGAGCTGAAAGGAAGAAATAGATTGATGCAGCAATTGAGATTTGATGTTGTGGTAGTTTTTCTTGTCGATGATGCCATTGTCACATAATCAAGTAACTCTAGTTTCAAAGTATTAATTGAAAACCTAAGAAACTCATGTTGGTGCTTTCTTTACATGGAGAGAGCTTGCTCTCAACATGTCTTGTAAAATTTTAGTCCCACATCGCGGAAATGCACCATGAGTTATCTCAACATATATACTTGGGTGTGTTGTTGAGAGATGCACATGTGGTGGTGACCCTAAGGAGGGAACCATGTGGGTGATTTTACTAGGAGGTAAGAATAAGGCTCCAAGGATTAAGCATTAATGCTTTTGTCATTCTCTTGGATTAAT